>JAQJVL010000911.1:0-318333 GCA_035578905.1 Stictocephala bisonia | reverse complement strand
TGTCCTTTAAAGTTCATATACGTAATTAATTCTTTGATATCTTGTTAAATTGTAATTTTTCTTAAATCTGAGTTTGCCAACATAATTATTCATAACCTAAAAAAATAGATCTTTTATTTTCTAGTGTGCTTTAATCATGTACAATTTTGTCTGTTCCTGTTTTGTTGCTATTTCGTATATCAGTTGTTATGTGTAATATTTTTTGTTGTGATGGCTGGACTGTATTTGATGTGCTGTGTGTTGTGCCCTACAGTCCAGGGTCCTTGAGTGGGACTTTCAGCCCTCAGCCCGCCGTCCGGGGGAACTTCGATATTCTCCACTGCTAGCCTGGCCTGAGGACCATGTTGGAGCCTGGAGTTGCCCGCTACCCGCCCTACATCTTTGGGGGTAGAAGTCTTCAGTCCTCAGGTCAGTTCTTTCCATCTTTTCCCGGCGGCTGAGCTGGGGGTGATTTATAAGAAAACAAAAAAATATATAAAAACAAAAAGAAGAAAAAAAGTTTGCGGAACTTTTGGTGTGGCCTAGGCCTAAAACTAAAAACCTGGACAGTGCATTATGAAACAGCCATGGGGACTTAATTATTTTTTTTATTAACGAGGGAAAGGCTTTTAAAATACCCAAGATTTTTTTGATGTTAATATTTATTTTATTTATATTTATTGTTATTTATTTTTAATTAGTTTATATTCCTTGTTATTAATTAATTAGTTTTATTTGTTGTTATATCTTTTTAGATTTTATAGTTGTTAGGTCCCTATGGTTAAGTCCTGTTATTATTGATTTATATGCTTAGGCCTAGTTATTGTTATTTATTTTTTTTGTTAAGTGTATTAGGGGGGGGTTTTGAAGTGAATTTTTACTCGAACGGTACCGTGTTATATTTTCTTTTAAATTATTTAATTTTTAAAACTTTCACCAAAAGGGGATTATGGTGCTTTGCTTAATTTTCAATTCGGAGCTGCCCAGGGATTCCGGCTTACTCCCTGGCCCGGTGGAATCAAGGGATGCGGGCCAAATTGCCGGTGTAATGGGTGATACCAAAAATTTTATAGTTTTCTTCACTTTTAGTCGGGGCCTATTAAATTTTTCTTACGTTTTGGGGTGTCTCAGGCTAGGCTGCAGATAGGCCATGTAGTTGTTAATTTGTTAATTTTGGTATTTGTTGAGTTTGTTGTTCTTGTAGCTTTTGTGTGTTTTGTTAGTTATTTAAGTGCAAATTTTATATTGTGGCCTTCTGCCTATTTTATATTGTGGCCTTCTGCCGTTTTGATTTATTAAATGATGGTTTTTTGGTAATAAATCAGTTTTGCTCAGCTGCCGAGTATGATTTTGACCCTCCAACTGCCACCCGTGATCCCATCGCTCAACTTGTTTTGAGCCATCCCCCGGTTGGCACGCTTTCCAGCTTTGGTGGGGGGATGGGTCTCATTATCATAGTTTACTATGGATGGTGGATAGCCATTATTTATGGTTATTTCTTCAATTATTGATTTTTGGTTCTTGTATTCATTTTCAATGAGGTTATAATTTAATAGTCTGTGGATGAGTGAGCAGAAAGATGCCATTTTGTATTTTGGAGGGTGGTTGGATTTAGCTGGTATAACCAGATCTGTGATTAGGCTTTCTGAAAATTCCTATGGAAGGTATCAATGTTATTTAATTTGCTGAGAAAGTATTTGGTGTTTCTGCAGGAATACTCACTTTTTAATTTATTTATTTTGCAATTTTATATGAGGGGGTGGAATGGTGTTAATTACAGGTCTGATTGGTTTTGTCTCTTTGTGAGTTTTTATTAGAGGTCTGAATACAGGTAGGGAGGCATTGTTGTTTTATAATTTAGAAGCCACAGTTGGGAGGATTATACTATTGTTGTCTATAATCTATCCACACCAGTTTAAGTTCAGAAGGAACGTTTCAACATTAGATGCTATATTTCATTTTATAGCTAAAATCACAACTTCACTTGACAATCATGAGCACACATGTACCTTGTTTTTAGATCAAAGCAAGGCCTTTCATGTTGTTCCTCATCACATTCTTATTGACAAACTCCAGCATCTTGGATTTAGAGGGAGGGCTTGTGATTGTATGTCATCTTTTCTACTTGACCATAAACAGGTGGTAACTATTTCTTATATTGATGACTCAGGCTGTCTTTTAAGCAAGAATTCTCATGAACTGCTATCTATGACAGAAGAAGTACCACAAGGGTCCGTACTTAGACTTGTACTTTTTCTCCTGTTCATAAATGATATATTGGCTTGTATTATAGAAGGGAATTTATGTCTAATCGCAGATGATACCTCGTTCAGCGTTTCCTATGAAGACTGAAATAAAATGGAGGTAGACGTTTTTGAACAAGGAAATTCATTACTGCAATGGATCTTGTTTGTATATTCTAGCAAACCCTAACTGATTGAGTTTTACCTTGATCTTCTAAGAATTCTGATCTGAACTGTTTTGACATCTTCCTCCATGATTTGGTTCTAAGCACCTACAACACTAATTTTCTTGAACTTCTAATTGAGGCCAATTTAAAATTCACCTTCATATTGAAAATGCAACAAAAACATTAAGCAGTTTTTTTTTTTTTTTTTTTTTTACTTCGTAGATTAGCCATTTTTGTAGATGATAACTCTTTACTCTTGGCTTATTATGGTTGTTTTTATTCATATATGATCCGTGTGATTGTAATTTGGTAAAAATAAACCACAGGAACAGAATCTGTCTTCAAACTAAAAAAAAGCCATCAGAATCATGTTTGGTCTTGCAAGATCTCAGTCATGTGTAGGTTTTTTAATACAAAATAACATATTAACTTTCACAGGCCTATACATTTTTGAGTATGCTACATTTATTCACAAAAACAAGCATATTTTTCTAGTTCCTAATTCCTCTTACCGACTTTGTCACTCTAATATTTTACCTATTTCTTAACAATTAAAAAAAAAATATATAAAGATGATGATAGTATTGGATAAATATTTACTGTTGTTATTTGCTGCTTAAACTAAATAAATAAATGAATAACACACACACAGGGTACAACAAGGAATAATGAAGTGTATTGATACAATAAGATAACCAGTTGTACAGTGAAATACTATGTTAATAAAATGTCTTTATTTAATTTGCTTTTATCTTCTTTCTTGCTTTACAACTTGGTTTCTTCTGGTTTATGCTCCGGCTGAAAACATACTCGGTAGTACAACATAGAGATACCTCAGGGAAGGGGTGTCGAGCTGGCCATCAATGTTCTTATGAGATTTAATATTAATCATGTTTAATTGTCCAATTAAAAAATTTGAAAGAGAATAATTTAAAAACAGTATCAGAAAAAAAAATAAATTATCAAATAAGGGAAAAGATAGGGAGAAAGTTCAAATTTAAAGTTCAATTTTCAATGGAAAATATCTTCACAGCAATTAGTCTATGGTCTGGTCTCACCAAATTTAAGTTTAAAGTTGTCTTCACCACAAACTTAGAATTCTTGATGTTTTGGGAAATTTAAATATGTTTGTGGCCAAATTTAATAAATAAAAGTTTTGTAATGATTTACAAAAACACTTTTATTGGAATGTCACTAAATAAAGTCACTGTATTCTGGCTGAATCTTCTCTCCTTCAAGGCTAATGATGGACTCTCACTGCTACTAGTTCCTTTCTCAATCCACAATTACAACAATGTGTCACTGGTTGCTTGATGATCACTTCACTTCACCAGGGGATGTGGAAGTTGGTATTATAATAAATCAAATATTAAAATCATGAGAAAATTAAATTGATGTTGAAATATTTTAGAAAAATGGAATAGGTTAAAAAAAAAATAAAACAACTTCCAATTCTTAAATTAAATTATGCCAAATCTAAGAAAGGAAAATATTTATTAATAAAATGATTAAACATAGAGTATGCAAATTATTGGGAACTGAATTAAATTAAATTAATGTGATAAAACATATGATCAATGAGTGTGATGAGATTATTAGTGATGGGTAGCAGCTGGTTTAAATGGAAAGAAACTAGGTAAGTGGCAGATGTTCTTACATATGATAAAAAAATAAATAAACAAACATAATTTGAAACATCTCAAATATCCCCTCAGAAATTGCAGGGATTACTGAAAGTCATCACAAGATTTCGAACATGATGTGAAAATTATGTTGACATAATAAACAAACAGATACAAACATACATAGACAAAATTTTTTAAAAATAACAATACAAAATGATGAAGGTTACATACATGACACAGACGGTTACATAATACAATACAATACAATTGACAATATTACAAATTATATACAAGGAGGGTTATACAGTTTATAAAGGGAATTGTGGAGGTTATTGGGACATAGCACTGGGGAATGAGTGACTTGAGTTTTTTTTTTACAAGGGGGAAAAGTCACCAGGGAAAGGGGAAGTAAGGGAAACTGGGGAAAGGTGGTTTCACTGGCACAGTTTATTGCACAGGACTCACAGTCTATTAGGGGGGAATCTTCTCGCACTGGGGATTTAGCGGAGCAATCATAGGGGAAAATCATGGGTTATTAGTTTACTTGGGTGATTAAGGAAATTATCCCCTCTCAACAAGACATGGGCTTTGTCGTAGTACACAGTTTTTATTACACATACACAGATGTTAGACAAGGGGTACATATCACAAATTCATTACAAAATACATATTGATCCCATACATATTGATGGGATGAACACAAAATATGAAAATACAAAGTTACAAAGAAAATTAAATTACTATACAATATTTACAATACAGGTCTATAGGTAAATTACACTTGTTTCTTGTTCTTAATTTGAATCATATATCCTCTTGAGTTGGGGACAGGTAACGTTTGATGGCAGACACGTGGTATGGTCCAAACTTCCGTCTTCCATCAAGGCTTCTAACTCCGTAGGTTGATGTTCCATATATTTGGTCAATTTTAAACGGACCTTCGTACACTTCAAAAAGTTTGGCGGTTTCTCCTACGACAGCATGCGACAGTGGATGGGTTTTCACAAGTACAAGATCATTCAAATTAAAATTAGTAGGTCGGATCTTCATGTTGGCTTTACGTGCACGTTTCTTCTGCTTGTCCTTTATCCTTTGTTTAGCTAAAAACAATTTTCTCTCCAGAGGTATATCTGATGTAAAAGGATTTGAGACATAGTTTTCCCAAAATCGAACACTTTTAAATCCTAGATGAAGTTCATTTGGGGTGAACCCGGTCGTTTCGTGATGAATCTCATTTAAGAAGGTGTTTATCTCAGGTATGTACCGTGCCCAGTTACGGTGTTGGTGTGCACAGTAGGTGCGTAGACATCTCTTTACTTCCTTTATCGGTCTCTCTGCCATGTTATAAGACGGATAGTATACAGGACTAAATATGGGGGTGATATCATTTTCGTTAAGCTTCTTAAGCCAGGCCTTACTTTTAAACTGTGATCCGTTGTCACTTTGAATCCTCTTGGGTATACCGTAGTTGATGAAGTGGTGTTCAAACAGTTTCTTGATGATGGTGTGTGTATTGGCAGTTCTCATGGGGTAGAGTTTGACGAATTTTGTAAAAATGTCCAGGGTGATGAGTAGGTATTTTACGTTTCCAATGCTAGTGGGTAATGGTCCAATGATATCGATGGCGAGGTGATCATTCTTCTGGTTACAAGTTATTCCTTTTGCAAGTCCTTGTGGTGGGTGCTGGTTGGTTTTACAGCGTTGGCAAGAGTCGCAGGTGGCTAAGGTAGTCCGAGTTCTTCGTCCCATATTCTTAAAAATGAAACATTCTTGCAGTATGGAGAAACATTTCTTCGCTCCGCAATGTAAGTAGAAATAGTGGCACTCCCAGATGAGGCGGTTGATAATTGATTCCGGTACTGCGATCAGCCAGTTGTTCCTATGCTTCTTATACAATATTTCTTTATCCAGCTTATATTTTTCGGAAGTCTGTTGGTAGAGAGGAGCATTTTGGTCAAGTTTAAGGGTAGCATAAGGAATCCTAAGGAGTGGGTCATCAGACTGTAGTTCAGGTAAATTTGATAAGGCGTTGCGTAGATGAGGGTCGGAGATTCTTCGGATGTAGTTGATAGTTAGTTCTTGAGGTGGGTGCTGAGTTGGTGAGGTGTCTGGATGGATGATTCGACTGAGTGCATCGGCTGTAGAACTCCGCGCCCTTGCAGTGTTGGATTTCGAAGTTGTATTCCTGAATAGCAAGAATCCAACGGGTGAGGCGGTTGTTCAGGAGTTTGCATGTTTTGAGGAATGTGATGGCATGATTGTCAGTCAGTATCTTGAGTCTTGTCCCTAGTATGAGGTAGCGAGTTTTCTGTAGGCAATATACGATGGCGAGGAGCTCCTTTTCTGTGGTGGTGTAGTGTAGTTCAGCAGATTGCAGGGCTCGAGAAATGAAGACAATCGCAGCCTTATCTCCGTTCTCCTTCAACTGGAATAAGTGACCTCCGATTGCGTAGTCCGATGCGTCAGTCTGCAGGTAGAATGTCTTGTTGATATTCGGATGGTATAGTATGTTGGTGTGGAGGAACATACGTTTTATGTGGTTGAAGGTTGTCTCATCTTTTGCTGTCCAGATGAATTTAGTCTTCTTTGATGTAAGGCGAAGTAAAGGTAGAACGGCTTCTGCATAACGGTCGATGAACTTATTATAGTAGTTGATGCATCCTAAAAATGATTTCAGCTGTCTGCGGTTAGTCGGTGAAGGAAAATCCAGAATAGGTTTGATTTTACTAGAGTCCATACAAAGTCCTGATTCGGTGAGTGTGTAACCTAGGAAAGGTATAGTGTTCTGGCAGAAGGTAGACTTCGAGAGTTTTACGGTCATTCCGGCTTCAGTCAATTTCTTAAGGATATAATCAATATGTGTTAAATGGTCTTTGAAATTGGGACTAATTATACAGATATCATCCACATAAATTAAGGTGAAATTTTCCACTTCATCGTCGAAGACTTTATCTAGGGCTCTCACTAAAGCGGCTTGGGACGTAGAGATACCGAAAGGAGTAACTTTATAATGGTAAGTCTTCCCTCTGAACTGAAAAGCTGTGTACTGGCGGGACTTAGAATTTAATGGTATTTGCCAATAGGAAGCGGTTAGATCAATACTAGTGAGCCATTTAGAGTTACATGCTTTAGCTAGGAGTTCGTTTATGCTACGGTTGCATTCATAATCTGGGGTAATTAACTGGTTAATTTTACGTGCGTCTAGGCACAATCTAATTTCACCTGACTTCTTAATTACGGGTATAATAGGGTTGATAAAGGTACTGTTACTTTCTTCAATTATCCCGAGTTGTTCCATTCGTTGTAGTTCCTGTAGTACAGCATTCTGATGGGCTAAAGGTACGGGGTAGGATTGACATTTGAAGGTTTCAGGTTCTTTAACTTCTAGATTGTGTTTGTACTTGCTGCAGAGTCCAGGAGCATCAGAGAATGTATTTTGATACTTCAAAAGTAGATCGGTGAGTTGAGTCCTTTGTTCGTTGTTGAGCAGTTCGTTCTGGTTCAGAGTTTCTTCTATTATCTCAGCATTTATCCTGTCTTGTAGGTTCGTTGTGGAGGAAGGGGTGGTATCATTATAAGTTTCAAAATTATCATAAATATAGGTTCTTTCTAAGTTTTGGTCGTATGCCGACATTTCATTGTATTCAACATCATTGTCGTTCATTAAGTAACATAAGATTCCATCGTGGTTGCACCCGTCAAACTCCAATAGTAATTCAGTATTATTTATGTTTATATTCAATGTTTTTCTATCAAAGTTTATTTCCATCTTCCACAGTCTTATCGTATCTATTCCAATAATTACATTATGAACGAGGTTTGGTACCATGATTAGTTGCAAATTAGTTTCCACACCGTTGACATTAACTGTAAGCATTAATATCTTAGAAACTCTTTTTGATTTAACACCGACGGCAGTTTTGATGTGTATGCCAGTTAAAGGTAATTCTTCATATCGTCCTAATCTACTCCTATTCTCTATTATCCATTGCTCTGAGACACATGACATGTTGGCACCCGTGTCTATGAGTGCGGAAGTAGGCACATTGTTTATTAAAATATTAATCTCTGGACATTTTATGTTGTTTGCTGTTTCTACAGTTTTATTAGTTTCAGGATCTTCATTTAGTAAAAAGTCACAGTCACAAAATATATTACTAAGGGTTAATATTGGATTTGAATTATTTACATTATTCTCTAAATTAGAAGGCCTTTGTAATCCGAGGTTTGTGTTTTGCACTGAGGAATCTGAGGATAGAAATCCATGATTATAAAACAAGGGAAGTTTACCTAGGCCTTGGGACTCGTCAGTGCTTAGGCGTTTAAAAGCGCAGTACTTGTTGTAGTACTGGGAGGTGAACTAGTCGTTGGGTTTCTCCTTTCTATTATGGCAGAGCATATTTGTGCTTGTTCTCGGCTGGGATATTGCTGGTTGTCTCGATTTGATGAATTGTTGCCCCGGTTGTAATGTTGGTTGAAGTTTCCTCTGTAGTTGGGTCTTCTATCGTATTCTCTCCGGTATCCAGGTGAAGAGTTGTTGAGGTGCCCGTTGTTGTAGGTTGGTCGTCTTTGTTGCTGTTGTCCATCGCTGCGGTAATACTGGTTTCTAGGAGGGCTGTTTGGAGGTCTGCTTCCTGGCTGGTGCTGAAACTGTCGCTGTGGTGGTGGTTCGTTTCTCGGTTGACTGGTAGTTTTCGATCGCTGGTGTGCGTCCTTAATATCTTCTCTTTGGAGTAGCAATTCGAACTCGGCGACAGTGTTCACATTCTGGACTCTTCGGGCGTCTTGGATCAACTCGGAAAAGTGTTCCGAAAGAATATTTATGATTTCATCCTCGCTGATTGGTGGAGTAATGGATCGTAATGTCAATACTCATTCAATGAAGTATTCTGCTCGTGGCAGCTTTCCTCCGGGCGGGTATCTTTCGACCTCTATACGCTGCTTTACTCCTCGTTGGATCTCGCGGCTCCAGTATTTGTTTGTAAAGTTATGTTCAAAATCTGACCAGTTGCGGATTTCCTCCTTAATCAGGTCGAACCATTTTGCAGCATGTTGCTCTAGACATTGTTCAATAATGTCCCACAAGTGTTCCGAGTCGTTGTTTGGTTTGTTGTGTGTTATGTTTCGTTCATAGAAGCGTTTTAGTTTATGTAAAAATTCCTTAGGGTTTTGGGCTCTCCCGTAAAATTTAGGTGGACTATTGTCGGTTGCATGGGTGCTGTTGCCGGTACATGTGACATAAATATTCGGTGTGCCTGATATAACTCCATTACTAACTTGACCTTCAACGTTGGTGATTCTATTACCAAAGGTGTGTACAAGTTTGTTTAATGTATCAATATCTTCTCCTTGTTTTTGTGTAATTGGTAATATTTGTGTTAATACTTGTTTCGTACTGTCCTGAATTTGGTGAGTCAATTCTTCCTTTTGTTGGATAATGTTTGTCTGGCAAGCAGTGGCGTGATTAAGTAATTTAATGTCAACTGTATTTATAACGTAAGTAGTGTTGTTAGCAAGGGCTTTCTTGATGTTATCATTCTGGATTGCAATATTTTTGTTTAAGTCGTCACGGACCTGCTGGTTTTGTTTTTGGATTTCGTTGCCGAAATTTGTTTCCAAGTGATTCATTCTATTATTTTGTTCGGCTCGTGTGAGTTTAATTATGTCAAGGTCAGATTTGACTTCGTCATATTTATGGCTTAAGTGATCGATTTTACTTTCAATATATTCAGAAAATATTTTAAGGTTCTGATTTAAATTTTGTTTTAGTTCTAAGTTGTCTTGTTTAAGTTCTTGTTTTAATTCATTTTTACTTTGTTCTAAACGGTATTCAAGTTTTAAAGAACTGTCTTTTATAAGTGCTGCAATTTGTGAAAGCAAATCGGTATTCGCACCTGCGCTAGCCGGTTGTTTGTCCGTCGTGGTAGAATGAATGGCAATGGAATGTGCGGGTGACGTCATCAGTCCATTCATCGCTTCCGTCGTCGTTAACTCAACAGCTGTTATGTTGACTGTAGTTACTGGATTGGTGCTGGTGGTCGTTGTCATGGTAATGCCGTCCCATGATGCCGTGCTGTGTTCCCATTGGCTGGTTGGTTGAGCTGGTTGGTTGAGCTGGTTGGAGCTGTTTGTTTACATTGTCCGCCGCCACTGTCATGGCGTCTGCCGTCTCCGCTTCAGGAATGTCAAATCCTAAAAATACTTCTCCTGCCGGAATTTCGTTAAATAAAATGTCTATGTCATTATTTGTGTTCATGTTATTTGTGTTCGTAGCTATATCTGTATTGCTTGCATTAGATGTTGATGTGTTATAATTGTCAGATGTAGCTGTTAGTGTTTGGCTTGTTTGGCTAGCTTCTTCCATGGCGTCTTCCATGGTCTCATCTGTTGTATTGGGCCTATTTCTAAGATTATAAGGTTTGTGGGACATGGCTATTAATAATCTTATATTGTGATGATAGTTCGATATGTGGTGATGGTTTTATGATACCTATAATGGGTGATATATCAAACATATAAATATTACACATAGGCCTAGATTTGGGATAACTTGGAAGTTGTTTTTGTATACCTAATCTCATAAGGCATTGAACTGGCCAACACGATTTGGGCGCCAAAATTAACAATTAAAAAAAATATATATAAAGATGATGATAGTATTGGATAAATATTTACTGTTGTTATTTGCTGCTTAAACTAAATAAATAAATGAAAAACACACACACAGGGTACAACAAGGAATAATGAAGTGTATTGATACAATAAGATAACCAGTTGTACAGTGAAATACTATGTTAATAAAATGTCTTTATTTAATTTGCTTTTATCTTCTTTCTTGCTTTACAACTTGGTTTCTTCTGGTTTATGCTCCGGCTGAAAAACATACTCGGTAGTACAACATAGAGATACCTCAGGGAAGGGGTGTCGAGCTGGCCATCAATGTTCTTATGAGATTTAATATTAATCATGTTTAATTGTCCAATTAAAAAAATTTGAAAGAGAATAATTTAAAAACAGTATCAGAAAAAAAATAAATTATCAAATAAGGGAAAAGATAGGGAGAAAGTTCAAATTTAAAGTTCAATTTTCAATGGAAAATATCTTCACAGCAATTAGTCTATGGTCTGGTCTCACCAAATTTAAGTTTAAAGTTGTCTTCACCACAAACTTAGAATTCTTGATGTTTTGGGAAATTTAAATATGTTTGTGGCCAAATTTAATAAATAAAAGTTTTGTAATGATTTACAAAAACACTTTTATTGGAATGTCACTAAATAAAGTCACTGTATTCTGGCTGAATCTTCTCTCCTTCAAGGCTAATAATGGACTCTCACTGCTACTAGTTCCTTTCTCAATCCACAATTACAACAATGTGTCACTGGTTGCTTGATGATCACTTCACTTCACCAGGGGATGTGGAAGTTGGTATTATAATAAATCAAATATTAAAATCATGAGAAAATTAAATTGATGTTGAAATATTTTAGAAAAATGGAATAGGTTAAAAAAAAAAAAAATAAAACAACTTCCAATTCTTAAATTAAATTATGCCAAATCTAAGAAAGGAAAATATTTATTAATAAAATGATTAAACATAGAGTATGCAAATTATTGGGAACTGAATTAAATTAAATTAATGTGATAAAACATATGATCAATGAGTGTGATGAGATTATTAGTGATGGGTAGCAGCTGGTTTAAATGGAAAGAAACAAGGTAAGTGGCAGATGTTCTTACATACGAGGGCCGTTTTTTTTTCAACCTCCGATCGCACGCCATGATGGCTAGAAAGGTCACAGACCGGCCCTGTGCGCAGCAGTCGATCGCGCATCTTCCCCACTACAACTTTTGTCACTCCCGAGTTCAAGTAGCCAGTTTGCGCTTAGCTGCAGTCAGGTAAACATGGCCGCGTCTATTGATTCTCCCGCCAAATGCGAGTTGAGAAGTGTTATTCGTTTCTTGCAAGTAGAAGGGAATAGTGCAGCAGAAATCCATCGGAGAATGTGCTGTGTTTACGGAGAAAACATTATGAGTGAAGGTGTTGTGCGGGAATGGTGTCGTAAGTTTAAAACTGGCCGAACCGACGTGCATGATGAAGGAGGTCAAGGACGCAAGTCTGTCACTACAGACGATCTTGTTGAACGAGTTGCGTCCTTGACCTCCTTCATCATGCACGTCGGTTCGGCCAGTTTTAAACTTACGACACCATTCCCGCACAACACCTTCACTCATAATGTTTTCTCCGTAAACACGGCACATTCTCCGATGGATTTCTGCTGCACTATTCCCTTCTGCTTGCAAGAAACGAATAACACTTCTCAACTCGCATTTGGCGGGAGAATCAATAGACGCGGCCATGTTTACCCGACTGCAGCTAAGCGCAAACTGGCTACTTGAACTCGGGAGTGACAAAAGTTGTAGTGGGGAAGATGCGCGATCGACTGCTGCGCACAGGGCCGGTCTGTGACCTTTCTAGCCATCATGGCGTGCGATCGGAGGTTGAAAAAAAAACGGCCCTCGTATGATAAAAAAATAAATAAACAAACATAATTTGAAACATCTCATTCTAAACATAGGACTGTTTTTTTAGAAACATACCCTCTTTCATATATAAAAATATATAATAAATTGTCAAAGATATATGAAAGAGCCAAAGACTTGATTTCATTTTTAAATAATTTGAAGGTTTTCTTAATAAGCAAAGAATATTATATTAGTAGTACTCAATGTTGTACTGTACTATAGTTTTAGTTATTGTTTTTATATAATATTTTAACGTTTGTTTATGTAATTCAGATTCTCAACAAGAACAAAATATTTGACTTTGACTTATTTCTCTAAATGCTTGCAATCAGCAATTTATTTTGAAATAAAGTAAATAAAGTTTGTAACTAAACTTCAATCGAGAATTGCAGTCCAAATTAAATAACTTACCTGGTCTACAAGTTTTAAAAATAACTTTAAATGTATAATCCATTTAGGTTTAAACATAAAAAAACATAGATGTCTTGAAAACAATATTTAGAGATAATAAATAAATTACTAACCCAAATTAGAATAATTGCAATGAAGAAGGTTCTCAAGCCTTGACAAGGCATCAGAAGCAAAGGGAGGGCCTCGTATCTGTACAATTTCATAGTCCAGTAGGGGTTCGTAATGATAAAAGTTGGCAGGATGACTGTTGAGAACGTCGCCCAGAAACGTGGACCCTGATCGCCATGTTGTCAACACCACACTTCGTATAGGCTGACCCCCTTGTTCTGGCACCAGATCACCCAGAGACCTGAAGAGATATCCAATTAATGCTATGTATTTCTATTGTCTATTTTAAGAGAGGCCGATCTCCTTTTTAACCTTTTCTCTGCCCATTTCCCATTGACTAATGATCTGTGCCGAGAAGTTATTCATAGAGAGTAAGGTTGAGAACTAGCTTGGCCACCGGCTCTCCCTGAAAGCTATAACAGACAAACTACTTGAACATTCAACATGATACATAACAAAGGATCTTATGTATTTTCAGGTGAGTGAATGAGAGAGTGCAACTTACAGTATCGTCACTGATTTTTCTATCTGTGTTTTATAAAACAGTTTAATAGTGTTCAATTATAACATATTTTAGCATTTATTATTCTGTGAATTCATACTTCTCTGGCTGTTTACATGATGTGTTTCTTTACTTACTGTATCATTGTATTATTATTCTGTGAATTCATACTTCTCTGGCTGTTTACATGATGTGTTTCTTTACTTACTGTATCATTGTATTATTATTCTGTGAATTCATACTTCTCTGGCTGTTTACGTCATGTGTTTCTTTACTTACTGTATCATTGTATTATTATTCTGTGGATTCATACTTCTCTGGCTGTTTACATGATGTGTTTCTTTACTTACTGTATCATTGTATTATTATTCTGTGAATTCATACTTCTCTGGCTGTTTACGTCATGTGTTTCTTTACTTACTGTATCATTGTATTATTATTCTGTGGATTCATACTTCTCTGGCTGTTTACATGATGTGTTTCTTTACTTACTGTATCATTGTATTATTATTCTGTGGATTCATACTTCTCTGGCTGTTTACATGATGTGTTTCTTTACTTACTGTATCATTGTATTATTATTCTGTGAATTCATACTTCTCTGGCTGTTTACATGATGTGTTTCTTTACTTACTGTATCATTGTATTATTATTCTGTGGATTCATACTTCTCTGGCTGTTTACATGATGTGTTTCTTTACTTACTGTATCATTGTATTATTATTCTGTGAATTCATACTTCTCTGGCTGTTTACATGATGTGTTTCTTTACTTACTGTATCATTGTATTATTATTCTGTGAATTCATACTTCTCTGGCTGTTTACATGATGTGTTTCTTTACTTACTGTATCATTGTATTATTATTCTGTGAATTCATACTTCTCTGGCTGTTTACGTCATGTGTTTCTTTATTTACTGTATCATTGTATTATTATTCTGTGGATTCATACTTCTCTGGCTGTTTACATGATGTGTTTCTTTACTTACTGTATCATTGTATTATTATTCTGTGAATTCATACTTCTCTGGCTGTTTACGTCATGTGTTTCTTTACTTACTGTATCATTGTATTATTATTCTGTGGATTCATACTTCTCTGGCTGTTTACATGATGTGTTTCTTTACTTACTGTATCATTGTATTATTATTCTGTGGATTCATACTTCTCTGGCTGTTTACATGATGTGTTTCTTTACTTACTGTATCATTGTATTATTATTCTGTGAATTCATACTTCTCTGGCTGTTTACATGATGTGTTTCTTTACTTACTGTATCATTGTATTATTAAAGTCAGTTATAAAATGTATTGGTAATAATCATACAAATTTTTCGTTTGCCAAAAGTTAATAAAGAAGTATTTAGACGATCATATGAGTATACAGGTCCAAAATTTTATAACAGCATTCCATTTGAATTTAAAAATTGCAGTACTTAGAAGGTTTTTTGTATGAAAATAAAACTTTGGATGTATGACAGTAAAATTTTAGAATTTTTATAACGTGTTAATAAATTAAATTAACTTTAATTAGTAGCCCATATATGCATATAGTTTTTGGATTTGTTTTTCAATTTATTTTTTCATTCTTATATATTGTACACTATATTGTTCGAATTGAATTCATGTATGTTTTTATATATGTATCTCAAATAATGGTTAGCACTTTGGTTTGCTTGTTTTTCTTTTCTTTTATAATTTGCATTATCTTTGTTAACAGTATTTAATGTTTGCACGGGCAATCCATGCTCATATATATATAGGGCGTTATAGAGTAGTTGAATTTAATTTATATGTTTTTTGGATTTTTTCTTCTTTAGTCCTAAATTATACCTAAGTGTATGTATGTATTTTTACCTATGTGTATATGTATCTAGCTTATATGTGTATGTTTGTATTTTCATAAATTTAATTAAATGTATGTTTGTTATTTGTATATGTTAAACAACAGCTTCATTTTGACACCATATGAAGCGACATTGTTGACACTTTTTATTGATTCTTATTAGAACTGAACTCTTGTTTTTTATGTTATTTTTTTGTTTATTTATGCTAACCGCACAACTGGAAAAGTGGTTAGCTCTAGTTCCTAAGAATTCAAAATGTATGTACATGTAATATTATGAAAGGTTGATGGAACAAATCTGTCGTAAGGGAAGATGACACAGAAAGTGCTACGTACATCTGCTCACAACACGGGCAGTTCCGAAAAGGAAAGATACTTAGTATGAATTTAGTTATGGTTATTTAAGAATAGTCTTAAAGTAGCTTTACACATTTTTTCATATTTTGAAGAGTTTAAACACACTTAAAAACTGTAAATACAGTATCTAAAAAACTTTTGTTGCTATAAAGTGACATTTTTATGAAATTTATAGGAAATACAATTGATTTTGAAAAATTAAAAATTGTGTTTTCTTACTCTCCTAGGTCCATTTTCAGGTAAAATGCTAACTCTGTGAAGGGCACTTAGTTGGACGTGGTGAAGGGCATCGATAGGTTAACCCTAGATCGTGAGCACTGTTTATTTTTATGAGAAGATTAATTTATAAAAAAACTCACTTAGCTGATATGTTGTATTTCCCTGCAGGATACCTGTAGTCTACCATCTCTTGTTCTATGAAAGTTTTTTGTTCAGCCAGTACATCATCTATTTCGTTTGTCAAGTTCGATAACTCCACTTCATTTGTTGACCAACTCTATGGAACAACAAATAACTTTGCTATATAAAAAGCAGGTCATTTACAGTAAAGACAACAACAATTAACCCATTGCGGATCAAAGACATGGCCTTCATGTTCCGCACCGAGTGGACCGATAGCTCAACAACGTGACGTTGACATCGCTGCTCTTGTTTACAATTGAATGACTCGGCCCTCGGAATCAATGTTATTGCTGTTACAATGCATCCATTTGTTTTGATACGCTTATCTTTTAGTCTCCTTATCTTATCTTTGTTACTGTTGTCTCAACTGCTTGATATTAGTTCTTGGGGAATTTAGTCCATGCCTTCGGTCTTATCATCGGTGTGCATAATTTCCAGTAAAAATGAGGATAAATTGCGATTCTCCGAATTAAGACTACTATCGGAGTCAGTGTAATGTTTATGTAACGTAAATAACAAAACGTATAGAATTTGCAAATGCGCTAGGCCGGCAGAGCAGGTGTAGTGCCATGTTGCGAATTTAGTTTGTACCGCTACGCGATCCACAATGGGTTAAATTACTCAATTCCATAAATTAACGCTACTAACATGCTTATTGTTAAAAACAAATGTTGTGTTGTTTCTCTGTCCTATATGCAACTGAAAGATAAACTGCTAGTTTGATGATTGTAAAACAAATTAACCATTGAAGTCGATAGCTTTTGGCATTATTTTTGTTTTAAAGTGATTATAATCCAGTGATTTGTTATTTCCAAATGCTTATTTTCAATTCCTTTATATCAGCCACTAAAACAAGTTTATTCTATATATGGTTTAGAATGAAGTATTTATGTTTTTTAGAGTTTTATCACTTTTCTTAAGTATAAAAGCATTGTAATTGTTTTTGCCATTTATCACCAGATTTATTCTCAGAATGGCGAGCTTCAGGGAAGATATGAATACACCCAGGGAGTAGAGTCCGAGACGATTTTAGATCTTGTTAGTGCGAAAGGAGGAAAAGTCGAAAGGCAGACCATGTGAGAGGTGGTCATGAGCAAAATAATATTTAGAGAACAGATCCCACAGTTTACTTGGGTGTGCTAAGTGAAGAAACATTTAAAGGGCCACACAAATAGCAATGTGAACTTTGATAAAAGAAATTTGTATAATAACGTTAATTGAAATTTATGCTGATGCTACAAATCTTTTTATTGTACTTACCTGAATAGATCTGCCAATTGTCAGATGAATCGAGGAAGAAGTAGCAAGACGTTGTGCGAATAGCAAGGTTACAAGACATAAGGCAGTTACCAGGAAAAGGCTAGCACTGAATCTTCGCCACAATCCATCTGCACGCCATCTATAGAATGAAAAGATGTAAATGAGGTTGTTATAGAGGGTATAAAATAAGTCCTAGCTTAACATTTTCTAAACACTTCCAGATAAAGCAATAAAACTTGTCACTCACAAACATTAACTAAAATAGTACTTTTACCGTTACTGTAAAATTTATATCACTTTTTTAGAACAGCCTACTTAGAATCCAAAGGAAAGTCTTTAATACAAGCATATGTTAATATAGATATCAAGTTGAAGGTCTTTATCAGTAGAACACAATGCCTAAAAATGTACATCTAATGAACAACTGGGTTAATTATGGTCAATTCAACAATTATCTGAGATTAATTTGCTGTCATTTTGCAGATACAGTAATGGCTTTATTGACATTAGATTTTCAGAACTATGTTCTAATAATAGGCACATTTAACCTGATGTAATTTTAACCTTAATCAAAACTTAATTAAAAACTTTCTAGATACTCTTAGTGGACCATCCACCAGGAATTGCAGCATCACTTAATATGTCTTATTAGTAAGTTTTTGTAACCTTTAAACATTATAAAGCTTATTTGTTCTGTTCGCTATCTTAAGTGGCTGAATGATCATTTAACTTTTCAATAAATTTACAATTCTTAGCTAATGGCAATCTAATACATACTTTGAATGACTGTCATTTTCAAGTTAGTCGTCCAACGGAGATGATGATGATGATGATGCTGAGGTGTAACAAGTAAAACGAGTGACGGGGTTAATACGCAAAGTACCCCCAGTGTTGATTGGTTATTATTTACATTTTTCACATGATTATATACTACTTGTAAATTTTCTGCAGGCCATACTGGTCCAAGGTTACTCTACAACTAGTGATAAGACAATAGATTAGTCCAATAAATAGATGTAAACAACATAATCTGACACATAGTCCAACTATAGTATGGAAATTGGCTGGAAGATCTCCTATAACATTTTTTTTTTTAACTGGAAGAGTTAAAGAGTAGAATCATTTAAACAGGCAATATGATAAGATAAATATTTAAGACTAATGGAAACAGGTTTTTATGGCACATTCTTGTCTAACTAAACTGGCTACATTTTTGAGGTGACATTCAACTGGTGGAAATGAACCAAATAAAAAGAAACTTCATATAAGGAAATGAGAGGATTCGCTGTTAATTTAGAATCTCATCTGTGCACACAGTATGCATTACTGGATAGTGCCCCCTCCCCCTAACAAGCACTTTGGACTAAATACACTAGTTTTAAACATGGATACAAGATTAAGATAACAACAAGAAAAATGTTTTCATGATAATCTTGAATGAAACTTCACTGAGAACTATATTGAGTTCCATAAAACGATACTCAAGTGAACATTTAAAAAAAAAAGCCACTTTAGTATAGGGACAACAAAGCGTAGAACTGCACTCACACTTTCAGCTTGATTACTTTTATAAAAAAAACAAAATTGGACATTATATGACAATGAATAGAGAAAGCATTATGACAACATAAATAATTTCTCACATGCCATCAGTAGACTTTTGAAGATGTCATTATTTGTACATTAAATCAAATGGAGAGTTTATATTTGAAGTGTACGAAATCTTCAACAGTAGATGGCTTATTAACAAAAGCTGTAATTAATACTGCAGTGATAGAGAAAATAATGCTTACTTGGAATGGTAGGCAGAGGAGAGAAGCCGAAGGGGATCCAGCTCAGGCATTCTATTATTTGTCACGACATCTGAAACAGATTAATTTTATTTTATACATTTGTTACCAGTCATACACATATATAATGAACTACTTTTTAAACAATACTACTAATAGGTGGGGCAACAAGAATGCATGGATTTGAGTAGCATAATTAAGACCCATCCCCCACCAAAAGGAGGAAGTTGCGCTGTACCGGGGGATGGCTCAAGTCCAGACAAGTGATCTGATCATGGGCGGCACTCGGAGGGTTAAATAATAACTCTGCAGCTGATCATGGGCGGCACTCGGAGGGTTAAATAATAACTCTGCAGCTGAACGGAAAAGGCAATTTATTGCAGAAAATTAATTAAAATCAGGCAGAAGGCCACAATAGCAAAATTACAATACAAAATGCAAACAAAATCATTTTTAACACCAATAAAGCAAAACGACATTACAACATAATAACAAAGAATAGATGTGCCTATCTGCAGAAATGCCAAAAACGTAAAAATACAACAATATGAAAGAAATTACATTGAAAATTTAGAAATCTGAACATAACCAAACAGACTGGTAGCAGGAATTACAGATAGACCAGAGTCTGAGTCAACGGCCACGAAAGTAAGAGCAGACAGCGCAAGTACGAATCTCAGGCAGCCTTGCAAATGAAACGTAGAGTAACAAAAATATATATATTTATAACAAATTTATAATTTTATTTTTTGTAAATGAATAAATACAATTGTTTATTCCTATTATGTTTGTTTACTTTATACTAATTTATGAAAAACAAATAAATATTGGCAGCTGGAGGGTTTTTTTTTATTTTTATTATACACTATCTAATTGTGATTAATTTGCAGTTTAATTCATTTATTTACTATAAAAATAAAAGTATTATGTAATATTTTACTCCTATCATCAATAACGTATAACTGTCAGAAAAATGTCCACAAAATACAGTATCACTACGTAATAATCGTTCAACATCATCATCGGTTAGAGTACATTTTGTGATTGTGAAGTAATTACATTTATTTCACACCCTAACAAACAAAACTATAAACAAAACACAATACTATCGGAACAATAACATCAGACTGAACACCAGCTGTATTGTGTGGGGCTGCGGCAAAAGCGAGTAGGAAATAATCATTTGATTTATTTTCGTCTGCAACAAAACAACATGCCCTAGACGTTTTTCATTGGCATTGTTGCATAGAGAAACTTAGTAGCCCGCAAGTTTTACTATGTTATTTAACAAAAATAAAAATTATTAAAACCCTATTGACACTAAGTTTATCTTTAAAATAATTTAAGAAAATTATTACCTATTATAATGTGTTACATATTTTTTTGTGAAAATGAATTAATTTCTCATATTCAGTCAGTTAAATTATAACTCTACGCAGCAATAGATAATAACTAATCCTTGTTCTTAGGCATTATTAGTTATATGACATTAAATTCTTTGAGAAGCTATATTTTCTGACTGGGTCATCCTTTTGACCTCAAGTTTGCACTTTTGTATTGTACAAACAAAGACCTCTAAAATGAGGTATAACTCTAAGAGGTAAGCTTAAATTTAAAATTGTTCAGACTTCCTTCATGGTCATCCCCTAGCTATGATAAAACAAGTAAAGTATGTCTAAATGTTTGATATAGGGACATGTACATAACTACATTTCATTACATTTCTTTCAATAGTTTTAAAATTAAGAAATATATTTCAACTTTTGCCCAACCCTGACATTACATTCTTTGAATGGCTGTATTTTCTGACTGGGTCATGCTTTTGTTCTCAAGTTTGCACTTTTATGTTTTACAAAGACCTTTCAAATGAGTTATAACTGGAGGTAGGCTTACATTTAAACTTTATGAAAATTCATTCATGGGCCATCCCCTGGCATGCAAAATAAAACAGGTAAAATGTGTCTGAATGTTTTGTATAGGAACATGTACATGACTACAAAGTTTCATTACATTTCTCACAATAGTTTTAAATATATTTCAGACCCCCAACCCTGAACGAGTATATATATCACTCCTTTCGGATCATCAACCATTGGAGGTGAAGAGTCACCAACTAACATAAAAAACTTTTTTCTCAAGTCCACCAGGCATTTACAGAACCCCAACCCAACTAATTACAGAGACAACTTAATTTAAATAGCACTGTTCAGAATATAAAGACAACTTAGCGACTGACATAAACAGCTGTCGTTCATATATATACACATCTGGGTGGGTTAGACACGTACAGTGGTATTGACCCACCCGCCTACCCATACACGTGCAGTGGTATTGACCCACCCACCCACCCATATACGTACAGTGGTATCGACCTACCCACCCAACCATATACGTACAGTGGTATTGAATATATATACCACTTCTTTAGTAATTTAGTAAATACGAGATAAAGTCAAAAAGTTTCCAGAATCGATATCCAGAGACACACAGCATCGTTGCCGGTGAGAATTTCGTTATCTATCTGCTAGTACTATTCCTGGAGAATGGATAAGGGTAGAGTATCGCTCAGCCGCCACTGTTCCCCCGCGGAGGGCGTTTTCGTGTATTTGCATGTTTACATTGTCGCCTTTTGAAAGTTGATTTACATAACAGCTAAAAACATTAAATTTTGTGTTTTATCTCAAACGTCATCTTCTAAGACACTTAAAATATTCAGACATGCGCACGGAGTTGAGGTGATAAAGAAAGGTAATTTTACGAATAGCACAAACGTTTTTATGAAGATTGCTTAAACGTTGAAGATGACTCTCATAGTGAACGCCCTTTGAGTGCAACCACAAACGACAACTTTGAGCGAGTTCAGCAAACTGTCCATGAAACTGAAGAAGAACGATTGATGAAATCTCATATGAGGTAAATTTAACCACACAAAAGTTTGAGATGCCATTAGGAGGAAATGGCCTGAAAAATGAGCAGAAAACAATTAGATTTTGCTGCATGACAATACCCCTGCACATCGATCTCTCTAAATACGTAACTACCAAGTCATGTTTTGTGTTACCATGCTAGAACATCCTCCCTACTCGCCTGACCTAATGCCAGCCGATTTCATCCTGCTCACATGGTGAAAACATCAATAAAAGGAAAACGATTTGCAGGTGCTGAAGCTGTTGGACAAAAATGTGATAAAATATTATAATACATTTTAAAATATAAGCGTCAAAAGTGTTTTGAAAATCTGTATGATCGTAGCGACAAGTGTATTGTTGTAGGAGGAGAGTATTTTGAAGGAAAATAGATTTGTAAGTTTTTTTTGTCCAATAAATATATTTTAACCAATTTCAAGAACTTTTTAACTATATATACAAAGTAGTTCTCTTAAAAAATAAAAATAAATAAAAAAATAGCCTTAACAGATATATACCTGTGTTGTAAAGGATTTAAGAAGTAACTAAAACTTTATAAATATTCTATAGATTATATGTAAGTTATGTATTATTACCATTTTTAACCAGAAATTCATACTAAATGCAGTCAAATGCTAATGCCTACCAACCAAACGCCAAAATGTTAATCAAATAAATACAATAAATATATCATAGTAAAAATATAATAACAACGGCATGTAAAATAAAACAAAACACTCCATTTGATTGTTGAGAAGGACTACAGCCAGTAATCTGACCTTTGGATCACTATGTCCCGACTGAAAAGTAGCTTTTAACGATAACTATGCACTGTTTAGACACTTCTGAAATTATGATCTCCTGTTGTAAAAGTGGCAAAATATGAGTTTACATCTTCTTAGGAGGTTGATTTCAGCCACAAAACTAGTTTGAAAAACTAGTTTATTAACCCTCTAGTGAAAATTCACATTTTTCAAAATCTGATTTTTCAACTTTTTTTCATTTTACATTATTTTTACTCTGAACACAAACATATATTTTGTTCAATAACATTATTTTTTTCCAAAAAATATACTTTACTTACCTAACCAATCACAATCTAACTTATCATAATGGTCTCTGCTCAACAAGATTTTGTAATTTGCACAAAATGCGGGTACCTGGCTTCTGGGACCCTTGTTGACCCTTGTAATAATGGTATAGAATTAGGCTTCCTAAGAAAAACCAAACAAAATATGTCCGAGATAGGCTAAGCTATAATAAAACTTGATATTTGCTAAAAAGTAGGTTTTAGAACTTTTTTAGTGTACAAAAAAATCTGTGGATAAGCCCTATTTCTAAAAAAAATATGTTCCCAGAAAATATAGTCTAGGCTACGGCTTAATTTGCTTTTACCCACTGATGATAAAAAGAGCAAGATTTGAGATTTTACAAGCTTCTAGACAAAGCACACATAAATACCATAACTAAAATCAAGTTTTCCAATGTTTTTAATTAAACAATCGAGTAGGATAGGCCTATACTATGGAATAAAACCCCAGCCTAACTTCCCTAAAAATTTGAACCTTTTTAACCATTAAGGTAAAAATGTCATGATTTGAGAGAAGTCTAAAACGTGTATAGGCCTATGATAGAGTTCAATTCTTAATCAAAAAGAGGAGCTGCCAGGTTTTGGTTCTTTGTTGTTTTGGTTTTCAATAAAAGATGAAATAGAAAGCTCTTACAAATACACATTTGGTTGTCACCATAAAGCTGAGAGAAAACTGTATTCTTATATCTTAAGTTCAATTGATCTTATAAGTGTTCAAATAATTATAATGTATAACTTACCAACATTTTAACATATTAAAAAGGCACATTAATCTAGATTTAAACTCTCCATCATCATTTAATAAAAATATTGTGTAGTAATTAATATTTAGTCTGCTAGTCATCAACACTTCGTTTATTATTAAGCTATGCACATTTTACTTCTTTTCTTTTTTCGTTCAAACACTGTCAAGAGTAGTGCTACTTTCCATTAGATAAAAAACTATGATGTAACAGCTTTAGTGGTGTTTCTTTCGTATCAGAATAATTATTAAAGCATACTATAATAATTTCTAAGTTGAAAAAGTGTTTTTTAAGTCTTTCATTTTCGAAATCGTAGGTTGAGAGCAAGTGCTCCTTTACCATTGAAAAGAGTATTTTATATGCTAAGGGTATCCATTTTACTATTTATAATGCTTATTTTATTGTCTATTTATTTTTTTGTTTGTCAGACTATTATTGTATTTGTTGGGCATTTAGAAATTATTGTTATTGTATTATTTTACTGCTATTTTCTTTGTAGTTTTAATAGCAGTTGGTTGTTCATCTTGTGTTTTGGGTATAGTTATTGTTATTATATTATTATGTTACTGTTATTTCTTTCTCTTATAAATATACTTATGTATTACTATTTTGCAAATTATTTTCATACTATTGTTTTTTATTGTCAAATGTGTTGGTTTTAATGTATTATCATGCACACAATGTAAAATCTATTTTGTAAATTGTGTTTTCCGTGTAATATTAAATAAATAAATAATGCTTTTATACGTTTTAACACTTAATAACAAACCAATTAATTCAAGATTCTTTATTGAGCCATTCAACAATACAAAATTATAATAGCACATGTGAACAAAAATTAAATACTACGTATCAATAACAAGCATGCACTAACATGCAACTTTATAATGTTAGTATAACGTGATTATCTCAGTCAGTTAAAGAAGATCATGCCACTCTCAAAGAATTCAATAATGCTATACAAAGGATTTTAAAGCAGCTATGTCATGAAAAGTCTATCAAATCTTGAATTGTTCAGACATCTCACAGTATCAAGCAAGACACTGAACATGTTTTATAACTGCAACTGGAAATGATTAGGCAAGTTTATTAAATCTACTAAAAACTTTTTTTATTTTTTTATATGCAACAATTATGTCTAGTTTCATAGCCAAGCTATGAATATGTAAACAAATAAATATTTAACGCAAATTGTAATATTATATAGAAAAGATATTTCGTAAAGTAATTAGTATACATCTTTAAGTCTTCATGATAGTATTATGTACAAAAATGATTCTATGAGTTACCGGTATATAAAGTTAGAATCTATATTGTGTTGTTAAGTAATTCACAGTCAAAGACAAGAAATAGAGGGAAATGTGAACGGTTTTAAGAGAGAAGAGGCAAACAGAAAAAGAAAATATTCAACTACTGTATTCCAATTAAAAAAGCATGAGAACGAACTGCCACAGCCAATGGCGTCAGCAAGATAGTTGTTTTAAATTAATAATGAATTGAAACAACATGTTTTTATTTTTTTTTATTTATTTAAGGGCATAGCAATTTTTTACAGTATTACACAGTGTGATGCACAAAAAAAGGTCTTACAATGCTATTGATACATGCTTGAGAACTTAACAGTAGATAATACTGCAATAAATTACCATTGATAGCAAACAGATAAGCAAGCAATAGATAATATATAATGGATAGCAATAGGTAAATTTACTACTCAATTATAATGATGGGAGTGACACAACCTTAGAATAATGACAAGTATAATGGACAACAATAAATATATAAATAGCACGCAAGCAGCTTGCAAACAGATAAAGAAAGGTCTTAATAACAAGTGAAATGCACATCAATAAATATATAAATAGGAGCAAGCGCCTTGCAAATAATAAACAAAGGTCTTAATAACAAGTGAAATGCACATCAATAAATATATAAACAGCATGCAAGCGTTTTACAAATAAATATACAAGGTCCATCAATATACTATCGATACATGCTTGAGACTTAACAATAGATAAGTACTGCAATAAATATATATATACAATGGATAACGAATACACATCAATAAATATATAAATAGCATGCAAGCGGAGAGCATGGTGTGTTCTAATAGAATAATTATAATAACTACATAATGCAATAAGTGATAGAAAAAATAATTTACATAGATAATACGGACTGAACAACAACAATAGAATGAATACTCAACACAGTAGAATAATAACAAATAAATGTAGAAAAAATGGCAAATCAACTGAAGAGGCTCTGCAGACGAAGGAGGAAGCGCTTGAGTCACGGAAGAAGTCAAGATGTTCAGAAACGGAGTTGCCATACCTCTGGATTCTCAAGATGGAGCTGTTCTTTGTATAATTGGTAGACACGTATGTTGTGATGAAGAGGTTTCTGGATCTTGTGCCACAAGTAGGTACTCTTAGATTAATTCTCTCAAGAAGGTCAGGGCAATCAATGTCCACCGTTACGAGACGCCGAAGGAACACATTATACGCCTGGTTTCAAGAGGTGGCAGTTTCATGAGGGCGACAACCTCATCTAGTGGAACTTCAAGGTACCTGTATCCCAGACGGGTCCCGATGAGGCGGAGAAAACGACGCTGGACTGCCTCCAAAGCATCCCTTAGGTAGACGGTGAGGTGACCATATGACTTCGCAGTATTCAAGATGAGGTCTAACAAGAGTACAATAGAGAAGCCTTAAAGAATAAGGGTTGGAGAGGGTTCTGGCAAGACGGTGAATGAGACCCAGATTGCGCAGAGCTTTAGAACAGGCCACACCAACATGGCGATCCCAAGTGAGGGATTGTGTAAATATGACCCCGAGGTCTCATACTTGCCAATGTTAGCAGTTGGCGTTGGCAACTATTTAATAATCTCTATAATCAATATACAGAGTGTCTGTCAAACCGCCTGGGCCACTACTTCTGTCACCTAAAGATGTAAAATATTTCATCCAAATGTGCCCTTTATTTTCGGCCTAAAATAATTCAAGAAAATTTGGTTCACCCAAAATGTCACTTTTTTGGCGGGAGTCGGTTTTGGGAAATATTCAAATATAAACATAGGTCATGTTGTATCTCATATGAAAGATCTTTAAGGCATTATCATTTCGATGTAAAATTCTTGGTTACACTTACCCGTAGGGTGGCCCAAAATGTAACAAATTTTGGTTTTTATCGTTTACGTTATTGTAACTTTTAATGTTATTCTGACAGTGTTTACCCACTCCTACTAATGACATGAACCTCTAAAAAAATATCATAGTCATTTAACTCTCAATTTATCAAATTAGAAAAATCGTCAAACATACGGAAATGAAAAGCTGGTATATGTAACAAATGTAAAACAGCAACATATGTCATGTTGTGTAATAAATACACAATTAAAGATCGCTGCAAAAATAAACAGTGTTTGTATTTAATATTTTGGCATATCTCTGTTGGTTTTAAAATGACTGAAAAAAACTAACGAAACACAAAAAAATTGTGTGTCATCTGCCATTTTTTTTTACACTTTTATTTTTGGATCAATATTTTACATATTATACACAGAAAATGTAACAGGTGGAATAATAACATTATCGGGTTCGCTCATATATGAGTCACCCTGTAACATGAATAACAATCAGAAAACAAAAAATATATATAGCATATTTAAGTAAGTTAAATAAACAAATAAGTATTACATAGACATGGCTATAAATCAGTCTATCACGTCTTGAGAAAGTCTGGCTTTCAAACGCCTGTGCAAAGTAGGTTCTCCAATGTGAAAGCTAATAGCTCCTGGAACATTTTCTAAGTTTGCCATGAACTTACGACAACTTCTTTTAATAAAAGCATCAATGGTATCGAGTCCAAATTCTACATGCAGATGAGAGTTACGTATATACCATGGACTATCAACTGCAATTCTTAAAACTTTGTTTTGGAAAATTTGAATCTTTTTCAGTTTGCCGGAAGAAATGCACATTCCCCAAACTGGACAGGCATACATAATTAACGGCCGAAGAATTGTTTTATATATTAAAAAAAAATGGGTGTGCGTCAGACCACACGGTGGAAGTTATACTTCTTTGGCCATTCTCATACACCCACTCACGCACACAAACAGACAGGATATATAAATGAAATATAAGACATTTTTCAATATTATTCAATATATTTATCTTCAATATATTATACGTGACTTCATTATTATATTATACACCTATATTATCATTATCAGTAATTTCTTCGATTAAATTTCTTCGATTAACAATCGATTAATCGATAGTTCTTAAAAATTTGTTCTTACTTTTCAGCGTGACGCGGTTTCTCGACCAACATCCCATCCCAAAGTTTCTAACGGGCGCAAAGAAGTATAACTTCAAAAATGTGCATTCTGGTTTTAAAGATGACTTTCTGTTTATTATAGGAAATAACATGGATAGACGTGTGTATGCTTGAGTGAGTTTGTAGTTTACATGAAGATTCCAGTTTAATTTTTTATCGAGGTAAACACCTAAGTATTTTATGCCTTGATCATCAGGGTTCCAATGAATTGAAGTATTTTCAATAGCAACTTCAGGTGGCAAAATATACTTCCTCAAAGAGAAAACCTTTGTTTCACATTTCAATGGATTTAACGATAGTCTCCAGCTTTTAAACCAATCGGTCAGAGATGTAACGCTGAATTGTAAAGAATTTACGGCTTGGTTGATGTCAATGTGCTGGGTAATAAGAACTGTGTCATCAGCATAAAAAGCGATAGTAGCCTGAGGAAGCTCAGGAATATCAGACATGTATAAGTTAAAAAGAAGAGGTCCCAGTATTGAGCCTTGAGGAACACCTGCTCCTATTGGACGAACTGAGGAAAGTGTGCAGTTGAGTTTGACTCAGTTCGTGTGACCATAACGTTGACATCGAGTACACTGGGGCACATTTGTAGGATTCCTTTTAGGCTCAACATGAAGAACATAGTAGCACAGTCTATTTAATTCAAATATAGCTTTTCCAGATTCATTGTTTTCTAACGAGACTGCAAAATAGGGAATGGAATTTTTTCCTTGTTAAATAATCTATTTACAGTGAGAACCGGATAGTTGTGAGAGATTAACTCATCCTGAATTTCCTCTGGAGAAAGAGAGCAGGGAACGTTTTTAATTACGACTTCTAATTTTCTGTCTATTTTTGTCTGAAACGTATGGTATTTCACATTTGATTCGTCGTAAAATTGTGTCAGTTTTCTAAAATCATCTATGGTCTGAAGATTAATTTTCAAAGATGAGCCTTTGACTTCAGTGGTAAACTCACAAGTAATTTCACAATTTTTTGTATTTTGTGTGTATTTTGTATTTTTTTCTATTTTGAGACACTCTGTATAAAAAGTTCTATTTTGGAGCAAGTAGGCTTAACAGTGTTAAAAATAACTTTTCTGAATACTTTGAGGTTTAAAATGTAAGGCCTACCAATGATATAATTCATAAATATGAGACTAAAAATAATGCTGATTTGTTTACTACTAGATATAGGTGTCGTAAGTGAGTTCCTGTTACAGGTATCAAATTTTACTATAGAGTAGAGTCTACCAATCCAGATACGAGACCTACCAAAATCAAAATATTATCAAACATTGACAACATTGGTTTGCAAAACATCCATTTTATAACTGTGGAGAGTTTTTTTATGTTGTTGCCAACTTATTTGAGGCCTAAGTATAGGCCTAGAAATTAGAGTAGAGCTCACTGAGGTATGCCACTTTTATTATTTGTGCAACTTTTTAGTGCTTAAATTAAAAAAGTTTATTTGGCTTTTGGACTTGAATGACGTTTTCAGATTTAGTTAAGTTATAATTATTTGACAAGGACTATTGTACTGTCCTGTACTTGAAGGTCAAATAAAAGCTTGAATCTTGGGCCAGAAGATGATATATTAAGAGGAAAACGACTTTTTGGACGGCCACGATTACGCTGTAAACGCTGGATCTAATTGGAAATCACACGTGCGGTGGTATGGGCCCGCCCGCCCGCCTCTACACGTGCGATGGTACTGACCCACCCGCCTGCCCCTACACGTGCGGTGGTATTGGTTCACCCATACACATACGGTGGTATTGGCCCACTCAAACACGTACGGTGGTATTGGCCCACACATAAACGTACGGTGGTATTGGGACCAGAAGCTAGCTGCCAGCTGGATGCAAGACCGATAGAGGTGGCAGGCCATTGCTGGTGATGCAAAAACTTTCTGAAGTTTAGTTTGAGTACGAGCAGCTGTTTGATACGTTTCTGTGTAAAACTGTGTTTATTTCGTTCCGATATTTTTGTAGAAATATTTAATAATTATTGTTCTTTTTAATTGTAAAAATACTTAAAATATGTAAGGAAATTCGCATCTTTGTGTTTACTTGTGTATTTTCTTACCAATATATTGATCTGAACCTAATTGTAAAGTAAATGAATACCTCAAAGGTTAACCCGTCAAATGTAAACAAAGTATTGTTCATTGATGTGGGAAATGACCACAATTATTGCTCTAATGAAGGAATAGTACCTGAATCACTTGGATACACTCTTCCCAAGCAACGTAAAGATGAGACACCAAACAAAAACGGTTGGCAAAGGGTGCCGATCAGAAATAAGAGACTTTTGCCCTCAGGTAATGGGTTGGATGTTAAAAAAACCTTGTACAAGGTCTGATATGAACAATCCTATCAACTTAGGCAATAGTTTCTAAATAATCCAAAACAAACTGCAGATGAAGAAATGTCTCATGACCAAGACGCCAACAAAGCAGAGGTAAGACATCCACCAATATTTGTCCAAAACATTTCCGATATTAAGAGTATGATTGTAAGTATTGAAAAAGTGATAACAAAGGATTCCTATTCATACAAATGTATTACCAGAGACGAGGTAAAAATTAATGCTGTAAACATCGATGCATACCGTACCCTAGTCAAACATTTAACTGACATGAAGGTAAGCTTTCACACTTATCAAATTAAACAGGACAGGGCCTACAGAGTTGTGCTTAAAAACATGCACTTTTCCTCTGAACTTCAGGATATAAAAGCAGCTATAGAAGATCATGGTTATGCTGTTAAAAACATATCAAATCTGAAAGGTTCTAGATCTAAAGATCCTTTGTCTATATTTTTTGTAGACTTAGAGCCCGCACCCAATAACAAGGACATTTTCAATTTACAGTTCTTACTAAATTCTAGATTTGTATTCGAACCTCCCTATAAACGTAATGACGTGGTACAGTGCAAAAAGTGTCAACGGTACGGGCATACCAAATCCTACTGTTGGTACAAAACTCGCTGTGTGAAATGCGGTTCTGATCACCATACAAATACTGTAGTTGTAACAAATCTAAGGAATCCCCGGCTACATGTGTACTATGCGGTGGTGAGCACCCTGCCAATTATAAAGGATGCTCTATATATAGAGATGTTAAAAACAAAGCTTTCCCTACTTTACGTTTGAATGTTTCAAAAGGACCAGGGACTTCTTCACCACCGGGTAAAGACAAAGTTGTTAAAAACTTACAATCGCCTATTGCCCAGCCTCGAGAATCTTCTTTAACAACAACTACATCATCTCTGACTTACGCAGGCGTAACATCAGGTCGAACAAATGCGGAAGAAAATTTAAATAAATTAATCAATGGATTTCTAAACAAAATAGAAATGCTCATGTCACAACAAGCCCAACAAGTAGGTACACTGATCAACCTACTAACAACCGTCATCTCAAAACTAAAATGACTAACTTCTATAGGATTGGTCTTTGGAATGCCAATGGTTTGGCCCAACATAGCCAGGATATTAAGATTTTAATTTCAATGCATAAAATTGATAGAATGCTAATAACTGAAACACATTTTACTGCCTTAAATTACTTTAAAATTCCAAATTTTTCTATTTATAGCACCAACCACCCCGACAATACCACTCATGGCGGAAGTGTTGTTTTAATTAAAACTACTATCAAACATCATGAAATTACAAAATTTCAGCACAATGATTTTCAAGCTACCAGTGTTGTGGTTGAAGATTGGATGGGTCCTTTGACAATTTCTTCCCTTTACTGTCCGCCTAGATTTAACATCTCAGACCAGCGATTCAATCAGTTTTTCAGCTCACTTGGTCCTCGCTTCCTGGCAGGAGGTGACTACAATGCTAAACATGTAATGTGGGGATCAAGACTAGTAAATCCTCGGGGAAGAAATCTGCTAAAATGTATAGATAATAATAATTTAAATTATTTATCAACTGGTCATCCTACTTATTGGCCAACAGATGTAAATAAAATTCCAAAACCTGCTTGACTTTTTTGTAACCAAAGGGATTTCTCAAAATTACGTGGATATCACCTTATCTCTTGATCTTTCATCTGATCATTCGCCTTTGATACTGACTATAAGCTCGTCTATTATGTCAAAGGAAAAACATCCTACACTGTCAAACAAAAATACTAATTGGGATCAATTTCGAGAGTTGTTGAACAATACCTTAAATCTGACCATTCCCTTAAAAACCGGAGGAGACATAGATAATGCAGTTGAAATCTTCACTTCTTCCGTTCAGGCTTATGCTTGAAAATCAACTCCGGAACTGCGTAGTGAAACTATTAATCAAATTAACTATCCGTTTTACATAAAACAAAAGATTGCTGAGAAATGTCGCTTGCGAAGAATCTGGCAACATTCAAGAAATGCTGTTGATAAAAGAAACTTCAACCGGGCCTCGCGACAGCTGAAAAGAATGTTGCATGATATAAACAATGTTTGGTTTCAGGAATTCACATCAACCCTTTCTCCCACTGAGGCGACTGATTACTCATTATGGAAAGTGACCAAAATGATGACGCAGCCACAAGTCCCAATCCCTCCTATTTCCAAGCCTGACGGTTCTTGGGCTAAAAGTAGCATGGAAAAGGTAGACTTGTTTGCTAACCATTTTTCAGGTGTATTCAAACCTAATCCTGTAAACAGATGTAATGACATTGGTCCAAATGTTAAAGAATTTCTAGACTCACCTAATCAGCTTGAAATGCCAATAACCTCATTCAAACCATCGGAAGTAAAGGGAGCAATCGAAGGACTTCGTGCTAAAAAATCTCCTGGCTATGACCTTATTACAGGAAAGGTGCTATAAGAGCTCCCTAGGAAAGCGATTGTTTTCCTTACTATACTGTTCAACGCCATGTTGAGACTCAGTACATTCCATCTCAGTGGAAGGTAGCTGACATTTGTTGTTATTCTGAAACCTGGTAAACCACCTCATCAGGTTACTTCATACAGACCGATAGTTCTCCTACCGGTTCCATCAAAACTGTTTGAAAAATTGTTTTTGAAACGATTAAATCCATTATTAACTGAACTAAATTTACTTCCAAACCATCAGTTCGGATTTCGACCTAACCCTTCAACAATTGAACAGGTGCATCGAGTTGTTGATAAAATTAGGCAAACCTTAGAAAAAAAGGAATTTTGCTCAGCAGCATTTCTCGATATAAGCCAGGCTTTTGATAAAGTCTGGCATGATGGGCTGTTGTTCAAAATTAAATTACTTCTACCTCATAATTTCTACAATCCAATAAAATCTTATCTATCCCAACGATACTTTACAATAAAATTTCAAAATTGTTATTCAAATCTAAAATTAATTGAATCTGGAGTTCCACAGGGTAGTGTATTGGGCCCTTTATTGTACACAATATTCACAGCTGATATTCCAACTCACCCAGAAACTCTAACTGCAACATTTGCAGATGATACTGCAGTCCTTGCTTCTCATCGGAACCCTTTTACAGCTTCTCAGATCTTGCAAGATGTTTTAAATTCAATGACAGATTGGATAAAACGTTGGAGAATAAAAGTAAACGAGAGTAAATCTATACACATTACATTTACGCTTAATTTGGAAAACTGTCCAAATGTTTCCTTAAACAACACTCTACTAACTCAACGAAATTATGTTAAATATCTAGGAATTTACTTGGATAGGCGACTGACATGGCAGAGCCATATCTGGAATAAACGATTGCAACTAAATACAAAATTTTCTAAAATGTATTGGCTTTTTGGAAAAAGATCCCACCTCTCCACTGAAAATAAACTATTACTGTACAAAGTTGTCTTGAAGTCAGTGTGGACATATGGCATACAGTTGTGGGGGACAGCATCATTTTCAAATCTGAACATTATTCAACGTTTCCAGTCAAAGGTACTGAGAACTATATTGCAAGCTCCATGGTACGTTAGGAATACAGTAATCCACAAAGACACAAGAATTGACTACGTGCAAGATGAAATCTCAAAGTTTAGTTTACGTTACCTACAGAAGCTTGAAGCACATGAAAACCATCTTGCTGTGAATTTGTTAGACAATAGTGAACACATTTATAGACTAACTAGCTGTACCCGCCCGCTTCGCCGGTCATAATATTGAGTTTTGATTGTATCATTGAAATGTGCAGCAACCTTTCAGTTTACACAGTATCCAATTTACAACAGCTGATGTTTTGTGTAGTTTACTACTGTACTCAATTATTTTTAATTTTGAAATTTTTGCCTACCACAATTTTATTCTATTTGTTTTTATTTAACAGCTGTTAATCAAATAAATCAATCAATTAATATAGCTTCATAAGAAATCAAAACATAAAAATATAAACAGTGTAAAAAATTAACACGTGGTTTAATTTAATTTTGACATATTTAAAACCCACAGCTGATATTCTTTTTATATTTAACTTATTATACCTTCATGCGTCCTGCTATTTGATTAACATTGAAACTTTAGAAGTCCAAGGGACGGAGCCCTGAGGGATTAAAGAAACGGGAATAGGATAGAAACCTTCCCTGGGGTATATAGAACAACTTCCATAAGTTTCATGGTGATCGGCTGGACGGTTTGGTAGCGCATAAAGGACAGACAAACATACATTTGATTTTATAGATAAAGAAAAGGCATGACTTCCTTAGTTTAAGTGAACGTTTTTAATCCATTATGTTGTTTGCAGTCTTTGGAATGTAATCAACCATTGTTATTTAAAATAGATCGAATTTACTTATTGTTCATTATTGAATAGATTGTAAATATTAAATAAATGTTATAAAAAAGGTTTGAGTACCCTGTGGCCTAATAGGTAAGTAACTTTTTACAACCGTATTTTGTGCACTTCTAACGTAAACCAATGAATGCAGTCCGATGAGTCATTACTGCGTCGAGTTACCTAATTTGAAGGAATGTTTGTAAAACTACTTATTAAGAGAGTTAAATGATACTCCTCCGTCCCCCTCGCCCCTCACCTACCACCGCTTCCGGAGCCCTAGTCTACCATTATAAAAATTGAACTATATTATAAGGTTTTTTTTAATTGGTTCAGATCAAGGACTCGATTCAAAACGAACTAACTTTCCGAACAGTCTTAAGTCATTTGTAATCGATTCTTTATAATCGATTATGTTCTGTGGTTGGTTCGTTGGTTGTGTTTTGGTGGTGGAAGTGTGGACTGTGGAAGGGATTAGGGAAGGAAGAATCAGGAAGGGAAGCTAAATAGGCCGCGGGGAGGGAGAAGAGAAGAGAGTGGAATGGAACTACAGTAAATAATAGTTCGATGTGGGTGGATTAGATTTATAATTATATGCGCGAAACTTTCGCACCAAATTCTTAGTAATCGAAAGAGAGAGTAGAAAAATTAAAAAAATTACAACTTGAATGAGAAGTTTAAAATCACTGTTAATGACATATACTTGTATTATTATGTTTTGTTTTACTTAGAAATCTAGAGTGGTAATTAAAGAATAATTGTTTTTTTTCACTGATAATAGCATATTTTTCACAAAGACTAGGTAATTGTTATGGTGTACTGCTATAAATTTAGCTAGATCTTTGTATTAATTTGTTCAGGTAAGTGTTACTGGATATAAACATTTTAAAACACTTATTAGGATTATGGGCCAATAGGCCTATTAATAAGTTTTTTAAACAATGAGATTGGATTCCAATTAAGTTTATGTCTACAAATTATCTTCTGCCTATTATTTGTCATAAACCTTTGTCAATGTCATATCCATAATGGCTCAGTGGCTAAGGCTTCTGTACTGCAGAGGGTATTGTCCAAGTTTCAAATCCCAACTGAGTAAATAGTCCTACTTCACTTGTTGAATTAAATTAACACACAGGTATTTGGCCCATGTGAACTGATGAGTGGGGTTTTTATTAATGAAAAAATGTCAAATTGAAGTCTTAAGAGCAGCCTACCGACCGTTGCTAAAACGGTATTGTAGCCTTCAGGAAATACAGAAACGTTCATAAAACTAGTCAAGGACACGCTACAGGCAACTTTCATGAGAGAATTTTTTTCTGAGGAAAAGTTTTATTTATCAAATCAGAAAACTCAATTCTTGATGTGTTCTTTTAGTCCTATGACACATAATTGTTTCAATAGCCCCATCCTTTTTTTTCAGTTTGATAAGGTATATAAGCTAAACAAAAATATGACTACCATTTTCTGTAGACTTCAACTTTTATATATCTTAACTAACTTCCGGAAGACATTAAAGTTGAAGAAAATACAGAGACATTCAGAAGAATGGTTTGAAATCTTTTGGCTACTTGGTACCATTACAGCGTCCAGGACTTTTTGGAACATTAGTTAAAAATATTAAGTGTTAAGATAAAGTTTAAATTAGATTAAGTCACTTTTATTAAGCATAGGCCTACACCTTTCATTGTATTATTTTTACGTTATAATGCAGATTGTATCTGTCCCAATAAAGATGTTTTGACTTTGATAGCATGCAAAAAAATAAAACTCTTCTAGGCGAATTTTGTAATATTTAAAAATAAATGCTGATCATCAGCAAAGACTTGACACTAGATTTGTTTATCATCACTAAATGGATGGAAAACACGATATTTTGAAAGTTTTACCTCATTTCATCATATCTAAGAAATCAAGAATTAAATAACCCTAATCCTGGCACGCCATTTTTATGAATTAAAGTGTATTTTCACAAATATAAAAAATATTTTATAGGGTTGTATTATATATTATTTTACTTAGAAATGTAGAGAATAGTTTACTAAGCTAAACAATTGTGGCATGTATTAATGATTTTTTTTTAAACTATTGGTATTCATACACTTTCTAGACCCCTATATTTTATAGTTCTAGGTCTATATTTTATGATAATACACTATTTATTCTGTGGTAATAACGTTTTATACAGCAAAAAAAAAAAAATTCTAAAGTTTTAAATTTTTTTTTTTACCTATTAATGTTAGTTTTATGTTTTTTTTTTTTAATTTGATGCAGTTTTTCTTGCTGAACAGGAATTTGAAAACTATTTTGTTCTAAAACAATTATTTCTCGAGATATCGTGTTAAAACTATGTTTGTGGTAAATCAGTATGGCCATATGCACAAGGTTAATAGCAGCTATGACTAGCCAGCAAAAACAAATTCATTCATATTCCTGCTGGAATCAGGTCGTCACAGAGGCCAGGGACCCGAATTTAATGCAAATTACGAATTTTTGTGGTGTGGTCTATATAGATGATTAGAATAAGTTAGGTTATGAAAGTAAAAAGTTTATTTTCAGGCTCATATACAACTATCAACAATTTATGTAAAATAAATAATAATACATTTTAAACATTAACAATCATAAATAAACTATAAAATTAACATTGAACAAAGCTTAGCAAAATGAATATTACAAAGAGTCTAAAACATAACAATAGTTTAGGTATTTGCCAAACAAGTTACCAATAACTATGGTAATAATTCATTAAATTACAACTTAACAATGAGATTTACATTGCATAGAGTATATAGCATAAATAGCATCATTAAATTACGACTAAAACAGTGAGATTTACATTGCATAGAGTATATAGCATAAATGGCAACTTTCAAAACATGGATGAAATGTTAAATGAGTGTTATTGACTTTTAGGTTGATTAAAAATGGAAGCTGAATTAATGTTGTCAGATCTCATTGATCTCGCTGGACGTTTAAAACAGGAACGTCTGTTTATATTGTCAGAACAACTGCACCTTCAGGAGCTAAATGAAAAGGTAATTAGTTAGCAAAATAACTTAAATAATGCACCAAAAGTCATAATGTATATCTATGATCTACATGATTTTAAGCACTTCAACAATTATTTTGAACTGCAGTGTGTTGGATGTAAAGTGAGATACAATGTATAGATTTAGGTAATTCTGTTATAAGCCTTTTATTTTATTTTTCTAAGTTAATTTGATATCCTTAGCTGTACCTGATTTTTTTTCAGTAGATAAATATCACTATTATTAAGATTTGTGGCTAAGGACATTTGCATTTTTGAACGTAAATTTAATTTAACTTTTAATAAACATGTTCAGTCATGTATACAGGGTTGGGCAAAAGTCTGGAATATATTTATTATATATAAAACAATTGAAAGAAATTTAATGAAACTTTGTAGTTATGTACATGTCTATACTAAACACCTAGATATACTTTACTTGTTTTTCGTATAACTAGAGGATGGCCCATGAAGGAAGTCTTAACATTTTTAAAAGTAAGCCTACCTCTAATTGTACCTCATTTTAAAGGTCTTTGTTTGTTTAAACTCCAAACTTAGGTCAAAAGGACGACCCAGTCAAAACATAGCCTCTCAAAGAATTTAATGTCATTTAATTAATACTGCTTAAGAACAAGGATATGATAGTTATCTATTGCTATAATTTAACTGACAATATATGAGAAATTAGTTTATTGTAACAACAAAATATGTAACAAATTTTTTTAATAATTTAAAAAAACGATTCATAGGTTATATCTACTGTCAAAATGTTTTAATAATTTGTCTTATTTTTATTAAATAACATAGTTATTTTTATAATGCAATCTTTCGTTATGGATTGTTTTGTAGGCGATAGGTTGGATGCTCGGTCCTCTTAATACCGACATGGCGTCCGCTCAATGGTTGCTATCGGCGTGGACACTACTAGAGAAGTCTGGGGTGTCCATGTTGGGTGGTAATCATTGTGTGGATGTTGTGTGGGGGAGATAACTGAGTAACAGGCTTGTCAATCAGCTGAAAATCGGACCAGCACTACGTGGTTCGAATTCCACGTAAAGCTGTAGGTCCCTTAGTTGCCCTGGCTGTTGGGCTATTAATAAATTGCCCTTACTGAGGAACAGTTGAACTCAGTTAGTAACCAGACTACACTCATCCTACACTCATATAATCATTCATATTCGCCTTAAAATACCAACAAACATTGTGTCGGCGTCTCATATGTAAGAATAAGAACAATCAACAACAAGAGTGACTGTTAAGTATTTAATTTCAATTTATTATGATTATGTTTATTTATTTAAAGTACTTTTAATGGCAGCTGTTTATATATGTTTAAGAGAGAGAGGGGGAAGGCTAAGGCCCCTATTACACGAGTTAATTAGTTGCCCGGTTCGTCTGGATACTTTGTTTGAATGAACCCTTATTACACTGCAGTTACCAGGCCTTTTTGTGTACATATACGTTAAGGGACAACGGTCCAAACCCATCAGCAAATTTCTAAGTGGACCTCCCGGGATTTGAACCCGTGACCATCTGCATATGAAGCAGACGTGCTAACCACTAGGCTAACAAGAGGCCGGCAATCAGTTGCCGAGCAGTTGTCAAGGGGGCAACTCTGAGTAGCCTTAGCAACTGCAAATGCATTGGCTTTAATTGAGCGTGTCACATGAAGTGACTAATTGCTTGCAGCCAGGATGCTTACACGCCTCAAGGCGAACATTTGAGATCTTCAGATGGTAAACATTACGACCTGGCATGTGACGACGAGCTTGTAAAAAAACATGGCCTATAACTAGACTGTGAGACCATTGTGTTATTTCCGATCCTGTAAGTTCATAATACCATATTAAAATGGATACTGACCGTACTGATGTAATTTTAGTAGAGAATAAATTTATTTTAGGCAAAGAAAACTTGATTTTAAGGATGACAAGATTAATAAGCTTGGCACAGAATATTTGTATGTTAACGAGTAGGGGAGGCCCTAGTACTTATATATATATATATATATATATATATATATATATATATATATAATTTAATATATATAATGAGTTATAATGTTTGTTAATAATCTTTAACATTTCTATATAAACAATCTAGGAGTTGTGACACTTTTGTAAAAAAAAATCATCAAAAAGCATTAGTATAATCCTTTATCCAATCTAGGAGATGGAATTGGATGTGCATGCATTGTTTAAACTCAATGTTTTCTCTTTTTAATAAATAAAACACGTAAAATTAATTCCTTGTGTGAAATCATCTTTATGACTGCAAACAAAACTACCTTGCCATGGTGGGCGGTACTACGGGGTGGTACCGATCGTATGTTTCAAAATAGTGCAATTGCCGGCTCGGCCATTAATCGCCCATGACCTGGGCAACAAGTGACCGGCAACTAGTTGACTCGTGTAATTGAGCACTTATTGTTTTAGACTTGCCAGCCGTACTGTTGTTATATTATTGTTACTTAAGTCTTTCTTTATTCCTTAGTTTGTGAACATGTTAAATAAATCTTATGCCTGAAAGTCTTTTGATTCTTTTATCTCAATTTTAAATGGTCCTTCGGAAATATCTATTTTAAAAACTACTCAACAGCGACCTCAAACAGGAATAAATAAATAGCCGTATAAGTAAGAAGAATTAGATATATAACATTAAATTCTTTGAGTGGCTGTATTTTATGACAGGGTCATCCTTTTGACCTCAGGTTTGCACTTTTGTAATGTACAAACAAAGACCTTTATAATGAGGTATAAGTCTAGTTAGGCTTACATTTAAAATTTCTAAGACTTCCCCTAGCTATGCGAAAAACAAGTAAAATAGGGACATGTACATAACTACAAAGTTTAATTACATTTATTTCATTAGATTTAGAATTAATAAATATATTCCAGACTTTTGCCCAACCCTGTATATACATTTACCATAAATGTAGATGAAAACAATTAAGAGTTAATAATTAAATAACGCCTTATGGAAATTAAAACCGAAATAATAACAACTATTTCCTCAGCAAAACCTAGTAACTGTGGCCAACAAATTTCATTTGTACTGTTAAACATAAATGTTTTAAATTCATATCAAATCATGTAACCTATGTACACTTGGCCACAGTTCTTGGGTAGCAATTGTCAAACACCTAAACTCATTTTCAAGATTATAATCAAATATGCTATCATAGTTAAATAATATGTGATTAAATTACAAGATATCATGCCCAATTGTGTGTTTATTGTGAATCAAAGAAAAATAACTAAACAACAATCTGAAAACTACAAAAAAGCAATCAGAATTATAATGACATTACATTGTGTTGTGAACGTTTTAGCTATCTAATGTCAGTATATTTTTGTTGTCATTCCCTTTGTACTGGATGCCAATGACAAGTATTTTGCCAAAATCTATTTTAGTAGTTACCCAAAAACATCCATTTAGTACTTGAACAAATCTAAAATCATGCAAAATTATCACTACTTAAAATCTTATAAGAATTATGAGCACAAGGTTTTTTTAATCAATACCAAGTATGTATAAAAATAAATGACTAGATATTCAAACAAATAAGGAAAAATTGTTTGGTTGCTAGATTAAATCTGTTCAATTGATAAATACTCTAACCTACAAGAATATATGTTGACATTCTATTCAAATGTAAAGTTTGTACATGTTTAAATTAAGATACTTTATATTCAATTAAATAGCTAAAAATTTAACGAAGGTCTATCACATATTCATATAAACTAACCATAAACCTGTCAACTCAGAAACTACTGTATTTCTAAGAGATTAATCTATTTACCCGGCTCATTAGTTATGATGCTCAATAAACATATTTCAAACTTGTATTTACATACAATTCAAACTTCAAATATTCTTGTATTTACATATTTTCAACTATCAGAACTTAAAAGTTTGGTCGATTGTATAACAATAAAATTGCAACTTCTCAGCTTTTAGAAGTAATCGGTAAGTTGTTCATGTTTTCAGGTTCTGTCCACATCATCCCGCTTGGCCCAGTTGGCGTGGGTGGTGTTCCAACAAAGGGTGAACCTGAACAGACTGGTCCTCTCTCGGCCAGACTGCACGCCGGCCATGTGTTGCCAGAGGGCTGACTCTCTAGAATCCTCCCAGTTTGTGGACGCACATAAAATTCTTGGTTATCAGGTATGGCATTAGTCATTATGAAATGAAAAAGCCTTTATTGTAGTGCCGAGGTTAGAACTCTCTTCTAATTGACCATGATTATGACAATCAGGTAGTATTTATATAACAACTAATTGAAGAAAATTTAATCTATAAAGCAATGTAATGGTTTAAATGATCTAAAGGAAGTTTTAAATTCATTTAGAAGGTTTTCATTAGACTAAATTTTGTTACATTTTATAATGGTGATTTTTTGGTGATCTGTAGATTTATGTTAAGCCCGGCTTTCTAAAGAAACTACTATGGAAGCCAGGCTTATTTTTATAAGTTACCAAGGAGTCTACTTTTCAAATGTTCTGAAAATCCAATTTCAGTTCAATTGACGGACCATTTAAAATTTAAGAAGCAAATAAAAATATTCATTGCAACATCTTAATAACAAATTAAAACTTATTGCTTTTTTTCAGTGAGTTTGATACTTTATTAAAATATCACAAAGTTGGCAATGATTTGATGATCTTTAAGCACTATTAAATATTCTAAAAAGTTACAGTTAATTATGATTAAATAATTTATGTTTTTCTCAACCTAGATTATGGATATTTTGTCATATTTAACAATAAACATTCTTTTAGTTATATTGATCCCTAGGCCTTAAACCTGATTTATCCATCTTAACACATATTAAACTTAGATAAATGAAGTTAGTGGCTTGATGTGTGATGTTGAAAGTTCTATGATATATTTTTTTTTCAGGAAACTGCTTTATATGGAGAGTTCTTTAAATGTTTACGAGCATCCCCGGATTTGCTTGCTTCTTGTCTCGTCACTGGTGAGAGAATAATGCCGGAACTCATGGGTCAAGTAATTAATTCTATAGTTGCTGGTCTCTTTGGTAGCTGCCTATTACCCGAGGACAAAATAATTGTACTTCGTTTGTTGAAAAACTTGACAGAACTACAACTTGTTCCTTCTGAAAATCCACGAAGGTAAGTTATGGTGATATCTCCTCTTAGTTGGGCCAGTGTGGAAACATTACGTTCTCTATTTTAGCACTCTAAAGTAAATCCTGCTTAAAATTATTTATATACTTAATTAATATGATCCAATGCTCAGACTATCATTTGATTAGACGGTCTGCATGTTGGTTTATATTGTTTAATTTTTTTTTTTTCAGTTTAGTCTGTAAATTTTAACAAAGGCTTTTTAATACAAAATAATTTTTTTGTAATGAAAATCATAGAAAACCTCTTTTTTTAATGCTAACAATTTAAATATTGTCCAATGACCTATAACTTATTTTCTGTTGTTGATATTTTGAATTTCATTTATATAGTTGTTTTAACCATTTGACCCCTTGCTAGTTGTTTCTTCCAAAGTGTACCTTAACTATTAACAATTTATAAAATGCAGGATTTAGATAACATTTAATAGTAATCCTCTAAGAAAATATATTTATTGTATTGTTTCACTAAATTATGAGCAGTTAAATGGTCTTTAAAATAGTCAGGTACACAAAATTATTGCATTTAACACATTCAGTGCTACGTGGCCGTAAAGTCGGCCATGCTGTCTGACCACTAGTGGCCGTCTAGTCGGTCAAGCAGTTTTTACTAGTGGTGGCCTGATGGCTGTCTAGTCGGCCATACTACCTCGCTCACATTGTATCAGTCTTTACCCAGCCTTTGCTGGGTTCGCTTGCTAGTAGGTCCCACACTCTGTGGTATCCTACGAGTAGGACGTTTCCGGTTACAGTTACTTTTGGAGTTTCTATTACTGTTTTCATTTTGTTTTTTCGAGGAATTAGGAATGAAACGAAGCAAAAAATATGTACTGCAAAGAAGGACAAATTAAAAATATTGTATTTATGTTCTACAAACGCCCTGACCAACCTGAATTGTGATCTGTAGCGTGTTTTGAAACATTTATCTCAGATTAGACTAATTGTGAAAAGATTTTAGAAATAGGCCTGATAATAGTCGGTTTTAATCTTTTAAATTTATTTTACTTCATTCCTTATATTATGTTTTACTAACTAGTTTATTACAAAATAAAGTAATATAAAAAAATTTTGTACATTAATTTTTTGGCTAAGTCATTTGCCAGGGGCTGATGGCCGACTAGATGACCATATATAAAAATTAATTATTTTGAGCTATCCACATATCCTACTTCTGACAGTCATAAATTGATACTACACAATCACAAAAATAAGTTTTTGAAAAAAAATGTCTATCATTGGGGTAAGTTTTTAACTTGTATATGCAGCCACACATGGTGAAAACAAAAATACGGCATTAGCACTGAATGTGTTAATATGTTAATAAAATAAAATGTTATAATTGTTATTATTCAATAACATAAATATGGATAACAACGTATTTACTTATCAACTTATTGGTGGGTATGAATATAAACTGAGGAAGGTCCAAGGATTTGAACTCCTATTTACAGAGTTTTTGTTCTGTGATAATATTGTTATACTGTGCTTTCTTAAATGCCCCTCTCATGATTTGAAAGTCAAAGTGGTTTTATTCATCAGTCATTTACCGGCGCACAACGCCATTACAACTTTTATACCAAGTTGTTACCCTGCAAGATTATACAGAGGCTTAATAACTATATTATGTTCATCCTTAGTTAAGTAGATTATTCATTTTTTATTTATTATAACTTTTCATTTGTTGTGGCATTATTCATTTATGATAACTATGATACCATAACCTATGTTAAGTGGCCAACAAGATATTGACAATTTAAATTCAAGGAACGTTGTAATTTTATCAGCTTTTACATAAGCTGATTTAAGTAATAAAGTAAACCTCATTTTACCCGGACTAAGGTGGTATCTCGATCCGGATACATATACTGTAAATCCCGATAAAAAATACAAGATAAAAATTGGGTAAATATCGGTCAAAGACGCCTACGTGGTACAACAAACAAAGTACGCTTCACAGAGGCACACGGACAGCCCGGCCTTGCTTCATTTGAGTGAAAATATTCTGGGAATTGAAAGAACACCCGATGAAAATACATCACAATTGCTAAACTTGACCATAGTTTGTGTTTTTATATAAATTAACAACAACAAAGTGCCGAAACTACTGGATGCAATCAAAACGATAGCCTACATTCTTATGACTATTCTTATGACTAATATGGTCTGGATAGGAAGGTCATATGAATAAACTAGCTTTATACCATATAAAATAGAGTATAAAATGTTTACTGTCACATTAGAAAGTATTTATTCAGCACTACTCAGTATTCTGCGTATTCATAACCGTACTATAACCTTAAATGTTTACGTACCCAACTCAGAGGCAACTAATAGAAACAATAAAAAGTGTGCGACATGACAGCTAGCAACACTAGCGCTCCATGTGGATTGCCCAAGAACAAATCCAAATACAATACAGTATGTACAGTTTGCTGTGTACCAGGAACCGTGCCTGCACTTGTGCATATCAATGATAATACGCAAGCAACGTGGCTGTAATAAGTTTATGGCAGGTGCTGCCATGAGAGGACAGCGTATAATGTTTCTACTGCAGTGTAATACCTTGCATCGGATCAGTCAGCTGATCCGTATAAACAAGAATCCAGATAATGGGTCCGAATAAAACGAGGTTTACTGTATTTAGAGAAAATACAGGCCTATATTTTTCCTCCTTTCATTTTATTTGTAAGCAACATAGACAGGAATTTTACTGTCTTATATTGTACCCATTTTATTTTCTTCAAGTTAGACGTTGTATGAAATTCCCCTTTCATCTTGTTACATTTCTACACGTACATCATAGTTATCATTTTCATCGTTTGATATTCTTGTTGGCTAAAACATAATTTTTCTTTAACTTTAAGATATTAGTGTGTTACATTTTGAAAAAACTACATTTAGTTAGATGTAAGTCTATCATTTCCAATTTTTTAAATTTAATTTTGTTCTGATATCCTTAGAATTAACATTTCACTGTCACTCGTCTTAATTTGTATTAATCTGGTGTAATTTACTTTGGTAGACCTAGTAATAAGTGGATATTTCTAATTGTCTACATATTTAAAATGTTAATACGCTTTTTTACTTCATCATTTTTTTTTAATATACGACTAGTTGGACCGTAGATAATGTATTTTGTTTTTTAAGTAAAAATACCAACTTTTAATTGAAGTTTCATTGTATCGCTTAGTTTCAACTATCTCATGTTTTGTGTAAAATATACAATTTTGTAACATTTCTAGTTGACAGTTTTATGTTTCTCTTATTTCAATAGTATTTTTTTGAAATGTTACTTCAAAATTGTGATGTTTTGTCATTTTTTGTGATTTTGGTAATTGTGATTAAGAATCGGGTAGATTTTTTTGTAAATCTGTATCGTTCTCAATGTAATTTTGAAGCCGCCACATCCTCACTTAATGATATTGCTCAAGCAATGATCTTGACTTCTACCAGACATAAATAAACCATAACGAGGTGGAGAAATGATGTTCCGTATTTTAGTTATACAGTATTATTCTTAAAACCTGACTGTGAAACTATTCTTGATGAGTGTGTTAGTAAAGAAGCTTTTACCATTTGTATTAGGCTCCTCCGTCATGGATCCTGCACATTTGCCCGACTGTATGCTGCCTTTCACGAGAGTCTGTTTTCAGCCAAACTGTTTCTAACAGCTGCATTGCACGATCCAATCATGCAGTTGTTAAAGGAGGATGAACAATTTCTTGATATTGATCCTGATAAAGCAGCAATCAGGTATTTATTTACAGTAACAATGAACAGCTGACTATTTAATCATCTAACAATAAGCATTCTTCAATAAATATATTTGAAATAATATAGTACAAGAATTCTTTCTGAAATGCATTATTACAACTTGTTATTGCAACCCACCATTATCAAAACATTGCTGGAACCATCAAGGGTGGGTGCGAAGGCACCGGACTCAGGAGGACGACACAGAAAAAAAAACACTAGTTGAATGGCAAAAATATTGTTTATTACATGAAAATTAATTAAATTTTTTTTATAAATTAAATAATTAATTTTATTTAATTAATTTAAATTTATTAAATTTAGTAAAAAGATTTAGATATGAAAATTAAAAAACATTTAATTCAAAATAATTTTTAAAAAATGTCAAGTTAAAAAATGTACAGTTAAAAATATTTAAACATTTACGAACAATCTGGCTGTTGACAGTTTGTGAAAAATTACTACATTTATCAAAAGTTACAGAACAATTTATAAATATATGTTGGCGGCCTCGAGACAATAGAAATAAATTTAAAAAACAAGATTATCAAATGTTAGTAGTAGGAAGTATCAAAATAAACATAGCAAAATACCAAACTAAACGTAGGCTATATCAAAAAACAGGATAGGCCTAATAACATGTTTATAGCATCATAAATATATCTCTGAAAAAAATCTAACAAGAATAAATATACAAAAAAAACAACACATGGCGTAAATATCTAAATAAATAATAACAGATAAATATATATACATCCCTACAAATATTACAAAGACAAAACATAAATCTACTTATGCAGCTGAACTTACGAGTCCTCGGATAACAAAAGAAATTTGGAAGGTTTTGGCCAATTAGGAAAAGTTAAAAAAAACAAAAGAATTAAATTAATAACTACGCCGAAATCCAGCAGGCTAAACTGGGCAACTCCTAATGGGAACAACAAAGTGAAGAATTACCCGAGAACCCCATTCTTTTAAAGAAAATTACCAGAACACCCCCATAAGAAGAAATATAAACAATAACAAAATAATTATAATATCTAAAAATATATCTTGCTTTAAAATGACACTGTTCATAGAAACAGCAAAACAAGTTTTCATAGGTAGCACTTCTGGTTCTTCATTAAGTTCAATGCTGGGGGCCAGAAGGGCTAGAAAATAAACTGGGTTTTGGTCACCTGCATGTCGATGTCTTCATCCTGGAGGGCAATAGATGGACAGCGCGGAAAGGGTGAAGAAGTGGCTGCCCCTCTAGGACGCATAGTAGAGGCTAGTCCCAGCCCATAGGTTCCGCACTGTACCTCCAGGAAAACTCAGTCAGTAGCCATGCAGGTGCCCATCCATGACTCTCTGACCCCGGAGCCAGGGCTAAAGAAACAGCACAGCACAAAAAATATTTTAGTCTGGCTCCACAAAAGCAAGAAATCAAAATAAATACATAAAGGGGCGAGAAATACAAAAAGAAAAAAATTTGTATTTTCAAAGAAATGTCGTAACACTTAAAATGTAAAATATGTAAAATAAAATAATGAAGTACAGAAACTACATAAATATCCAATTAAGTATTTACCTAAAATAACAAAAGACTAAGTCAACTGGTTCAACAAACTAATCAAGCAAAAATAATAAAGAATAAAGTTAACAATTTTACATGACTCAGCATTACATAACTAAAATCCTGCCGTGTCCAGCAACAACATAAAACCTTTTGTTAGACCTATCAAGTGAAATAATTATAAAAAATAAAAATGATTCTGAGTTTACTATAAAACAATTAAAATACAAAATTTAATTACAGCTAAAAAACAATTAGCTGTTATTAAATTTTTATAATTAAATATTTATTTGTGATGTGTCTGACGATGAGAGCCTTGCTATCAAAAGGCCTCACTAATAAAGTTTTTATAGGTTTTAAATTATGTTATTTTTAACAATTTTATACAGCTAAAAAACAGTTAAACAGGACAAAATAATATACGAAATAGAAATACAATATAACAGTACGTCGTCACATAGGCCATTCCCCCATGTTTTTTTTTGTTGAAAATAAAAACATTTTCAAAAACAGGCAACAGCTTTTTTAATTATTTAAACAACACACCTTAAAGAACAAAATAAAGCTCATTAAACAATATATTAAACAGTTACAAAAGTAAACAATTTTACGAATACTTACCTAAACGTTTCTAGCCACAAATCATGTCGTTGTCGGCAGCCAAGCTAGAATGGTGAGCCTTCCGACAACGCCAAGGAACACGGGAACAAGACCCTAGTTTTAGAAAGCATTTTGTTGAAGAATTTTGATGTAAAAATCGTATGTTTGTCTGAACATTGGCTAGAGTACGAGGAGGCCATGCTCTCATATCCGGATGACTACTACTGTGTAAGTGCCTTTAGTAGGTATAATCACATAAGAGGCGGAAGTCTGATATTCATAAAAAGCATGCTACAGGCTGAGGCTTTGGAATTAGCTGAATTCTGCCAAGAGTTTCATTTTGAGGCTTCGGCCACTATTATTAAAACAATGAAACTCATAGTAGTGTCTGTATATCATTCGACTGCGGGTAACTCAGATATTTTCTTGGAAACACTCGACAAATTCTTAACTTTCCTAGGCTATTGGTCTGGATATTTTATTGTTATTGGAGTGGATTTTAATTCAAACTTTGATATAACTACTAAAAAAATACTGTTAATAAATTTTTAAATATTTTAAGGCAACACGATTTTTACTGTCTGAATAACAATCCAACTAGAGGAAACAACTGTTTAGATAATGTATTTGTAAATTATTTCAATCATGATATAAAATGTAACGTGATTTCTTTCCCCTATTCGGATCACGATGCTCTTTCAGTTAAAATCAATAATTCTCAATTAAGAAACTTATTAAAAAACTCCAGTAGTGCAAACATAACTTATGCTCTTAAGCCAGTAGTTCTTAAAAAGGTATTTGGTGATTTAACAGATAAACTAAGCACTTATAATTGGCAACTTATGTTCTCTAAATGTTCAGAATCTGATGCTAAAAATATCTTTGATTTATTCTTTTCTGTATTATGTGACAATATAAAATTACTTTACCTCTATTAAGAAAGTCAACTATAGTAGGAAACAGTTAAAAAACAGTTGGTACACTAACGACCTTGAGAAAATGAGAGATAGACTAATGTGTTTTTATAGCCTGTCAAAAAAACATAAAGATCATGCATTGACTGATTACGTTTTCAAACTAAAAAAGGATTATAAACAGGCCATTAAAAAAGCAAAACTGATATATAACACTAGATTCATAGAGAACAGCAAAGACAAGTGTAGGGCTGCATGGGATGTTATAAAGAAGAATTCTTCGACAGACAGAAAGGTTGCTGGATTAATTTTCACTCCTGACACCTTTAATCAATTTTGCATTACCTCTGTCTCTGACATTAAGCAGAAAATTTCTTTGTCAAAAAATAGTCCTATTGATTTTTTGCAACAGAGCACTGTACCCCCAACACACTTTGAATTCAAAACAATTTCTATTGATCACGTCATAAATGCAGCTAAGAGGTTGAGTAGGTCAGACAGCAATGATATATATAATATGTCAAACAACCTTTTGAAAACTATTATAATTAGTATTGCTGAACCATTAACAAATTGTATCAATCTATGTATCAGGGAGGGATATTATCCAAATCAATTGAAAATATAACGTGTTTGTCCTGTCTATAAAAAGGGTTCTAAATACAAACCCGAAAATTATCGACCTATATCAGTAATTCCAATTATATCTAAATTGTTTGAAATGTTGGTATTTGATCAGATTAGTTCCTTCTTTGAGGAAAATAATATTCTAAGCAACTCACAATTTGGTTTTCGGAGCGGTAAATCTACGTCACACGCAATGGATAAACTCTTAAGAGAAATCAAAAAAGCTTTTGAAGATAAATGTTTTGCTCAGATCACATTTTGCGATCTGAACAAAGCTTTTGACTGTGTCAACCACTCTGATCTTCTATCTAAATTACAGTATTATGGCATTAATGGCTTAGCTCTAAATTTGTTTCAATCTTATTTAAATAATAGAAAACAAAAAGTTCTTATTAATGGTCTGTGGTCACAAGAAGCTACAGTATCGTTTGGAGTACCACAAGGCTCAGTGCTTGGGCCTTTTTTATTCTTAATCTCTATAAACGACCTTCCATCATTTGTTCCGACACCCACTGTTCTATACGCGGATGATACAACTATTTTAAATATTAATAAAGACTTCAATGATGTTAAATTGTTAGCTAAGAGTACACTGACAACTGTTTCTGATTGGTTTAATTCCAATGGGTTCCTTTTAAATCAGGAAAAAACATAAAATGTGTTATTTAGTACCAAAAATACGGATGAGGATGATTCGTCAGATTTCTCTTATTCCAATAGTGTGAAATTTCTTGGAATTTTCCTGGATAGGCACCTGACCTGGGATTGTCACGTAGAATATTTGAGTCGTAGGCTCTCAAGGGTAATTTTTCTATTGAAGCGTCTACAATCCTGCATTGATTCTAACTATGTTAAAATTGCCTATTTTTCTTATTTCCAGTCAATTATTAGGTATGGTTTAATATATTGGGGTAATGCCAACAGAATTTCGGAAATCCTTATCTTACAAAAAAGTTTTAAGAATAATTAACAAATCCCACAACACAGATCATTGTAAGCCAATCTTCATTAAACTGCAATTACAGATAATTATTAATCTATATATATTTGATATAATTAACTATGTTTTTAATAATAAAGATATACTACATCTTAATAATACAGTGCATAGTTATAATACAAGGCAAAAAAGTCAAGCAATTATTGGTTTTAATGGATTGAGTAAATCTATTAATAGTCACTCGGTTATTTGTTTGAGGATATATAATTGTTTTATACCTATAATTGAAAAGTATACAGAGAAAACATTTTTAACAAAGCTTTATACCTGGCTGTTGAATAATCCTTTTTATTCTATTGATGAATTTTTCAACTTGAAAAACATTGATTTTTAACATTAATAATATATCTGTGTTTTAACAATTATGTTCTGTAGAGTTTACATTGACATTTTTGATTTTATTTGTGTATAGAAATAAGAAATTATTGATATATTTTTGGACTTAGCATGTATGCTGTACTATGACTTTGTCGATACTGTAATATGTAACATGGCAATAAACGATTGATTGATTGATTGAAACGAAATCACGGAGCACGAAAACAAAGACACGAAAACTAAATGGAACACAGAGAGGAAGACTGAGCTGTCTGAGAGAGACTATTGTAATGTGCAAACGGTACATTATGCAACAGATTAATTGAAAGTTTACAATTACAGTAATTTTTATTATTTTTCTATGTCTAAAAGCTATTTTAGAATTTCTACATTCTGAGAGGAGGCTAAAATTTGAAATAATTGTGTATATTAATATTATATTATTAATATGGAATCTGTTGATAACATTGCCGACTCTGAAACAAACTGGACATCATCAGATCTAAAGATACTTAACCTAACTTTTAGCTACTTCATAGTTATTCTGTAAATAACAGAACTGTCCTATGGTTTTGTAAGAATTGCAAAGCAACACTTAAAAATGATTTAATTATGATAATTAGAACCTATTTTTATTATTTTATCTCATTCAGGCACAGGTGTTTCCTAGGGGTGTGCGAGTAGCAATTTTAGGATTTGAGTCGAATCGAGTTTTTAGACATAATTTTGAGTTCAAGATTTTTTCGAGTCGAGTATTTAACCCTTAATTTTCAAAAATGAAAACACTGAAATTAAGTAAGCAATACACTCTACCACTATTTATTTAGTTCGCTGAGTAGTTAATAAAGTTTGGAAAATTTTTAGGATCTGTAAAATGATTGTATCAGTGATTAAATATAAATATTCATAAAGATATATTTTAAATAAACTGTAAAATAATATGTGAAATAATTGTCATAATTTACAAAAAAGAGGCCTAAAATAAGTTAAGTGTAGAAATTTAAAATATTGAAACTAAAAAAAAATTGCAATCTGGTGCTAAAAACAGTATATAAAAGCCTTATCGCCGACTCTACTGTGAAAGTTGACCAATAAACTTAAATCAAACTGACAAACTTAAATTAATTTTCTTAATGTATAAAAATACGACAATAGCATGGAAAGAGAGTGGTCTCATCACTAAAATCCATTTTATTTTATTTTTGTTATATTTCCCACAGTACTTTGCATACTAATGTTTACAAGTTTCAAAAGTTCACAAAACTATTAATGTGTAATGCTTTTGTTCAGTTGAAAGTTAAGCCTATTAATCCATAAAACAGTAGTTACACAATAATATGTTCTTTTCAGCTAACCTCAATTACACCCTTGACTGCAATGTGAATTGTTTCCACTAACAGAAACAAAATAATTAATTGTTAATACAATACTAACTAGCGATAACAACAGGTCAAGTTTAACCTTGTTTTCAATTTCATCCTATTTGTACTTCCATGTGCCAAGCTAAGTTGTCAAGAGATGGGCGTTATTTAACGAAACAGGATAAATAACATGGTTACAGCAATGTAACCTGTTATAGATTTATCAGGATACATGAAATACCCCGTTACTTTTGTAACTTCCAGTCACAATGCATGATAAGATTGTAGCGAATTTTATATAACTGTAACGCATAGTGGTAATGGAGAGTAAATATAGCGCACTGAGAAGTAAACGGAACTATTATTATTCATTTCTAAGATGCCAATCATAGAAATATGGGCGAATATTAGGGGTGAACGAGTGTAGTCATTGTTACTGTCTGAGTTCAACTTAGCTCAGAAAGGACCATTTATTAATAGTGCAATAGCCAGAGTAACTATGGGACCTACAGCTTTATGTGGAATGTGGACCACGTAGTGTTGGTCTGATTTTCAGCTAACTGCCCAGTCTGACACTCAGTTCTCTACCACACACAACATCGGAATCCTGACTTCCATCCAACACGGACACTCCAGACTTCTCTAGTAATGTTCACGTCGATGGCAACCATTGAGCGGATGCCGTGTTGGTATTAAGAGGACCGAGCATGGAACCTATAGCCTACAATCTCTCAAACACTTTGTCCCCAAGTAGCTTGGTTACAGCACTGCACCACGAGTGCCGACAAAAAGAATATATTTACATTTGTGCGAGTCTAATCTATATATATAAGCTTGATTGAAATGAATAAATCAGTCATGCAATCAATTATCACACCATGCACCTAACTACAGATCGCCATTCGTTTTAAGTTGTGTAACTGAACTACGACTGGAACTTAGACTCTTGCATGTTACAGTTAAATTATCGATAACAGATCAAACTTTGAGTGGTAACTCTGTAAGCTGCAACGACTGTAACTCATTATCATAACGTACCATAAGGCATAACTTCAACTTCTCAACCTTTAGTAACCTGGAACGTTATCTAGACCAGACGTAACGTCAGGCCATAACAGAAACAGAATAACTGCCTGGAACGTAAACGCCTCGAGAGTTATAAAAATAACATGTTATTATTATTAAAATAACATTATTAAAACATGTTATTAGAACAAAATAGAATTACGTAACATGTTATGGCAAAAATAACTAATTCCCATCTCTAGTGAAAACAAAATGGATAACAAATCGAATCCACGGCTAGCAGTACATTTTATATTGGGACTCATCGATTCAGTGATGTACTGGTAGTAGCTACATTAATCGTTATTTCACGGTTTTACAATATTTTATTAGTCATGGTGCCGAAATGAAACTGTTCTGAGCATTCTATCTCAAATTGTTATAGCTTTTCAATTTCAATAGTAGTTTACGTTCCATGCGTGGTTTCTGATAGAGATTGAATGTGATTTAATTAAATATGTCCGAAATTGTCTGTCTTAGAATAGTTTTAGTTATGAACTTTTAAAGGATGGACCTGAAATAAATGCAACTGTTAATTTCAAATGTTGGTAAAAGTTGTGTAACGAAGTTTTGAAACGGTTCAATAACTGATTCTTTGTGATCAGTTATCACGTTTTGTATGAATCACTAGTGATGGCGATTTGGAACAGCTTATTTGGACGTGCCTTCTGTATAAATAACAAGAATACTTTTCACCGTAATTGCCATTACCTTACGATCGAGACTGATGTGCATGAATCACGAATCTGAATACATCGCGAGAACATCCTCGGTTACAGATACGATATTATGATCATATTTTAAATACAGTTGCCTACATAAAATGCTTATCTTTATAATATATTATACAAATGGGACTTTTGTCTTGATTATACCGTTTTACGCTCAAAGATATGGCAAAACTCGGCTTGATTTTTTCGAGTTTTTTTTAAATGTTGAATTAGAGTTTTTTTTATAACTCGAATTTTGAGCTACTCGCACACCCCTAGTGTTTCCTAATAAATACTGTTAATATGTGGTACAAAATATGTAAAAAACTAAATTTGATTGGCTAAATAAAAAAAAAACAATGTTATATTATGTTAAGAATCATTTCACATAGCTTCATTAATATTCTTTATTACCAGTAGAATATCTTTTTAACAATTAGTACTGTTACATATTACTTTTCGTCCATTTGATTTATTTAAATTAACTAATGATGTATCTAAATAATGCAAAAAAACACACAAAAATGGTTGAACAATTTTAAGCTGTACACAAAATATTCTATTGTTGAAGTAGACTTCAGTTAATTTTCTGACTACAGGTTTCCTCCTGGAGAAAGAATAAAAAAGTTTGGTAAAGAAGGAACTGATGAGTACAAAGCAAATCTCCAAAGCTACCGCAATTGGACAATTAAATCATTGGTAACCATTACCAAGCGATTCATCGTCAGTCTGCAGGAGAATTTACACTGTTTCCCAACTTGTGTTTCATGGCTTGTTCACAAGATATTCCACCTTTTAAAAAAGTCTGGACTTGTTCAAGAAAAAGAAGTATGTAATTTAATTAGTTTAGTTGTGTTTAAGCTAATTTATTTTAGTAGAAGAGATAGAACAACAGCAAACATGAGATACAGTCGTCTCTTTCTAGCCTGATACTTGTTACTCTGACAACCCCAGTAGTCCGTTGCGGAGTTGCTGTGACGGCTCTAGTGAGTCATGTGAGATGAATTTTGAGTCTGAATGAACTCGCAGATGATTTTTATTTAGATGCACATGATTTGTCTACTGTCTCGAGTGCGCCATATTCGTTTTGTTATTCAGCGTCAGTAGTGTGCTACCTTCTTGAAACCCTGTGTTACAATTCAATAGATACTCTATTATACTATCATATTTTTTTTTCTTGTTAAAAAGTTTGTTTATTTATTGTCGATCATCAAGATATGGACGAATATGGATTTAGAATGAGTGTAGATGAACGAGTATTACCATTATTTAAAGTATTATTAGAATCACAGTATTACCATAAAACATAAAAGATTATTTTAAACAATAAATACTTTGTTGTACTGTGAAATCATACACGTACATTATTTGTGATATTTTCAACAGTTTAATATCCTGGCCATTAACATTCAATATTTTTTAATTTTGTGCATACCCTTTGCCTACTGTTCTGTAATATTGCTATAACATCTGTCAATTTTCTTACATTTTTAATGTTACTTGTACTTTTTGATATAACATTAATTACATTTTACTTGTGTATATCTTTAATTTGTACTTTAAATTGAGGTATGTATTGTACTAATATACTCATTTTTAGATAAAGTTTTCATTAAATCATACAAAAATGTTCATGTAAATTGAGATTTTTATTAGATCCTCTGTAATCTGGACACTTTAAAATCTTGCAGTGGTTCGGTTCCGTAGGTGTTGGATTAGCAAGAGTCTACTGTAAATCCATAAACCCAATAAAATGTATATTTCCTATGCTACTCACATGTATTTAATGCAAGCTATTCTTCAGCCACCAGATGGACATGGAAGTGGCATAGGCAATTTGTGTAATATTGTATTTGTTTAACAGACTAGTTTTCTCAGTAAATCTGTCGATTTTCTATCTCTTATATTGAATTTGATGATTTTTTTAGGATAAACCAAGGTAGATAGTAAGGGAAATTTACATTTGTTTGTCACTTGGAGGTTATGTTAAGAGTTCAAAAGGTAATCATAACTTACCATATGATACATAAACTCTGATTTGTCCTTCGATTTCTTTCAGACAAATCATTGTTTTGCTGTATTAAATTTGCTTTCTATTATCAAATTAAACATATCATTTCTAATATTCTGATACTTTGAATATATCAATTATTCCAGGAGAAATTTTTTTTATATAATTCAAATACAAAGAATAGTAAACTAATTTAAGTTTAGCCAACTAATTTAAGTTGCATTTTAAAAAGTTTTTATTTTTAATTATTTCAATCTTTTCCTAAAATGTAATCTTTCACATATACGTTCCCTTTCTCAGTTTGAACATCAACATGTTTTCGATGCCACCATGTCGGTGGTAAGGTGCATCAATACCACTGTAAGTACATGGGTGGGTAGTAAGTCAATATCATTGCATTTATTTCAACATCTTAAAAGCTTGTTTTCGTACAAATACAACACCCTCTTCTAATTTTCACTAAGCCAAAATCTTTAAACCATCTAATAGGAATATTTGTGGCAGTAATTTTGTTAGTTTGTGAGGCCCGCAACCACAGCTGGTTCAAACTGCATTACATTTACATGGAACTACACTAGTGCTCCATAATGGACCACAAAAACAGCTGATATTTTGAGACTCAAAATTTAACATTGGATGGGATATCTATTTGTGTATAAAATCAATGATAAAAACTCTGGGATTCTAGTCCCACAATGTCTGTTTAACACAAAGAAAATGAAAATACTCTTGAGTTAAACGTGAAAGTTAAAAGTAATCTTCACAGTGCAAAGTACTTGTGTGTTTACATGCTAAAATCTATGTCTAATTCTTTATACAAAGTACATAGTGGACCTATGAATTTAAATTATTCCAAGTTTAACCTATTTGTTTAAACTTATCAGTTGACTCCCTTTATGTCTTCTGCTACATCCAGAGCCTTATAAACCCGCCGACAAACACAAAAATATTGTTCTTTTAAGGTATTAATTGTTTGGCCATTTATGCAAATAACTCAAAGTTTCTCTTATTTTTTTTCTTCAGATATTTGCAATTATCACCGATCTGGTGCTGACTCACTTCGTCTGTCCTGCAATTGTGAACCCAGAGCCTTACGGAATCACTGATGCTCCAATCAGCTACATCGCTCGTTTTAATTTGATCCAAGTGGCGCAAATCCTCCAGATGCTGGCTATGTGTCGATACGAAGGTGTCGACCCCAAAGTTGAGGATTTGTACTCAGAATTCGACAAAGTAAGTTTTAATTATCAGTAGAAGTTTTGTTTAATGTACAAGTATTGTTGCTATGCAAGTCTGGCTGTGAATCCTTTATACATTACTACATAATCCATGTGATTGTCATGAAACTTTGGGAAGTAATGTATTTTTCAGGGAAGTATGGTTTTATTCGCATCCTGCTGTATGTCTGCCCACTTACCTTTAAAGTTTCAGTGGCAATCTAATGGAGTTATTTTATGTATTTAATCAATCATCAGTTGTCAAACACAATGAACGTTTTTTAAATAGGCTAAGTAATAAAATTGTGTGGTTATATTTAGACTATAAATAAGTTGCAACTCAAGTGCAGTGAGTGAGCTACTGTTAAGTAAATATACATATTATAATCTACTTTGTACAGTTTAACCACTTATATTTGTAGTCAAAAGTCACATGCCAAGGGCGAGATGTCATGAGCGAAATGAGTAACAAGGTTGGCATTCGAGCTGTGCTGGATCTGTCCTCTAGTTAAAGACAATAATACTTGTTGAAGAAGTATTTTGTGATTTTCCTTTTATTTAGCAATTTTTTTTAGCAGAAAAAGTTGTTTTAAAAGTGCATTTTTCCTTAAATTCAATTATTTGTTTGTTTATAAGAAGAATGGATAAAAAAAAAAAAAAAATAGTAAATATATATGTGATTTGTTTAAAACAAAACTTAATCTAATAGTAGTATGTTTTGGATTGTTATCTAGTGTCAATTGGTAAGCTGCAGTCACCACTGTTGTTACTCACTTACAGCCCAATCAGACTACATGAAGTACAATTAATGTTGTTTTGATGAGTTGGCTTTTCTTCCAAAACTCATTCAATTCTTTCAAAATGATTTCTCTTTTTTCACTTGACCAAGTTCTTCTGGTTCTTTTTCCTCTTAACCTCTGACCAACTTTTCAATTACTTACATCGTCTATTACTTTACATAATAAGGTTTATTTGAAATACTTCAATTACATATTTATTTTAATGAATATAATAACCAAGGCAATTATGATTGTGTGAGAAAACAGTTGTAAACAGGAAGGAATATGAGCTATAGTCTGTCTCTCTTATCAGTAGGAGAGATAAGGAAGGATTTGCTGTAAACCATAATGCAAAAAACTGACAGCAATGATTTTTCAGCCTTCAGATGCTGTAGATTAATAACAAACATTGAATGTAATAATTATTTATGAATTCATATGAAATAGTGTGTATAAAAACTCGACTGTATTTTTTTTCCCCTAATAATTCAAAACAGCATTTTTAAGAACAAATAATAATAATAAAACTAGGACCAAAAGACAAATTTGTAGGAATCATGAAATAAAACAAATTATTTTAGATATTTTCTTTCAATTACATCAACAGTGACTCACTGATATGATGTTGAAATATGTGTTAATATTTCATCTATTTATTATATATATATATATATATATATATATATATATATATATATATATATATATAAGACGTTTGTTAGTTTACATTGATATAATTGATTGTTAAATTGAGTTCAGTTACAAAATGTATGTGAAATGGTTCATAAATATACTTGTTTTCATTAATTCAGATTTATTAATTATTTCTTATTGTAAATACAATACTCGCAAACTAAAATTAATGCAGAAATAGATTTATACTTAATTAATTATGTTTATTGAACCTAAAACAATGTTTTTAATAGAATTATAACTTTTATGTTCAATTCTTTTAGTTAGAATATAAATTTATTTAATAATGTTAAATTATAAAGATTGTTTATTGAATTAAAGTAGCATTGTGTGTTGAGTCTGATATATTTGATCTGAACTGAATATGATCCACATAGTTAATAACCTTTTTATTTTATTTTAACTACAAGCACACTTAATATTTGTTAATTCGTAAATTATGTTATATACTATTTCAGATAAGATAGTTTATTTTCTTTATTTAGTTAGTTTGTATTCCTATCTTTTTTCAAACTGGCTTATAGTTTGAATTTATTTCCTGTCAAGTTGTACATACATAAGAATTGAGTTATAGTAAATATTTATACTAATATAAATTTGATAGAAAATAAAGAGTTATACTAGGCAGCCCTAAGTATCTGATTTTAAGGCATACATATGACTTGCATGTTTGACATGAATGGAATGTAAGTAAGTGTTCATAGCATATTTGTGTTTAAATTTGACTAGCAATACATAAAAACAATCCTTATTCTTAAGAACTTTTTATTTATTCACTTATTTAAAAACGTTCCCAAAATAATTTTCCTCCTGGTCCCGTCCTGAAGCTAGAAATCCCCTTCCACCCATCCCTAATCTAGCCTATCTCTAACGCTAGGCACGAGCCCTTGTTACAACTAAACAAACATTAAATCATACTAACACTATTTCAATAGTTTCAAAGCCTGCTTTGCACATATAAATATGAATGCAGTGAAAATTAAACTTGTAATTTATATTCAAAATGGACATAGGACATATCCTTAAGTTGCAAATCTTGATTAAAGGGTTTGATTATTGAAATTGTTTCAGGACAGTGTTTCAACAATGCTGGACAGTATGCTTGAGGGAAACACTTATGGAGAAGAACCTACCACTGGTGACAATGCAAAACTTCAAGGTCTAGCTCGCTCAGCTGCACTTCTTACTGAGGCCGAATTACACAACCTGGTATTTGTATGATGTTATTTCAATAAACATTTTGTCCCAAATTGTAGACCGACAATGTTTATTTAAGGTGGGTCCCTATGCCACTATGCCACAAACCAGGGTCTCTATAAAGTTGCATGAAAAAGAATTACCGCAGCTGGATTTGAACTCACAATCTTTGATGTTGCACCTGGCGATAGGAATGCCTTAGACTGCTCGTACTTTTCAACACCACGGTATGGTGCATTTTTTCACCACTAATGTGTGTTCCTCAAGCTCAACTTGGGCTTCGGCTCCAAAATATTAAAAAAGAACATATTTTGTGTTCGCAATATGATAAGGGATGATTTATAATTTTCCTTCAAGAATATAGATTCAGCTGGAAACAAATGTAGATTCATACTTTGGTCAGAATGTGGGAGTGCAGATAAAATCCACCATATACTTTTCATTTAACAAATTGGGAAATACTAAATAAGATTCTAACAATATGGCATTACTTTTGTTTATTTTGAGTAGTTAAACATAAGTTAGTTAGGTAGAAAAGTAAACATAGCTATTATAATTAGTTAAAAATAGAATAATCACCTGAGGCTAATCTGTCATATAATTTGGTGTTCCAAAGAAATTTATCTTTTTAATAGAATCAAGTTTTTTTTTCATTATTGATCTGATTTTAGATAAAATTTCCATAAATTGCAGGAAACCGTTCCTTTATGAACAAATTTAACTTTGTAGTCAAAGAGGTACTAAATTTTTTAATAATTTTTTGTGTTGGTTGATGCACCAATTTTCACATTAAAATTATAGGTTAGGTCAAATGGTATTAGGCTGGGAATTAGTCTATTAGGAGAGGTAGGACATCAGCAAACTTATATAAGAAGTTCACTAACACCACAATAGTAGTAAACGAATACATTAATAAGAAGTTTCTCAAATGTTCTGTGCCACAGGCACTTTCCTCAGGTGAGAGAAACTAACTCTCTTCAAAGGTAAGTTTGCTGATGTCCTACCTCTCCTAATAGACTAATCACATTAGAGTTATAGAGCCTACTGTTAGAAACCAAATTGAGTTACTATATATTTTATCATGTCAACCTTTTCAATGCCAAGATGAGCACTTTGTAGCTAAGTTTTTTTTACTGTACCGATTGGGTGCCACAATAACTTTCAACAGTACAGTATTGGTTTTAATATAATAAAGCCCACAGTTACTTATAGTGCAAGTCCAATAAATTGGAAAATGGTGCTAAAAGAGGTAATGTATTTGATTCTATTATCATTGCACAATGTTCCTTTAAACTTGAGTGTGTAGGATATGAACTACTGTATGTATTTGTATTGTTTTAATTTTTTCCCCCATTTATCATTCAAAATTCTCAATACATACCTGTAGTGTTGTAAATTACTTGCAGCAAATATTTTGCATAGTGAAATTAAGTATGAAATCATTTATACTTAAAATGTAATGGCTTTTATTTATGTTACTCAAGGTACATAAGCCCATGAGTTTTGACGGCAAAAAATAGTTGATGTCATCACCTAGTCTCAACCAATTCCTGTTTATCATTTGCAATCACATAGATATTTTGTTTTTAACATTTATTTCATAACTATAATGGTAGAAAATTTGGACGATTCAGAACTACAGTTTCTTAATAGTGAAATGAAATGAAAAATCTATTTATTCCTTGATCACATATAAACATAAATACATTACAAAAATACATGAAATTGATTCCCCACATGGGCGGCTGTCTGTGTGTGGGTGGGGAAATGAGTCCAGAACAGTTGGAATGTTGTCGGCCACTACTACTAAATAGCATAAAGAACAATATAAACTTAAAACTAGTTTGATATAAAAGAATATCAAATATAAGCATGCGCAATAAGAAGGAACAAATAAGCAACTAATATTTATTGTATCGGGAGCTATCATTAGCAGAGACTTCACACCCACTCACCTATCATACAAACACAGTCACAAACAACATTCACAGTCACATTTGCACGTACTCACATCACTCCCCTATCACATACACAGACGCACCCTAACAAAAGCACGCACTTACACACACACCCACACAAGCACAATGCAGGCATGCATAAAAAAAAAAACACACACACACACGTCATTGTTCTGAATGTGGGCTGTTATGCGATAACTTATATGTAGGAAGAACGAAAGTAACTTTTAATCTCCGCTCTACCGATTTCAACAATCCACTGGTTGACAGATTTTTTATAAACATTTATGCTATACGGTAGAGGATTCTTAATGTGGCGAGGAGCTTTCGAATAAACGATATTTGCTATATAATGAGATGATGTTGTAGTTATTGTTTTAACCAATCGAGGCGCATTAATTCCTAGATGTGTAGAAGTACAGGTTAAATATGAGTGTTGAATCTGGTTGAACATGTTGTTTTTATTTTTGAAAATGTACATCAATAAACTTCTAATATATAGTTGGGATAAATTTAGAACTTTGAATTCATCAAAAAGTAAGTCCGTTGGGAAACGTAGATTTTTTTGTAATGCTGATTTAATTATTGTCTTCTGAGTTATTTTAAAGGGTGAAAGAATAGTTTGGAAGCATCCACCTCAAACTGTATTTCCGTATTGAAGCTCAGATTGTATATAGGCATAATATACAGTTTTTAGTAAATCCGGTTCAAGTACTCTATTAAGATAGGAAAAGATAAATATGAATTTCTGGAGTTTATCCCTCAGATAGTTTATATGTCTCGACCACCTCATGCGGCTATCGAAAACAATGCCCGAATATTTGTATTCATTAACAAGCTCCACGCATTCACACTTCACACAATCACGCTGTCCCCCACATGTGTGCAGGCGCAGATTGTAATCTACTGGATCGCAGTCGGCTCTTAAGGAATAGGCAAACATTTTGTTTTAGAAATATTGACAGTGAGCCGACATTGATCAAACCAACACTTGACAGTGAGCAGACCGCGCTCTGCCAATCCAAAAGCCTCCTCCAACTGTCGCCTTCAAACAAAATGGCAGTATCGTTGGCATAGAGAAATATTTGGCCTCCAGCTAAATTTATTTTACCTAGATTATTTACAAATACTAAGAACAAGAGAGGACCTAACGAACGTCCTTGCAAAACACCGTACTCTATCTTTTTATTTGAACTAAATTGGTCATAAATTGACACTGTCTGATAACGATCACTGAGATAGCTTCGAAACCAATTTAATGCTGAGCCCCTTACTCCTATGCCTTCAAGTTTTTCGATCAACAAACCCCTGTCCACACTATCAAATGCTTTGGCAAGGTCTATGAAGACAACTAACGATTTTTTGTTTCGCTCAAAAGCGTTATGTATATTTGTTGTAACCAAAAACATGGCATCATTTAAATTGTGGTCATTCCGGAAGCCGAATTGATTTTGAAACAAAATATTGTGATCAGTTAGAAATTTTTCAAAGTGGCATCTTACGCTTCTTTCGATTAGTTTAGACAATACAATATTTAAAGTAATTGGTCTGAAACTGACACATTGGTCCTTTGGGCCACCTTTATATATTGGAATCACTTTGCCGTTTAAAAATAATTTGGAAAACACCCTGATTTATACTTAAATTAATTACATGAAGTAATGGGAGTTTTATGAATTCAAAACAATTTTTAATTAGAGATGCCGGAATGTTATCAGGGCCAGGGGCTGAATTACCCTTTATGCTTGAGACTATATGAAACAGTCCCTCCTCCGTCACCGGCTTCAGCTGGAAGTCGGAGTCCACTCGAAACTCCTGGTCGTTCAACACTGTCTCGGATACAGGAGGAACAGCTCCGGCTAGGTTAGCTCCTACCCCTACATAATAGTCGTTTAGTGTATCAGCGACGTATTATATGTCTTCATTTTTTGGAATATCATTGTTTTTAAAAAAATACTCCATAGGAAATTTATCTTTACCTTTGTTTAAACCCATGACTTCAGCCACGTTTTTCCACATTTTTCGTTTATTATTTGTCGATTCGTTAATTAACCTGCAATAATGTAAATGCTTTGCGGATTTAATTAAGATTGTTAAAATGTTGCGGTAATTTCTAAAGCGAATTTTTAGTTCAATATTAAACGGTTGCTTTTTCAATCGCCTGCTCATCACATCTCTGGTCTGTATTGATCTCACTAAAGCTGTAGACATCCAAGGTTTAAGTCAGGATGTTTTTGATGAAACTTTTTTTAAATTCATTGACATATCAATAATGCTTTTAAATTGTACAAGAGTATTACTAGCCGAATTGGCGTTAGCAGCGTTCATTACTGGAGACAAATACCAACCAGAGATAAGACGACCAGCTGAATCTACATCAAAGGAAGAGGTTTTATTGTTAAAAGGAGGCTCGTTTTAGTATTTCTCGGTGTAAGATTGTTATTGAGTGGCTATAAAATAATGATCGGTTAATTGAGACTTAATCACCGCGGATTTAATTAAACTAACGTCGTTTACATCTGTAAATACATGATCAATACAGCTGACTGAGACATCTGTAACCCTAGTTGGAATATTGATACAGCTAACAAATCCTGCTCCATAAAGTACATCGAGGTTATCTTTGAGCTAGCGGGTACGCAATTCCAGGCAAAATACAACAATTAATGTCCCCAACCAGCCAGTGCGACTCCTCCTGCACCGATCATCCAAATAAGACTCAAGGTCATTGATGAACAGGCCAAAGTCGTTCGATGGACTCCGGTAGACAGACAGCAGCGACAGCCGATCACTGCCAAGCATTATATCTGCTTTTATACATGTAGCGCCATGCAAACTCACTTCCTCAGACCGCACACACAAAAATTTACTTACAAGCACAATCACGCCATCATTCTGGATTTTACTAGACCTATTCACAATCACATCATACCCATCCATACTCGCATTCGCGCAACTTTCATCCAGCCAGTCTCTGTTAGTACAATAACATCAAAATTAAAACTATAATTATTTAATATAATAAGTTACTCATCTATATTTTTGTTATAACTCCTGATATTCACACTTAAAAGAGTTATGGAATTCTTTAAGTTTGCAATTTTTTTCTACAACAAATTTAAAATTATCTGCCCCTTCATATACACATGCATTGACAACTCTGCAATTCACAATCTCATCTATTACATTGTTCATACAGTCAGATTACTGTCCTACCTGCCCAAATTGAATACAAGTAATTAAAGGTATTTATTGAATTAAACCCAAGTCACTAAAAGAAAGCAACAATGTGTATAGGCCTAGTTGTCAGTATTAGTCAAATTTGTGGCATTTGTTATAGGTTTCGTTTCTTCAAACAGTTGCAAATGATCAATCAGAGTCATCAAACAAAGCTTACCAAAAGGAACTGAGAGCGCTGTTGTCGCCTCTGCCTCCACAGACAGTAAATGGACATTCCAAAACCGTTAAACGACAGCCTTCATCACATAAAGGTATTAACTGCACATATTATCGTAGTTATCAATTTACAATACCTTTGATAACCTCTGTTCTTTTATCTCTCGACATTTTTTATTAGTAATTAATGTATATACAATATATATACATAAGTAATCCAAATATGACTGACTCATTAATCACTGTATCTCAATAACTGCTAAATCTATAAGGCTGGAATTTTGAAGGATGATTGGTCTTATGTTTTAGTTGAGAAATAAGAAGGGATTTTGAAAAATTCTTCGTAGTTCCGAAATAGAGCCATTTTAGTGTAGACATTTTTAAATATCAAAAACAGTGTTTTACAATTTTTCCTGTAGTAGCAGAAGGAATGGTCCTGTTGAAAAATTACTATCATTTTCAGTATCAGATTTTAGACGATCTAAAACTTTCTTCTTATAACTTTTTCTGCTCTACACTTACTTCAACCTTAGGTAAAGCTAGATTTTCTTTTTTTTGTTTGTGACTCAAAACGGCTACTTTACCCACTCTTAGAAAGTAGACTTATATGATTTTCCTCCACAAATAAAAAACTTAATCATCTTATAGAGCAAACGTAATTTTGCGGGAAGAAAGACAAATTTGTAGAAATGCACGAATCTTCATATTGTAAGGAATGTGTAAATATGGTGAAAAACCACTGATGCAGGCACAGTTTCACTACTTGCATCTTCTAAAAATAGATTTTCCAAGACTAAAAAACTCATCTGAATACAGCCATGGTCTACTCAAAAGACATGGCAAGAAACCCGATTCAGAGACAATCGCCCTACTTTGTTCCTTTTGGAAGTAAACTAGTGATTTTTCTAAACTTATTTGATTCTAAGTATGTTAGTTTAATGTTTGTACAGTTTAACAAAACTCCTATGAAAACTTTCCTATTAAAATTAAATACAGGTTACCTTAGGAATGTAATGCAATATTTTGTTACCAAGTTTTAGTTTCGTAAGGAATTGATTAGCAAACCCTCCCACAGGCTCAAGTGCGTGAATGTGATGCCAATTCTCAGATTTGTAGGCCTCTTAACCAACAAGAAGCAAGTTTTTAATAATGAACAATTATCGAAAAATTTAATCAATCTGAATTGAATCTGCAGAACCCATTAACTGCAGATTATTGCATCTCTAGTTTGCCAGACATTGAATATCTGTTGCACAAACAGGCCTTAGGATCTGTCCCGCATTGAACTAACGATAATCGAAATCCTGGGATCTCATGATGCACATAAAAACAACCATGATAATTGTCCAATGCACTTAAGGTTTTAATGAACTAGTTTGAATTTAAATTCTTTCTCAAACAATTTCCTGTGTTTTTTTGACAAACATTATTTGCCTGGTATCAGGCTCTTTGACAGTCTTTGACAGTTCATGCAATGAACCTTCATCATAAGGAATGGACTGTGTTGAGTCACTTTGGCATGGGTGTGGGAAGATGCAAAAACTGGAAATATAAGTGGGGAATGTCAAATGATCGGTCATGTGATTGTGGAGTCAAAATTTAAACTATTACCCACGAAAGTTAATGATTGCCCATTGTGTTCTTTTCAGGGGAGGCTAGCTGGTCTTCATTCAATTGGAGAATCAGGTGTTGAGTTACAAAACCCGAATTTAGCTCTGTGATGGGAGATCAATATTTGTACAGTTTGACAAAAGTACTTTGTACTTTATTTTATTTAGGTGCTATGATTGGTACATTTAAACAATTTTGCTATCCCTTCTTTTAGTTTGGTGGCTAGATTTGAAAGCTGTAAGATATATGTATGGTTTTGTTTTGTTTCCAGCTCTTAAGTTGGCAGCAGATGGATTATATACTATATCATATAAGTACCAATAACATTAATTGAAAAATGCAAATAAGAAAAATATAATAATAGCATTTATTAAAGTAATGCTCCTTTAAAATGTATCAATCTATATGGAACAAAAATTTTTAACAAACTATCTAAACGAAGTAAATTTATTGTGAACTCTGAAACTTTCTTAAATAATCTAAACACATTTCAAGATTGGTTTTTATTACATTGGAATCATGTTAAAACACAGGATTATACTGAGCTAGATAAGACACGCACTATCCGCAACGTTAAATTTATTTATAAGTAGATTATTGCCTTTGCAAAGCAACTGCGAAGTTAGAAATGATGTTTTGAATTTTAGAAAATGCTTAGTGTAGTTTGGTTATGGTTTTGTCTTTGAAGTGCCAAATTGCATTGACCAGAGGGTTCCAACATTATCGCAAGATAACGGAGTCAAGCAACATCGAGTGTGGCTCCCCCTTGGATGGGTGACCGCCAGAGCGATCCAGTCCTTGAGCGTAACTCGCCTGCCCAGCCACTGGTGGTGGTTCGGAAGTCACCCTAAGCCATTGGCCCCCAGGTTAAGTGGTAGAGAGGGCTTCTTAGCCCTAACTTCGCCTGGTAAAATAAGACAATCTTTAACTTAAAAGTATACATAGTAACATTTTTTTCAATATGGTATGTTCTTAAATTAGTCTAGATTATCTAACAGTAAATGTCAAGGAGACTGATTCAGTGAGATTCCATTGTGTTGCTTGTAAGAACATTGTTTTCAAACTAAAAATAACATCATTTAGGTACAAAACCTCGTAACAGTTTAAACTTGGGATCCGAGACTGGGCCTGAAAATGGTGAGGGAGAAGAGAGGACAGCCAAACCTGTACTTGTTATTCCTTTTGATGCTAACGCAGAACCTGTGATTGGCCTCTTATCTGAACAGAAGGTATGAATTATATAACATTTTCATTAATGTTATTACTTTGGAATATATCAAATTTAAAAGCTATATAAACCCCTATAGTTTAAGTTACACCTTATCAAAATCTTTGTCGTCATTATCTTCATCAGCTCCAGCCTCCCGGGTATGCTAAAAAGCACCCTCCATTCCCTGTTCATGTATGTTTTTTATTCCTCCGCCTGCTGCAGCTTTTTTTTTCTTTAATTATTATATCCTCTTTTATGATATCCATCAATCTCTTGTATGGTCTCCCCACTCTATTTTGCTCATAATTTTCCTTTCAAGCCATATTTTTCCATTCTTTTTACATGTTCAGACCATCTTAGTCTAGCCATTCTGATCTTTTTCTTGACTGTCTTGTCATATCTGAACTGTTTTCTTATATCCGTATTTCTAATTGTCTTTTATTGTTTTTTTGCATTGCTTTTCTCAAAAATATTCATACTGTACACTACAACGGGCAAGCAAGAAGTATGTGTTGACAATGTTGATTTGGCTTTTTTGATTAAAAATCTTGATCAACAAAAAAATGCCAAATAAGTTTTTTCTATGTTGAAAGTTTAAATTTTAGTCAGCGTATATATTAGGCCTCCAAAGATAACTTGTAATGAGTAGATTAAGCCTGTGTCTTAAGTTCAGGTCATCAAACAAGATTACCACAAGTTTTAATTTGATTGAACAGTAAGTAAAATCCCGTACTTGTGGGATAGTGCTGTAAAACAACTAACTACTTGGAGCAACATTTTGTAGAGATCATAGGTGATAGTTCGTGTTCTTAGTCTTTTAACACCAAAATGGTGTTTGTTCAATGGTTGCCATCGGTGAAGGAACTACTAGCCATATTAGATGAAGGCCAGATTCATATGTTGTCTTGGGAGAGACAACATATGAATCTGTTACAATACTTGTGTATCTGTTTTGTCGGTTAGACAAAAATCAGACCAATACTATAGATTTATGAAAAGCTGAAGTTCCTTTAGTTGCCGTTTTCCTTGTGCCTATTGGTAAATGGTTCTGTTTGGGCATAAATTACACTCAGTTAGTAATCAGAATACAGTGATCACCTACACTACACTAACATATTCATAAGCACATTTTACATACATTCATATTACATATTAATATCATTCATAGTCACCTTAATGCAGCTGTTTTGCCATTTTAAAATTTGAATTATGTTAAAAGATTTGAGTCCTCTAGTCATCAGAGGTTAGATAAAATGTTCAGCAAAAATGTTGAGCTTCTGTTTTATTCATGAGCGATGCAATATTGTAACTTAACTAAATACCTAAATTCAGTGATTGCACATGTAACTAATGTGAGATCACTAAATGGCTAGGTTTTGTTGTTCACTTCTTGCATCCTTCATTACCCTACATTGTGAATGTGCATCCTCTTCAAGCAGGTTCTGAAACGCTGAAAAATGACAGATGATACAAAATATTGGGAAAGGAGTCCGGTTCTCCAAATTTGTAAAACAAAGTCAAAGAGAGAGGTGAAATTGTAATTTATTCATTCTTAAAGCCTCCTGAGCTGATATTTGTAACAAATAATAAGGTTAACGTACCTTTTGTCGTCTTCAGCTACAAAATCCTATTTATTGGATAACCGGTTTCAGAGCAGAGTAAAAATTCCATGTTCACATCCATTTGGATATGAATGGATCCATCTCATTATGATATGATAATAATATATACATATTTTTATTATTATATATACATAATAATATTATCATCATAATCCATAATATAAGTGAGTAATAATATAATATGAAAATAATCACAACATACAATGGATGTGAACATGGAATTTTTACTCTGAAACCGGTTATCCAATAAATAGGATTTTGTAGCTGAAGACGACAAAAGGTACGTTAACCTTATTATTTGAAATTGTAAGTACTGAACTGGCGGGGGAGCTGCTGAGCTTCCGTTGGTATCCATAAAAATAGATGTGGCATTGCTCTTTACTGTGCAGTCTTCCATTCATTGCTCTACATACCTTTAGCATTTAATCCTGCATTCATACAAAGAATAAAATAGCTTCAATTTGCAATTTAATAATTGTATTCCATGAATATTGGTAGAGTTTTATATTTGAGTAGAGAAGGTAGTTTTTTTACATTAGTTTTTAATTTAAGTTAAGTAATGATAAGTGAAATAATAAATGTAAGTACTGTAAAATATTCAAAAACAAAATAATAAAATAGAAATCAACTAATTAACTCTAAAATAAAAAATTAATATCAGTGAAATCAATCATCACTCCCTTGTTAGACTAATAAGACAAAAATGTATCTACTAGTAGCACAGTGGTGTAACCCAGTTACTTGAGGACTAAGTGTTAATCACCTAGAACACATCTGCCCACCTTATGCTTCATTAAAAGCATAGAATTGGCTATCTGAGATTGAATGAATCAATCCTATTACCTTTTTAGATAAAGAATTTGCTGTCCTTATTCGTACAATCAAGTTGGTGCAAATTTAATTAACTCGATTTTTATGAATAACGGTTCCTGTAATAACTTTTAGAATGATATAGTAATATGTCAAGGTATACATTAATTAACTGGTATTATTAATTTATTTATTAGAGCAAAGGGAAAAATATTCTGTCTGGATTTATTTACAGTGTCTTTTTCTTACCCTTGCCCATAAAATTTTGCTCACATCAGTGGCAAATTTATGCTAATATTTGTTATGGTTATGACCATCACCATGACATACATAACTTAAACACCTAAATAACATCTAAATCTGATTGTAAGAGATAGCTGATTTGTACAGATCACTTGATACATCCATGTTAGTGGCTATTTTATGAATAATTTTTTTTTTTTTTTTTTTTTTTTTTTTTTTATAGTTTTTTAATTAGCAGGCCAGTAACAGGCATTCGAAGTTTCACAGCATCACGCCATTTTGATGATTTCCAGCAAATGGATCACTGTGATCATAGGCCTACAAATTGAAGTTGTTGAACACAATTTTCCATTCTTTTGTGAATCCCTCTGGTCTGAGGAAGGTGAGCGTGGTTCACCGAAACCGGTCACTAATAATATTTGTGCAATTTTTACTTGTATTGTATTATATTTGTGCATTTCATGCTTATATTGTAATATATTTGTGTTGTGTGACGTTCACTTGTACAGAATAATTATGTTCTTATTTAATTTTGTTCGTATTTCATTAGACTTAATTAAGCATTGTTATGTAGGTGTTGGCCGGAGATATGCAGGGAGAGTGTGACATGTTACTTGGGACTGTGGATGTTGATCATTCTGAGAGCCAAGAGAAACGCACCAGATTTTCTCTTTCTCATGATGATGGTTCGATTGGTACAGCAAATTATTTTTTAAATATACTGTTAGTTATCAATACTTTCATAGCGGAATATGAAGGTATTTAAATATGATATAGTTCAAAATTATATTTAAAATTTCGGCTTTATTTTCCTATAACTTTGTAATATCGTTGACTGTAGTAACAAACAGACTGTCTAAGGCAATGCATTTGCTGTAGATGCGCTCCAGTGCTGCTCTAAAATGGTAGATTAGACTGTTTGGCAAATTATTAGCTTGACTATTAGCATTGATTTTACTATGCATAGAAGATAGTTCCATCCAATGTTAAAATTTTTGCGGCAACGGAAATAAGGACGACTGGGTTGCAAAACCTTCGTCCAATCAAGTTTAAAGAGTCGAGAATTGCCTCCAGTTTCGACTGTGTTGGTTGCACAACCTGGACAGTAAAGGAAACTAATCACATGACTACCTCATTCTCACCTTCTTTCTTTAAGGCGCTCGTAAGCCGGTACTGTCGCCACTGCACCTGTGCTACTGTCTCCGTTGGCCTTGATAGTGGGTACAAAGTGGGATATTATTCCTTGTTGTGCTATGTCCTTTCACGGAAAGAAATCATTACGGATCTTTTATTTAGGCCTTAAGGTTTGTGAATATGAAAAAATGTTAGGTACATCTTTTTTGTTATTTTATCAAATTAAATAACAGTTGTACAGATGTTTATTAAAAACATTAGCGTTATCTAAAATGTGATGTAAATACTGAAACGTATTGTAAGTTTATTGATATTTTTAAGTAATTGTATATTTAGAAGTAGCAAGAAAAATGTGTAGTTCAAAATTGTTAAAGTCTAAGTTGATTAAGATCCCTGAATAACACCAACATTTTATACAACACATACCAAAACATTTATATATAAATTTGAGAGACGTAAAAAATTATATAAAAATTTCTACAAAAGACCATATGACAGTTTTTTCAAATTATTTTGCAAAATGTACAATGAATTAAATAATCGATCAATTTTTACAAAAAAAACAATTATTATTCAACTTTATTAGAAAACGTAAATGTGATCTTCTGAGCAGTTGTAAGAGTAATAAATAACTTTACAAGTGGGTTTTCAAAGAAAAAAGTTTTAGCTAATTGAATTGGCCAAACTGCGAAGTATGCTTGAGCCGTTCTTCAATGATAAGATAAACAATTACCTTATACAATCCAGACAGCCGTCCCAGACGTTGTACATTCCATACCTATTTTCTTCACCTTATACGAACATACTATCAATAATCATATTCCTTATAACTCCAACAGATGTAAATAAATTAAGAGTATTGTTAAGCTTTTAAAAAATAAAAAAATTAACTGGCCTCTGACCAAACTTAATGTACTATTTACTGAAAAATATAATTGATGAATTGTTTATCTTAGTCTCTAAGTTTTTGAAAAAACAAACTGAGATAAAAGACTACCAATAATATTATTATCGAAGTTAAATTTACTAATCCACGTCAAATATCGGTTTTTATCAAAGAAAAGTCCTCAGAGGTGCTGTTATTTGAAGTAATCAAAATAATTTTATACCAATTTTAAATTATTCATTAACTTATCATCAGTCATAATAGTTTCACATTTAATACTAGATATAACCCTTTAAATTATTGAAATCATTATCATTTTTATCAATAATTAAAGATTCAAGACTTCTTGTCAATATCTTGCATTGTATAAAATTGCTGTATTTTAACTATAAATGAATATTCCTTTTTGTTTAAAAGTAAATGAACTATTTGTCATAAATACCACAATATTAAAATCTGCATTCCGGGTCACGCCGTGGACAGTGAAATGTGTGTGGTAGCCTATCGAAAGTTTTAATATTCTGTGTTTCCTGTGTTTGTTAACTTTTAATTTAAATTTGGTGAACGCATACCTACTTGGACTTATTTGTTTTCTTTAACCTGAAGATGCGTCCCGTATTCACAGGCGAAAACATGTAGTTGTTTATCACCATCACACGCTGGTGAACATATTTGACCAAGTAAAAGTAAACCTATTTTAGCTATAAATACCAGGATTGGCATTTTTTAATTTTCATTTTGATAAAAAGAAGATGGAGAATAAAGAGAAAATATTTGCTGATTCGCTGATTTCATAAATAAGGCGAGTCATAAAATGAAAAAGAAAACCATTACACGCAACACAATTCAGTTCTTCATCGCGTTGCCAGAAAATCGTTAATAGGCCTACCTCACTCTCTGGCTGGCCGTTAACGAGTTCGCGCAATCCTACCTGCGTTAATTCATACCCAAGAAGGCCCCAAACCATACTACGAGTTGCGCGCAATAAACCGATCTCAGGTAGTCTGTCAGTCTTGGCCGCTCCAAAAATGCACTTAGACCTCAAGCTGTGCTATAGAAATATTTCCGTAAATATCACAATCCCCGCCAAAAGTAACTTGGGAACAATTTTCAACTGGTACTGGATTCCGAATAATGGCACAAACTTATACTACAAAATAAGCACATATCTGCTTATATTCCTATTACTAATAAATTACAATAAATTTTTAAAACATTATAGCAATATTACTCCTCCACAGTTTCTAGATTGAAGTTTTGGTTATTAAAAAAAGGACTCTGTTCTTCTACTATAGATTAATTTATCTCATTTGAAAGTGTTATGCTTATCATTAATACAATATATAGATATATAACATTTGTTTCAATTCGAACCATAACTATTACAGATCAAAATATGCGCAAAACCCAAAGTTTACATATTTTTTTTTAACTATAATATTGTCTTATTTTTAATAGTAATTTGTATTATTAAATTAGGATTTTGTTAGTTTCTTGGGCATTGTTTGTTCTGTTCATTCTCAGTTGTGTAAATAAGGTCATATTCGAATTTTAATAATTAAAAACGCCACAAGAGTGCGGCTATAAGTTAATTTTGTTATTATTTATACTGTGGATTACTTAAAATTAGTAAATTTCTTATGTTATTGCTGGTCACGCTACTTGTGAAGTGTTTACCATGTAATTCCAGAGTGTCTTTTCCAGAGAAATTGAAAATATTAATAAAATTGCAGTTTTATCCATACTTTTCACATCTAGTAAAATAAATAGTATGAAAAAAAACAGATGTGTTAACTTTTAATTATGATTAATCCTTGAACCATACTTTTTTACAATGGACTGATTCAATCAAGTATAAAACGGTATTTTTAAAGGGGGAACATAAACAAAATTACAATAATTCACATACCTGATTAAAATAATGAAAACTGAATCTAAATAATCATAGTCTAGTTATATTTCTATCACGATAATATTTCCCAGTATTATTCCTTATAAATTATCGTAGGCCTATTCAAATCTATTTTGTCAAAGAAAAAATAATGTCACATTTTTTTATATTTCACTATATTATATATTCCCTGGATATTTGCTGATAAATTTCCATAATTGAAAGGAGAGTCATTGATTGGATTTGAAAACATTTATTTTTTAATCCATGTTACCGAATATGAAAAAACTAATGATTGAGTACAACAGTCGATTTAATTCACCTAAACGATGGTAAAATGCAATAAATAAAGATTTTTCAGATGGCTAAATAATATGAAAATGTTTTACTATAAATCAAGGCAGCAGTAATTATCGCCAGCAATGCCGATAAGTTAGCAAGTCAGTCTATTCAAGGTAAGTCTATTTACAAATACACGGAGTGTTTAATCGTATAAATCAATATGGTGTTTTAATTTATATCAGTTATAAATTTTCTTTATTCAATATGAGATGTCACACTGAGTTTTTACTGGTAATATATCAACACAGTATTCTTTTATTATTCGAAGAGATGCAAGCAAATATAAAAATCAAGAACCCCGGATAAACGTTTGGCAATATGGAATAACGTAAACAATTATCTAAGCAGGATGTTGTTTGTGTGTGGGACCTGAGGAAGGAGAGGGCGGGGCAGCTGTCTGGAGAATGGGAGAGTGGGTTAAGAGGAGGGAAGTGAGACAGAGACGGAAGAGCTTGCGAGAGAGAGAGAGGAAATAGGGCTATGCGCAGCACAGCGTGGGGCCTCAAAACAGTTTTGGGGCCTCGCCACAACTCTCCCATATGGATGAAGTATCTCTTTATATAGTAAAATCAATGCTATTAGTCACTTCAGCGAGTGCTGGAAGGAAAGACAGAGAAAGATTGATAGAAATTGACACTATACTGGCGATAAGATTGTATATCTACTATAGGAATGTCAACTCTCGAGCAATGGCTTGGCATTATGGGAAATGGCCACCTTAATTCACTGAATAAATACCATACCACAAGACTATTTGTTAAGAATTTTGTGGTATGCGTTAAAGATCCGTCTGTATTTTTGTTATTACTGTACATTCTCAACTTTTCAAAGTTTCGGTTCAAGAGAAAGAACCGACTTCCTCTGACCACTAGTATCAAAACACACTATTATTTATTCTTAAGACGCCGATCATCAAGATATGGTCGAATATGAATTTCAAATGAGTGTAAATGAGTGAATAGTCATTGTTACAAACTAAGGCCGACTATTCCTTAGAAAGTGTCTTTAATTAAAAGCCCAATGACAAATGAACAGCCGTTGGTTATCAGCTGATCCCTTTCTAATTGTGTTATGACTGATTGCGATTGAACTGAAAACCTTTAGCTTATGAAGCTGGGATTTAAACTTTAAATAACAATAATTAATATAGTTCTGTAACAATGAAAAAGGCAACACGCTAAAACAACCATGTTTAGTGCAAGCCCAGATTCAACTGAGCTGTTCGTGTCAGGTGAAGAAGAGTTGCTTAATTTTAGTGGGCCAATAATTCCTAGAATTTATGGTGTTTTGAAGACGTCACAAGATGGACGACCCTGTAATGGCTTAACCTAACACCAACAGCCAATAGACACTGGATCTTGCTTGCCAAACCAATTAGCCTCACTTTTTGTTAACTGTGCTGCCATTTCTTCTGGCGATCAGCTCGGTTAACCAAACATGTACTATATTTAATTTTTTATTATGATGATCCACTTTTCTGGGTCAAGAACTTTTGTTATAAATTAAAAATACGTGACTACTTTTGTTATTACAACATTGATCAACTTTTTTTCTAAGGAAATGCTATTAAAAGAATTTTGAGGATCTTAAACTTGCAGTACTGTTTATGGTCAATCATTTTTTGCAGTCCTTTTCAGAAGTAAGATCAATTTATTACATTGAAACTGGCCATTTTTGGTACTGTAGTTGTTAAATTAAGTTAGTGAAATCACAGGTTTGGGTCCCAAGTACACTGTACATAGGATATGTATGGAACTAACATTCCAATCTGCACCCAAATCCTAAAGTAAAATGTAACCTGTTTATATTGTGAACATAATTTTCTCTTTTCTTCCTCTCTGGAATTCTTAATACGCAATGCAACAAGGCTTGCAGTTTAAATATTTTCAAAAAATCACAGATTTTCCCTTGTATTGTAGAATAATATTTTATTATGTGATTGAGAAATAACCTTTTTCTCATCTTCTTTCATTCTTTTAAACCTAAAATATGTCTCCTGTTTGAATCAGGTAATACAAGTGACAACCTTGAAGCCGTATCTGAGGCAGCTTCAAATCATAGCGTTGCTTCCTCGTTAGAACTAGAACCTGAAGACCAGAACGACAACCTGTCCGACATGGTCTCAGCCAATGTCTCTGGACGAGGTTCTCCCAACATATCAGGTGATGTATGAAGTTTTATCATCATTAATTTTGATCTTTCCATCAGTACTCAGTGTTAGGTCAAATTTATTTGGACTTGAACAATAATTACTACTTTTATTTGAAAGCAAAATTGTTAACATATTTTACCCAATCAATTTATTAATGCGCCAAATGTATCTTAGTTTTATGAAATTACATAAATTAAAAGAATTTTAATCCTTACATTACCATGTAAGAAAATATATTTTTAAGTCCTTTTTAAATTTCACATTACCATTAAAAAAATTGATTACATATAAATTAATAATGATTTGTACTAATTTTGTGGCCTTTTAATTATTTTATTCATAAATAGTAAAATATTACATCCTATTTAAGTAATCAAGCCACAAGAACTGTAATAAAATAATTAAATTAAAAATATGAGGGCTTGATCAATTGTTAGTTAATCATATTAATGTTAACCATTATCATGGTAGATCGAACAGTCTGAGATGTTGTTTCATCATGGCCAGGTGCAGCACCGAGGATCTAAGGTTTGAATCCTGGCTTGACTGACAGATTCTGGTGAACATTATAGAGAAAAAGAAGTTTAGTATTAGGGGTGTGCGAGTAGTGATTTTTGATGTCGAGTCGAGTAGTTGGCATTTTTTTCGAGTATCGAGTATTTTCGAGCGAGTATTTCGGGGGTTTTTCCCTGTTCCCCCCAAAAACTGTAAAAGGCAGACACCACCCAAAACCCTTGTTAGGTTTTGCCGTTCCTAAATATATACATTAAATGAACCAAAATTTTTGTTTTGTTTTTTGTAACTGAAAAGATTTGATAAAAAAAAATTGTTTTTTTCCTGCCTTCTTCATTTTTTTTGGGCATTGTTTTGTTTAACTTTTTCTTTTTTCAGAAAAAAATATTAGTAAGAAATTAAAAAAAGTATATTTTTAATTGAAAAATGTGGATTATAAAGTTTTAATTTTTCACTCATTCAAATCAGTTTTTAACTATCAGCCGGCCGAATGTTTATTGGTGGTTCAGTTCAAAGGTCCCCGGGGAAAAAACGTATGAAGCTGTTGGAAAGTTGCATCCAACCCAAATGATGCAAAAATTCAGGCATCATCCCCAAAATGGGGGCATTTGTTTTGAGAATTCCCTCCTCTAAACAAAAAATTGATTTGACCCCCAAGAAAGTGGATCTGTATTTGTGGTATTTAATTCAGAATAAAAAAGGTTACAAAAAACGGAAATAAGTCTAAATTTTTTTAATCAATTTAAAAAATCGGGATGAAAAAGACTTTTATTTCAATCAATTGATAATAATAACTAAGGAGGTTTACTAAAAAAAATTTTGAAACCCCTTAGGATAAATTTATTTTTTAAATTATATTTAATAAATAGGCAACTTAAAAACACTTCGATACTGAGGCTACACTGAAAAAACAGAAAAATAATTAGTCTAACAAAAAAAATTTATGAAAACCTGGTGTAATCGAATGAAAACCAAGATGTAAGTCGGTTAATATAATGGTCTAGCCGATTTGGGACGATTGCAGTTGAAATATCAAGTAAGTGCCAGATTTTGGGCAGCTAAACGATAAACTAATGAATAAAAAATGAGACGTTTGACAAGGTTTCGGTTCAATGAAAATTTTTTTCCCATTCTACATTCGTCGTATTTTCTTTAGAACATGTCTTCCAATATGTTTTTCCTCACTTGGGTTGATTCGTGATTATTTTAAAGTTTACATCGACATCTACGTCAATGTGAACAGAGAACCATTCAGTGAATTACGAATCAAAATTATTGTACTTTACCACCTTTTACACTCTAACTGTGTTATTGTCTAACCTAGTCAGGAAACCGTTCAACAATTTGACAGGAAAAAATATCGTATGCGCAAGTATTACACACGGTTTTTGGGCGATCTAAGGCGTTTTTCGGAATAATAATTAATAGACGTTCGCGCACGGATATATAGTATATAAATATATAATATTTTTTATTTAACGGAAAATAAATCAATAATGTTGTGTCACACGCTGCTAGAACACCATAAGCATATTTTATATGATACGATACGGTATTTTCTTACGTAAAATCATTGGACGATTCCCTGCTCAGATTAAAAAACAAAATAAACCTCAATCGACTTGTAAGAAATATACGATAATTTCAGTTCCAAAAAGGAGCTGAACGGTTCCTTGCACATACGTATACTACAACCGAGATGAACTTTCACCTAGATAAGATGGAAGTTCGATTCTTGGGATCTAATGTGACCCGTTCTCGGGACCCTCTTGATTGAACAGTATTATTGATATGATCGAAAATATGCCTAATTTCCACGGTGCACAGACTATTAGATTTGTATTAGTGACAGGTCTTTTTGAGCATCTTGAACCCAATCTCTTGTCCCCTTTCTTGGGTCATAAAGACACTAACCAGCACTTCTGTTTTATTCATGCTATTATAGGTTAGGTTACAAGACTAGTAGACTCGACAACCAACATGTGTGATCGCTACCTTCCCAGCTCTGTTGATCACTTTGAACTGAACTAGTTCAAATCATAATGAACACAATGACTAGTTTATTTGACTGTCGTCGTGTACTACCAGTTCTTAAGCGTATATTTTAGTTCATAATTACGTGTACCAAACTGATAACTTATGATTAAGGGTAAAATAAAACACAAACATTTTTTATTGATAACTTATAAAACTGTTTACTCTTAAAACTAAATTAAGATGTAAATATTATATTTCGTGAAATACACATACTCGCTCGAACTTAGAGTAGTTTCGGGAGCTTCGAGCCGAGTTCGAGTAGTAAAATACTTGATCAAATACTCGAAGTTTCGAGTACTCGCACACCCCTATTTACTATAAACAACTAATAACCTTAAACAAGTTTCAGAGTCAGCTGATGTTAATACTCATTAGTATTTTCAAGTTTATATTTATAATGTGCATTATATAAATAATTATAAATTATTTAAAGTCTATTCAATAAATGCACTTATCAAGTAAAATTTTTTATGCAAAATTCATAATAATCCAATAATGTCTGTTTTAAAGCATTTTTAACAATGTAAATTATCAAAATGTAAAATTCTGTTATGTTTCATCATCATAAACCATTTATCATAGTAAAATTACAAATTGCAAATCCAAATAGAAGTGGTTAAATAATCAAATTGGACTAGCACATTTATCATATATAAAAGAAGATTGTTTTTTAAGAACAGCCTCATGTATCACCTAAAGACCGTAAGAGATCTGTCGTCAGTTTAGTGAAGTTACAATTTAATTTAATCCACTTTAAAAATCACTTTAATTTACATGAATAAATTTTGTTTCAACAAACCTATTGCTCATGAATTTACAACAAGTCAATGCTGCATTTAATATTTTAATCACAGAAGTCGTTTAGCTCCTTTGTTAGTTTTTTTATGTTATGTTTTTTGTACACTTATATTCTTTGCCTTCATAGCTAATATTTAGTATTAAAAAGTTTTTAAAAATATATCCAATATAAGTTGATTTATAAACTCATTCCAATTTATATTTTGAAGGTCGGGATACTCCATCATCTCAGATGACGGAAGGAGATGGAGGTGGAGATGAACAAAGACAGCCTCTGGAGTTTGTCCCTCCGCCTACAACAGTCAAACAGAGCCGTTTTGACATTGACGATAAATTTGGGAAATTCCAAATAAAAAAACTTATGGAAGGTAAGTTATCTTATACATTTTAAATCTGGATAAATAGTACATTTGCCATTTCAGAAAAATTTGTGTTTTCTTAGCACATGGAGTATACACATGAAAAAAGTGGCAAATCTTTCATGAAAATTTATCTTACTCGGATCTAAACATTTCCATTATTAGTTTTTTTAAAAAGCATTATTATTAAGTTGTACTAGCTCTGGTAAATATTATTTATTTTATACGCTATGTCTCACATGTTAGTTCATATAAAAAATATTTAAGTTCGAGTAGACTGAATTTATTATCTCGTAGTTGGTTAGTTAACAAGTAAAAACTAATAAAGAACAAAAACTCACTCAGGTTCTTGTTGGCTCAGTCAGTTAATCACACTTTGTTTTCTGGAATCGTCTATGTTTCCCTGTAGATGCATTTTTTTAGTTTCCAATGATTACCATTTAATCCCAATTCTACCCTTGCCATCTAGTAACAGATATATCCCATTAGAATTTTTGATTTTTGCCATTTCTTTTATTACTTTCACCATATGCATTAGCATAGAGAAAGTATTGTCATCATCCAAAGAAAGTTGGTCTAAAAATCTTTTTTTTGGGGCCCTGAACCCAAAAAAAAGGTTTATTTTTAAAAAAAAAATTGTGATGTTGTCCGTTTTGTGTGTCGTCAAGTGTATGTTTCCTTCATGGAGACCAAAAAAGTGGATAATTTTTTTGAAAAATTTGGTATATAGGTTTATTCAGCTTATATCTCCAGAGCGTTTTTTTTATGGGCAAAAAAACATTTTAAAAATAGAATTTTCTCAAAAACCTCTCAAACGATTTTGAAGAACTTTTCAGGAAAGATGTGAATTACAAATCAAATATTTTAGCAAAATACCACATGTAATTTTCAAGAAGTGAATTACAATTTAAAATATTTTAGTACATACAACATGTCTCTAACTTTAACTCTCAGAGAAACCACAGGGTGCCAACCAGTTGGGGGAAAAAGTTGGGCATCTTTTAAATATTGTAATGTACCTTAACGCGGTTTTTCACCGGGAAAATGTAGATTTAGTTTTTGACACAGGCCGCTTAAGCCTAAGTTCTAAGATGTCTCTAACTTGACTAGTTTTTGAGTTATGACAAAAAATTTGAGAATCAAACTGGTAATTTTCAAAGTTTTGATTTTGTATTGTTTAATATGGGGGAAAGTTTGTGCCAATTCTTTGGAACCATTTATTTTTATTATTAACTTTTTAGACTGTATCTAAGTCTGGGTTTAAGCGATGGAGATTTTTTCTGTAGTGTTCCAGGTAATTGTTTAATATATTTCTTATCGTGAACTATATAAAAGTGTTTTGTTATTTTGGAGAGACATTTCATCAGTAAAGATTCTTGAGCCTTATTCTCACAATATGACACAATGTAGAGCTACTTGTTAGTTTCCCTCTATCTACTCACCTGAAGAAAATGCCAGTGGTGTTGAAAATTTTTGAGATTGTGTTTATTTTGTGTTTGTTACTACTACTCTGGTATTAGTGAACTTGTCTTTTAAGGTAAGTTTGCTGATGTCCTATCTCTCCAAAATATACCAATTCCTGGCCTAGTGCCCTTTAACCTAACCTAAAAGAGCTACTTGTTAGAAACCACTACTGTTATGACGTATGAAAAATATAAATCTCATTCTTGAAATAAATTTAGAAAAGAGGGCACACTGAATAGGTAGTTGTGTAAACAGGTATGTAAAGTTGAAATAACTACTCTGTACCATGGGCATAGGCATTATCTCATTGATACATCTGTACACACAATTAGATCACAAGTAATAGTACCTTGTATTGTGCAGGTGCTGATGAGACCATCTCACTAGTGAGCTGACACTGGGAGCTACCAAGGTGTTGGCGAGTGACAGTGAGACTTTGGAGCAGCCTCCTATGCCTGAACCTCCTGTACACACACTTAGATCACAAGTAATGGTACCTTGTATTGTGCAGGTGCTGATGAGACCATCTCACTAGTGAGTGACACTTGGAGCACCGATGTGTTGGCGAGTGACAGTGAGACTTTGGAGCAGCCTCCTATGCCTGAACCTCCTGTACACACACTTAGATCACAAGTAATGGTACCTTGTATTGTGCAGGTGCTGATGAGACAATCTCGCTAGTGAGTGACACTTGGAGCACTGATGTGTTGGCGAGTGACAGTGAGACTTTGGAGCAGCCTCCTATGCCTGAACCTCCTGTACACTCACTTCCTGGATCACAAGTATGTAATATCATATCAACCTTTTTTGAATAAACTTTCTTCTTTAACCCATTTTAATTCCTGATTTCAAAAGGAATCTAGCAGCCTCGGTTTTAATGAGTTAAAAGGTTTATTCTGCTTAAAACATATAGAGTCTGTGACAGTAATGTTTTTATGTATTTGTTTACATTAAACGAAAAACTTATATTCCATACATAAATATTAATCTTTACAAAAGTTTATGATTGCAATGCTATCTTGAAACTGCTTTGAAAAACTCAGTTAAATTTCTTTGCTCTAAAGATGAATTCCTCTCCCCCAAAACTAAATTACGCCAGCGTTTCAAAAACATGGTACACACTGGGGTCGCGTCGGGGTGTTTGCTCTACGTAGCATAGTATGAGATCAAACACAAATGCAGTGTTTGTGGATTACAACAAAACTGAGAAATGTAAACACACAAGTTCGAACTGTTGATGCGAGACTGACATTGGGAATCAGGAACAATGCTGTCTGAGGAAGTGTGAGGATGCCAGAAATATGCTCATGACTTCTGTTAGCGATTAAGCGGCCTAATGGCAACAAATACACATCTATAAGAATCAAAAAGAGACAGGGAAATAGAAAAAAGTAATAATCAGACTTTTGTTTGAAAGTTATTTGTTAGCAATAGATGGTTCATGATAGATAATAATATTTGGAGATTTCCAATGCTTCAAGTGTTTAGGAAACAAACACAACGTTTCAACAGGTATAACAAACTCCTGTTGTCTTCACAGGTGTACTTTTGCTAACTTTTAACCTAGATCTAAAACTATTTGTTTTAACCTTTTAATTCAACAAAAGACTTAACACTGCATGCAGTGTAATCAGTAATACCTGCAAGCACTGCAGGTATTACTGATTATTGTTATGAAAGTCAAATGTTCTTAAAAAACTATCACACAACATAATTATTCAAAATATAAAACCCAATATGAAATATAAAATATGAAATTGTTCAACAAAACACAGAGCAAATTATTAAATAGACAAAATATCCAATGAGATAAAAAATAAATGCAAAAAATACTTCCTGTAGCGGACGAAATGAGTTTAGAGTGGTAGCCAATACGCAGCACTGGTTGTCCGCAGTTTCATTCTCATGGCAATTTGCAATCTTACTAATGGCAAATGCAATGGCATCAAGTAGCGCTGGGCCGGGGACCAATTTCCGCTATTGATTCCAACTTTTTGTCTTGAAAAACGGAGTTTGATCATAGATTTAATGTATTCAAATCAAATCATTTATTTGGCCATTACAGACACAATTGGTGCTATAAGCTATGTCATAGCTTTACAATAGTGACCTTACAAAATATAATAAAAGAAGCTAGCCTACTTAAGAGGTAAAGTATATTAGCGATAAACAGATCATGTCACTAAAATAAAAATTCATGTACTTATCTGTAGATAAAATGCCATTTCTTTAAACCATTTAGTAGTTATGTTTTTAAAAGTACGTATACTAAGTTGCCTAACACAGAGAGGTAATTTATAACGAGGCGTGTTTTAAAAGTAAGTACCGTTTTTAAATTACGCCGCGGCAGCGCTGCGATCGACATTTAGCGCATGTGCGCCGTGTAGCCACATCTGTTGGGAAACACCATTATGGAACCATCCGTTCGAGTCTACATCTGTTTGCGTGATTTAAAAATGACTCCACCTATTGAGAATCCCACCGACTGCGAAGTGCGTGCTGTAATACGGTTTCTCTGTGCTCAAGGCTTCAAAGCAGTTGACATTCATCGCCAAATCAGTGAAGTGTATGCTGAAAACATTATGAGTGATGGAATTGTTCGGAAATGGGTTAGGGCCTTAAAAGATGGCCACACAAACATTCATGATGAGGAACGAAGTGGGTGACCTTCAGTCATTACTGATGATCTGATTCAAAAAGTGGACTGTAAAGTGAAAGAGAACAGACGATTCATGATTTCGTCCTTAGCTGAAACGTTTCCTGCTGTCTCAAGAAATGTTCTTTACGAAATTGTGTCCAAACGTTTAAATTATCGGAAACTGTGTTCACGCTGGGTGCCAAAAATGTTGACTGATGAGCACAAAACCAAAAGATTGGGCAGTGCATTGAGTTTTCTCGAGCGAAACAGTAACGAGTAAAAGCAATATTGTCACAGGCGATGAAACATTGGTAGCCTACGTTACACCGGAATCGAAGCAGCAATCAATGGAATGGCGGCATTTTATTTATTTTATTTTATTTCCCACGGTTTAACCAATTTTACAAGTACAATAACATACAAGATGGCAGTCTATGATTCACGTTACTATGATTATGAACTAAAACTGACAATTAAACACTTCAGTAACAACAATTTAAAATAGTCTGAACAGTCCAATAGCATAATAAGTGGAGTGTGTAACCATCGTGTGATAATACAATAAATTCTACAAATAGTAACAGCAACAAATATCTAATAAATAAATAAATAACCCAAGTAGAATATACAGATATAACAGATACAATAATATAAATAACAATAAATAATAAATGTAGTAATAAATAACAATAGATAACATAAATAAAATATAATTTTTTATATATTTATCATCCCCTTGGAAAGTGAAATTCAAACAAACAATTTCTGCTCAGAAAATCATGTGCACTGTGTTTTGGGACAGAAAGGGTATGTTGCTGGTCGATTTTTTGCCTCGCGGTGACACGATCAATGCAGCTGCGTACTGTGAGACTTTACAAAAACTGCACCGCGCAATTCAAAACAAACCTGATTGGCATGCTGAATGCAGGTGTTGTTTTGCTCCACAATATTGCCCGTCCACACACAGCAAATCGAACACAAGATCTTATCACTTCTTTTGGCTGGGAATAATTGGACCACCCTCCATACAGTCCCGATCTAGCGCCGAGCGACTACCATTTGTTTCTGCACTTCAAGACGCATCTGGCGGGGTAGTGCCATTCCGATGATGATGAAGTAAAAATGACTGTGAAGCAGTGTTGTCTAATCAGGCGGCAACCTTCTTTGACGATGGCATACAAAAGCTGGTCCCAAGATACAATAAGTGCCTTAATATTAATGGGAATTATGTAGAGAAGTAGAGTAAAATATGTCTTTTCAAGTAAATTATTTTTGGAAAAAATTTACTTTTTGATTTTTTTGTTACATCAAAACAGTACTTACTTTAAAAACACGCCTTGTATAAAAGATCTACTGCTGATACCCATGGCTGCGCAATGATTTACTGAGCCTATTGAAAGGGGGTACAATACTTTGTTTATCCCCATAAAATGTTTTATAATATATGAATGATTATCTGGCATAGTATTAAAGCTATCAAGATTATTTCTAACATATAATAAATTATAAAAAATATACATTGAATTCATAATTTGAAGAGTCCTAAAGTTACTTTTACAAGATTCTTGATCTGACAAATAATTATTACTCTAAATACTTTCTTTTGTATGACAAATACTTTAGAGACAGCACTGGCACTATCCTATAGCTTAATGACATACAACAACAGAGAGTGAAATAGGACATAATATGTAATATTCAGTACTTCATTACTCACACAGTTCTTAAGTTTGCTCATCAAGAATAAAATTCTAGAAAGCTTTTTACACAGATAAGTTATATGTGATTGCCAAGTCAGTTTACTGTCTAGATACATGCCCAACAATTTTACAGAGTCAGTTACAATTCCAAACTGGATGATTCAGCATCTTATTTTTTATTTTATAAGTTATCTATTTTATGTTTTCATTGTAATAAGTATGTATACTTTTGTAAATAATGTTCTTTTGTTAGTACTTAGTTAATTAAAGAATTGTTTAACATTTTGCAATCTATTCAAAACAGCTGTATTTTATAATCAGCTGATTCACATCAGTCTAAATTAATCCTCAGTCAGTATTATTTATTCCATCAGTACAAACAGTCTATTTCAGTTCAATTCATATTTTGTTTTCATCAAGTTTTTCAGTTCAAATTGTGTTCAATAAAATATAGAGGAAGTGCGATAAATTATATAGAAACATCATTCACAAGTTTTGTACAACAATTTTTGTGTGTTAATAATTTACTTGGTCTGGACAGTGCAAGGCATCACTTTCATATTTTAATCATTTCATAAATGGTCATCAGTATCACTTTTAATTCAATTTTCTTTACAGTAAGTACATCAAGGTTCATCAGTATCCCACGTTTTCACTTTCTTTTAAGTTTTCATCTGGTTATGTTCACTTGTTTAGTCACAATTCTCATATGTACTTCTGGTCCAGTGGTTAAGGCATCTACCTCACAATCAACGTTGCTGATTTGAATCTCGGCTACCACCTTTACTTTTTGCTTGTTTAATAATTAATAGAATAATTATTTATAAATCATGTTTTATTTAAATTAAGTTTTTATGTATTATTATTATTATTAATTTCAATTTTGTAAAATTAAATTATATATTTTAATGCAATTACCTTTCTTTTATTTACCAAAGTTCAAATTCTTTTACTGTAGGAGGTGATCTTTTCTGGCAATTTTTCATTTTCATTTTTTAGAGTAACTTAAGTCAGACATATTAACAAAATTTAATAGTCCCTTGTGCCTCAACACTGGTTATTATTTGTAAGTGAAAAGTATATAGACTCATTCTTACAATCTACTTACATTGAACCTGGTTTTGCCATTTGTACAGAATTTGTGAGTTGGTCTGACAATATTAAAATCTTTGTTGGCATAAAGGAAAATGGTGTCATCTGCATATAAGATGGACATTATTGTGATGTTGAAAGGCCGCTGGGGATAATTGACAAGCAGAGTCAAAGCACAGCTTCATCGTATCAAAGAATCCCTACTAGTGAATACATTTTGGAAAGGATCTGATAAAAGTTTAAAGGCCACAAATATCAAAACTTACAAACCTATTTGCCTTCAAAATACTCTTCTCCTACAACAATACACTTGTCTCTATGATCATACACACATATTTAACTGTATAAGTACTGTGTAAGTATACACGTACACTGGTACTGACCCTCCTGCCCGCTTATACACATACACTGGTATTGACCTACCCGCTCACTCATACAAGTACAGTGGTATTGACTCACCTGCCCGCCCGTACACGTACAGTGGTATTGACCCATCCGCCCACCCCCACACATACAGTGGTATTGACCCACCCACCCACCCAGACACGTACAGTGGCATTGTACGTGGGGTTTTAACCATTACCACAGTACGTGTATGGGTGGGTCATAGCCTCAGTACGTGTATGGGTGGGTGGGTGAGTCATAATACAGTACGTGTATGGGAGGGCGGGTGGGTCATTACCACAGTACGTGTATGGGTGGGCTGGTGGGTCAATACCACCGTACGTGTATGGGTGGGTAGGTGGGTCAGTACCACCGTACTTGTATGCGTGGGTGGATGGGTCAATACCACCGTACGTGTATGGGTGGGAAGATTTGAAGATTTTTGCTACTGTACACATATTTGTCATTTTAGTCATATACAAATTAAGTAACATGAACCAGCCAACTGTTCCATATGTAAGCCTACGACATTTTACCCGTAGAAATATGTTGATAAAAACCAAAAAGAGGAAAGGACCCAGGATGGAGCCTAGCGGATGTCTGACTACATATTTCAAATGTTTGAAGTGTCATTATTCACTATGACAGCTTGTTTTCTATTTGACAAGTACGACTTAATCAACTGTAGTACTACACCTCTGACTCCATAAAACTCCAATTTGCTATAAAGTGTACTGTGTATTCATAGTATCAAACGCTTTACACAAGTAGATCAGGCAGGCATCCATGTTTAGTTTTTGTTCAAATGCATCTACTAAAGAGTTCATTATCTCCTTTCTATTATCATTGGCTCTTATTACGTTCAAAACAAGTACTGTACTTAATGTTAAGTATATTTTTTAAGTTATTTGTTATTAAAGAGTGTTTTGAGAAAATCTGTTTAACACATTGACTGCTAAAGGAAATACATATATATCACCCCAGAAGCTAATATATAAAGTAATTTAATAAACTTTCCTAATGACATTAGGAGACTGTTTATGACCATAAAAATAGGTTTGTCATCCAAAATGGCTCAATAGGTGACGTCACAGTTCAGTCCACGGATCCGCAGTGTCAGCACGTTATGCTGGTTTTGTCACACACTCTGTGTCTAAAACGCACCAAATACATGTAAAAACACATAAAGCACTGTTTTTTGTTAATTGTTACAGTATATAAAATATTTATTTACATAGTTTGGAATGGCTGAGGCTTTACTGCTGTTCTTTGTGGAACTTATCAATTATAATATAATAATATCAAACAATAATATGAATGTACAAGAACAAAATAATATATACAACACAATAATATAACTGTACAAACACGTAAACAAACATGGAATTCCAAAAAAATTTCAAAAAAGTCAATGAACACGGTTAGCACAGGCCGAAAACACGGGAATCAGAAGCAAACTGCACGTCAAGGTCGAGTTAGAACAACACAACACGCTCACCGAATACAAAGTTGCCCAGGCCAAATGCTGAACTTACATTCAGAAATAGATCAGTCCTTGGTAACATCCTGCAGTACCGCGTGGAGCTCACCTGCGTTAATGAGCTTACCCTGCGGAACCGCAGGGCCCACACTGGATGTGTTAATCCTAAATAGTTTCAGTCCCAATTATTTCGGATTACCGGGATGCCACTCTACTAAGATTTCAATACAAACATTACATTTTTTTATTTGTAAATCCTATACTACTAACACAAATAAAAATACAACAAAATATTTTTATCCACCATAACTCACCACTGTTCATAGGGACCTTAGTGACGACCTGTAGTGAGCTTGTAAACCGACAACAAATATAAAAGTACCATAATATTTAGAGAATGGCTAAAGTTCTCTGGTTTGACTCTTGAGAAGTTATTTTGTTTGACCCATTGGCTTTTACTGTAAGCATGTTTATGCATGTTAAGCATACTTTAGATAGTTTCAAAAAAATTAATTACTGTTCAAAAACTGCAGGTGGTGTATATTAGTGTATTGTGTATATTCCAGTAGTTAATGAAAACTAGTAGGTCAAGAGACAACTGGATTAATGGAATAATAAAAAATTAAAAATCTGATATAGATGTGTCAAATAATGTTGATTTCAGAGCAAAATGATTATTTTAAAAGAAAATGCTGGATGTAGTGCTTAACCTCTCCACTGCTGGGATAATAACGTCTGTTTATCCGCTTGTGCTCAGTTTTATTTTTTCAACTTCGCTGCAGCTTTTGATACAAAAATATCACTAAAACAATTGTATTCCTCTATCTGATGAATCGAAATTATAAACAACTTGATGGAAAGGATCATTAGTCCAGATACAAATTACTTATCAACCTTTTACGTTCGTAACTTAGGCCAAACTTTTGCTTATTTACATTTTTGTTTGGCTGGAGGAGGTTGTGGATCACTACTCTCACTAGTACTTTCACAGTCTCTCTGTTCATTTTGACTATATACGGGATCATTATAGTCACTTTTATCAGAAAGAAAATCATTCAAATCATCCTGTGCCTGAGACCTACAACCTAACATTCATGATACTACGAAATGTAAACAACAAACAGACAAAAGTTGTAAAACTAAATGAAAATCATTCTTTTGATACAATTAACAAGTCTAGTAATTCACCAAATCTCACATATGTTGCTAACACTATTGCAAAGAAATAATCAATACCGACTTATATTGCTAGCAGCACACTGAAAGTAAGTAAGTACTGAAGACTCAAATCATGTGTAGCACTGTGCGCATGCCAACCGAAAATGACGACAGCTGTTTAGAGCGGTTAGAGGTTAATGATGTTATTTCAAACTATAATCAGTGATATTGCAATATAATATCTTATGTTTAGCTGCTTGATGTATCCGAGACAGCGAGTGAGGCATGGAGTACTGACGTGGTGGCTTCAGATTCTGAAAGGCTTACTGAAGTTGATACTGATGATACTGCTAGTGTTGCAAGGTAAATATCCCTGTACAAATATCAACACCCGTAATAGTAATCAGAATAACAATACAAGAAAGGTATAAAATTACTATTATTTTGGTATTTTAATTGCTACTTTCAAATTATGTTTGGTTAGAGGCCACGAGGCCAGGATTCAGTTCAAGAGGAGTGGCTGTAGAGTAGCAATGTATCTAAACTATAAATATAAATCCACTTAACACAAGATGTTAATACACAATCCGCTTTATCAATGACAAAAAGAGATAGTATATAGCTAAACAAAGCATACTGGTGGGGAGGGGTACACAGTTTAAATAAATACACATTAACTATAATACAGTTGGAATGGAAAACTAAATTGGTAGCTAAATTGTATTTAAAGGCCAAAATACCTTTGTAATTTATAACGATTTATGGTAGTTAGAATCCATAAATATTTATATTATTTTGTTCAGCATTACATTTTGTGTTCATAATTTAATACTGATTTGGATAAATGTGGATGAATAAATGCACATTGTTTTGGATAAATTGCATATTTATAAAAAAAGTTTAAAAAGGTATTTGTTATAATCTAAATGTTAATATTAATTAGGTAATATTCAGTTAAATAACTAATTTTTATGCTGTAAAGAATATTTTTTGTAATTTTTTAAAATTTATTACAAAGTTAATTGTTTTGTGATAAAACATTTTTTGCTGATCCTTTGACTAAATACTTTTATCTACAATGAAATAGCATTTCAACTGCTACAAAACAAAATAATATCTCTACCTATATTTTTAGAATATTTATGAATTTTTGTTTAAAAACAGTAAAAAATAGCTGGGATTCTTGGGTATGCAGGATCACTAAGCCCTTAGTTACTCCAGGCCAAAATTGAGCTGGGTCTTTTGAGATGAAAAATGTTATAATAAATATAACATATAGATGCTTGGGACCCAAAGGGATATTCACTTGTATATGCTTTATTGTTAATTTTGTGTACCAATACATTTTGTGTTCACAATGGTATTCTCGCTGAAACACAATAAATTTACTAGCTAAACCCAACTGCACTTTGCTGTGGCTCAGGCTGATATTAACTGTATTGAATTACAATGAGAAGTATTCTTATTGAATTTAGAATTCTTATTTAAATTTAGAATTTGAATAAAAAATGACTGTTTGCTTGAGTTTATCTGAACTAGGGGTGTGCGAGTAGTGATTTTTGAGTTCGAGTTGAGTAGTTGGCATTTTTTTCGAGTATCGAGTATTTTTCGAGCGAGTATTTACAGAAGGATTTCCTGTTCACCCAAGACAACTGTAAAAGGCAGACACCATACTAAACCTATGTTAAGTTTTGCCAGATTCGTAAATATATACATCTAAACTGAACACAATAATTTTGATTTGTTGTTTGTAACTGTATCATGTGATAAATAAAATTTGTTACTACCTGCCTTCCTACATTTTATGTGGCATTGTTTTTTTTTAACCTTTTTCAGAAGTAATATTATGTAAGAAATTAAGAAAGTAATTGAATTGAAACAACGTGGATTATAAAGATTTGATCTGTTCACTCACATCATAAATCAGATTTTCTATGCAAGCCAATTATACTGTTTCCCAGCAGGCCTATATGTTTATCTGGTGGTTCAGTTCAAATTGTACCGCGAAAACGTAGTGAAGCTTGTTGGCAAAAGTTGCATCCAACCAAACTGATACTAAAATTCAGGCAATATCGCCAAATGCTGTCTTTTGCTTTGAGAATTGCCTCTTCTCAACAAAAAATTGATTGTGTACACGCCAAGAAGAGTGGATCTGTATTCTGTGGGTATTTAATTCAGTAAAACAAGGTTACAACTAACCGGAAATAAGCTCTGCATTATATAATCAAATTTTAAAATCTGGATGACAATGACTGTGGTTCAATCAATTGATAATAATAACTAAGCAGGTTTACTAAAAATAAATTTTAAAGTCGCTTAGGATGAATTAGTTTTTAAATTATGATCGGTAATGAAATATGTGCAACTTGAAACTACTTCGATACATGAGGCTACACTGAACAACAGATAAATAATTATGTCATAACGAGAAATTCATTAAACAAAGTGTAATCTTAGTCGGCTAATATAATAGGTCTACCCAATATTGGCGACGACATGCAGTCTGAAATATCAGCTAAATACCAACTAGTGATACAGTGAAGATTTTGGGCAGCTAAACCATAAACTTATGAATAAAAACCCAGACGTTTGATAAGGCTTCGTTTCAATAAAAATTATTTTCCGGATCCTAAATTCGTCGTATTTTGTTTAGAAAAAGGTCTTCCAACATGTTTCTCCCTCACTTTGGTTGATTCGTGATTGTTTTACAGTTTACATCGACATCGGCGTCAATGTGAACAGGGAACCGTTCAGTGAATTTACGAATCAAAATTATCGTACTTTACCACCTTTTACTCTCCAACTGTGTTATTGTTTAACCTAGTCAGAAAACTGTTCAACAATTTGACAGCAAAAAATATTGTATGCGCAAATATTACTCTCAGTTTTGGCGATCTAAGGCGTTTTCGGAATAATAATTAATAGACGTTCGCCACGGATATATATCTATTTTTTATTTGACGGAAAATAAATCAATAATGTTGTGTCACATGCTGCTAGAACGTCATTACCATATTTTATATGATGGTACGGTATTTTCTCACAACAAATCATTGGACGATTCCCTGCTCAGATTAAAAAACAAAATAGACCTCAATCGACTCGCAAGAAATATACGATGATTTCATTTCCGAAAAAGAGCTCAACAGTTCCTTGCACGTACGTATACTACAACCGAGATGAACTTTCACCTAGAAAAGATCGGAAGTTCGATTCTTGGGATGTAAAGTGACCCGTTCTCGGGACTCTTATGATTGAACGGTATTATTGATATGAACGAAAATATGCATAATTTCCACGGTGCACAGACTGTTAGATTTGTATTGGTAACAGGTTTTTTGAGCATCTTGAACCGGATCTCTCGTCCCCTTTCTTGGGTCATAAAGACACTAACCAGTACTTCTGTTTTATTCACGCTATTTTAGGTTAGGTTACAAGTGACTAGTAGACTCGGCAACCAACATGTGTGATCGCTACCATCCCAGCTCTGTTGATCACTTTGAACTGAACTAGTTCAAATTATAATGAACGAACTCGTTCACTACGTCGACTTGTTCATTTGACTGTCGTCGTGTACTACCTATTCTTAGGCGTATTGTTCAGTTCATAATTACGCGTACCAAACTGATACGTATGATTAAGGGTAAAATAAAACACAAACATTTTTATTAATAACTTATAAGACTGTTTACTCTTAAAACTAAATTCAGTTGTAAATCTGATATTTTGTGAAATACTCGCTCGAACTTCGAGTAGTTTTAGGAGCTTTTAGCCGAGTTCGAGTAGTAAAATACTCAATCAAATACTCGAAGTTTCAAGTACTCGCACACCCCTAATCTGAAATAATGTAATAAGCTGGTAACAGTTGCACTTTTTTTATCACTGACATTTATTTTCATTTGTAAAATGAAGGTAGGTAAGGAAATGCTTTAAATGCACTGTTCCCAATTACAATTTTAGGAATAAAATACATTAAAACATTCATGTAAACATATAATGTTTTGTAAAAAGTTCAAGTGAATTCTTCCACTATATTTTTCAAAATGTGCTTACATAAACATACTGAAATTTTATACAATTACTATAATATTACTATTCCATGCAAAATTTATGAATTAATCGTTCTTATAGGTCCGATGACACCGCCCGATCTGAAGTTGAAAGTAGAGGCGAATCGGAGATGGCAGAAGAGTCATCCCATGCATCAGGTTGGTCTCACAGTTATTTTATTATAGAATTATTTGTAATTTTTATATTACTGTAGCTAAGCTATACTACAGGTAATTCAATCAAAATCTGTATTACGTGTAAATATGGGTCATTACCACTGTACCTGTATGTGTGGGTGGGCGGGTCATTACCACTGTACTTGTCTGGGTAGGTGGCGGGTCATTACCACTGTTCATGTCTGGGTGGCTGGGCAGGTCTAGACCACTGTACCTGTATGTGTGGGTGGGCAGGTCATTACCACTGTTCATGTCTGGGTGGCTGGGCAGGTCTAGACCACTGTACATGTGTGGGCGAGTGGAGGTATGACTCACGGCCAATACTGTGGTGGCACTCTGTTTTCGTCCAGACTACGGTCAGCACCCTTAGACAGTATCAGTCTCTTTTTAACTTAAAATCAACAGTGAGATTCTAAGTCAAAATAAAATTTTTAATAGTAAATAAAATAGCTTTTTGAATTGTTTATATATGAGTTATCATACATACCAGCACAAAGCAGGGACAGTTAACCCATTGACTAGTGGGCTATTCTATATCTCATATGCCCCAAAAAGTGGGGTTTTTTTTTTTTTTTTTTTTTTTTTTTTTACAAAGGAATAAAACACTATACAAATAATCAAAAACCTAATTAGGTTATATGTTTATTTTTTATTGCACTATTTAGTTGAAAACACAATTAAAAATACATATTACTACTATTAACAGTTAGTACAATGTTTTATATTTTTAGAATTACAAACTTGTTAGAAAAACTGTTGAAAATAAACAAATGAAATGGCTTATAAAAATTGGTCAGGGTGTGGTCCTAGCAGAAGCAATCCGAGATGCATATGACAATATAGTCCCGAGATATCCAGATCATGTCCTTGCGTCACCACTCACCAATAAAGGTGACCTGTAACAGGTCAATCTGCACAAATGGCACTCTATACTTGGCTTGTTCTTTTTGTAATATATACAGTGACTACTTATAATAAAAACAATTTTTACAACTAATACTCATATAACAAATCAACACAAAAGGTAAAAAAATCTAATGAGCACTAATCTAATGTTACAGGCCAATATTTTAGGCAAGTACAGTAAATCATAGTAAGAAATACGTGCCAAATAATAACCAACAGCTGATCAAATAAAGAACGTTTGTGCTACAGCTGATGTTTTATAGTGGCAAGCATTATTCAACAATCACTTCTAAGGTTATATGTTGATACGCCTGCAATCCATTTTTTGGAAAGAATGAGCTTTTGCGCTTTATTGGCATCAGTTTGATTTACTTCAAGTATTTTGAATCAACTCCGCTAGAGCGCATATGTTGTACAAATCATAATAAAGATACGGTAAGCCTAATGCAAAACGCAAATGTTTTGAGAATACCTTTCTGGGTCACATTGGCTACCGCAAATTGTGTGTGGTTATTGCAGCTGGCCTGGCCTGCGCCTGCCACCTGGATTCTCAGTCAATGCGTCAAACAGTCATATAAAACAATAAGAAGGTCAAAAACTCACTTTAAGATGGAGCAATAAGCGTTAGTAAAGCAGTTCAAGCCACGTAAAGGGGCTTGGACTTTTGCTTCAGGCTCCTTGTCAATGAATTTCAAGGAGCTTTAATTGGAGAGGATAAAATTAATAATACTCATAAATTTTTCTTTTATAAAGTTTATGTGGCAAACTGTTGCAATAAAGATCACACAATATGGCAGACGGTGTGTTCTCAAGCCATACTAGAAAAGTATGAACAAACTGACAAAATTATCACCATTTTTGCCTAGAAATGACATTTTTTATCTTTTGGAAAATTACAATCTTAATAGAATAAATAAAAATAATCTGTCATCTGGACTTATGTTGTAGCCTATATCTGTCAATAAAATGTGGATATATTTTTATGTTAAACCAGTTTCAATTCAAGTTATTTTCTATTTTAAGTGTGATTCAATATTTTTAATCTAAATGAGAACATTAGACTAAGAAATTCGTCATTGTATCTGTAAATATCGTATTTGCAAACATTAATGTTTGTTTTGATTCTATAGCTGTGCGATATCGATGTAACAGCTATTTTGTAATTTCAATTTTTTTGTAGTTATGCATTTTATTGACAATAGACGATACTTGCCTAGTTACTGACCTCAAATTACATTCTTCCTCTAATTTTTTGTCATATTCCAACTTTAATGTTTTCTTGACACCAGATGAAACGTGTCAAGTCAGTTGCTATACCTATCTTATTTGATCATAGACTTATCTTTTATGAAAACTTTAAACAGAATGGAGGAAATTTTAAAAAGAAAATGCAACAAAAATAATAAGTGAGTATGTACTAAATGAACACTGTAAGCCTTTGTTTGTGAGTTCCAACCGTTATTAATCTGTACATCTTTGATTCAGCATGTTATGCACTTAAAAATAAGAGCAATTCTATTTTCAACCTAAATAATCATAATTATAATACTAATTATAATAATAACCATAATCATAACATAAATATGATAATACATAAAATATATAACGTATTTGCCCAGAAATTATATAGTAAAGCAAACTCTAATTGAGAAATATTTTATATCCGTGTTTGAAAAAACATTTTATTACTGGCTGTCAGAAAATTCCGTCTGCAATCTAAATTATTTTGAAAAAGGTTAGCAAATTTTTTACTGACAACAGTTTCTGCATTTTTCTTTCTATGATACTCCTTGTTTTTCAATTTTTAATAGTTTTATTTATTTAATAACTCATTGGTCTTATTAATTTACGTTGTACTGTGTTTAATTGTTATTTAATAACTCCATAGAACTACATTTGTTGGGGCTCTTAAATAGTTGTAATGTTCAATGAATTTTGAAAACTGGTTTTTTCCGTTTTTACTATAGCACTTTGGCTAACTTAAGAATATAGCTACTACATTGTACTAATGTCTTAGGGAAAAATAAAATGATTTTGATTTATTTTTGTTATAAATATTTACATTTCTTCAGTTTTAGATTTTTGCTTCCCAGTTTATTAGGGCATATAAGTAATAAACGTACCACAAAGCAAAGACTCAACACTAAACAGTTCCGCACTAACGCTGTGAACCTCAGTGGAACGGAAAACAAATCACTATATGCACTTAGCTATACCTATTATGCTTGTTGGCCCTTAATTGCTATTCTCGTTAGTGTCTTTCATTATTTTTATGAGAATAATATCATTACTTACTACCTAGACTCACCTATGAAACAAATATTAGAAAATTGATGTCATAGTCGTTCTGTGTTAGCTTTATTTAATATTATATACTTTTTCAAGCTCAATAAATATTTTTTAATTTTGAACAACTTATTTAATTATTTTAAATTTTGATTTTGGATGTTAATAACTATATTAACATTAACAAAACAATAAAATCTAGACATTTTTTTTAATTTTTGTTGCAGCTTTCCGCCCCATCAGAGAAGATAATAGAGCTACTGTCCCTGCGTCACCCACGAAAGTAGAGGCTCCAATGCACACGTCTTCTAACGTGACTGGTAGAGGAGGGGCAAAATCTGATTATGGAAGGAGAACTGTGGAATATGTAGATTCAAGTGTGCGGAATTATAAACAAGGTATGAAAAACAAGCTGCAAATTACAGCTTTTGGTAAATAATTAGTTCATAATTTGTATTAAAACTACTAAGTTTTTATAAATTTAGCTTACACAAATCACTGACACATCTGAAAAGTAAACCACATTTGTATTAGAATTATATCTTCAAAGTGTTTTCAAAAGTTTTTTTGATAAATTTATCACTGGTAGTGATAATCACATATTTTTAATCTGTTTTAAAATATTTTGTTTTTGTGGACATATTTCTTAGTGTTAATTGTGTTTAAGGGCCAGGGAGTGAAGATTCACGATATGGATCTTCATCTGCCTCTGAGAAACCTCCTGACTTAAAGCCAGCCTTAGTAGGCTCTACACATGCTATAGTAAATACACTCGGCCCTCATGGTTATTCACCAATGCATTCTGCTTCCAATCCTCCCTCTGCGGCTCAAAATCGAAGCGCTCATTTGAAATCTTTACAGGCATCTAGTCAAGAGGTATGCAATATTTCTGTAATTTTAGTTAAATACTCGTTGGTACCTTGTTTTTTTTAATTCTGGATAATATTATAAGTGATACTGAAGTTGAAAATACATTGGACAAAAGTAAAACATAAATTAATATTTGATTGATTTTGTAAAATATTTATAATTTTGCTATAAATAGTTAAAAATTAGTAAAGTAGACTCTCGGTTATCTGAGGTAATTGGGACCGGGACCACCTCGGATAATACGGAGGTTATGGTAAAAATAATGTAAAAGCCATGAAAAAAGTACAAAATTACTTTATTACAAGAAAATTGTTACGCAAATTGATGTAAATGTAGTTACAATCCTGTACAACTGTACAATCCTTTTAAAAGTTGTATTACCGCAGGATGACAAGAAGTTGGGAATAAGTAGGCTATTCCATTTTAAAACTCTTCAACAGTTGGTAAAACACTACAGTAATCGAATTTAATATTAAAAATCTAATGTAATGTCCATAGGCAGCATTGTGGATGGGCAATTTCCTCTAACGTTACATTTGTTGACAACGAAACCTTTCTTATTTATTTAATCTATCTACGGTCCACAGTAGTAATTGCGTCTTGGTTTTAAGTGCAGAGTACCATTCAGTCCGATTACCGAACGAAATTATTGTATTTATCATGTTGTTTAACACAAACTGTATTACTCCATTAATAGTGCAGGGAACCATTCAACAAACTAGGCTACTCTTACCTCCGTCAATAATCCAATAAAACACTTTATTAAGCTGACATGTTTCGTTGCTATCACAACATTTTCAAAGCTTGCAACTCATCAATCACATAAAACTAAACATTAAAAACACAGAACAAACGGTGACACGAACATAAAGTACATTTAGATAGCGCTATCATCCCGACCCGGCACTGGTTGGTAGAAGACTGGCTGGAGTGTTACGTCAGATCGTCCGCCCTCCTGCCGTTATCACTAATATTATCAGCTCGGTGGCCAGCTGATTTTCCTGTTTGCAAAATTGTATTGAAGAGGGGGTGCGATTGGAACTGTAACTTCTCATTAGGATATGTTGTTTTTCCTGTACATCATTATGCATTTTATAAATCTCATATTCCTCCAGCGTATCTAATTTACTACCCTTGTGACAAAAATGTAAAATTTCCAGGCCGTCGTTTATGTCATACATTGAATGGTTAAAATCAACAAGGTGTTGGGCAAAAGTAGACTTTTGTTTTCCAATTTTTGGAACTGGCCGGTGTTCATTATAGCGGGTTTCAAATGCCCGTCCTGTTTGACCTACGTATTTGCCGGGACAATCTTTACATGTTATCCTGTAGACCCCTGTTTTTTGTGTTTTGTCACCTATTCTCTTATTAACAGACGAGATGTTTCTTAGTCTATTGGTAGTGCGAAACGCTAACTCAATGCCATGTTTCTTAAGTTCTTTCTTTAGTCCATTTTGAATAGTGTGACTATACTCAACACAAACATACTTCTTAATGGGAATTATGGGTCTGGCACCTTGTTTATTCTTACATTTATGTATTAATCTATCTACCATATCACATTTATAACCATTAGCCGATGCTATGTGCTTAATTATCTGATATTCCTTGTTGTAGTTTTCAGGGCTCAAAGGTACCGACAACATTCTGTTAATCATTGAATGATAAGCCGCCATTTTTTGCGAGTGTGGATGGTATGACGTGGCATGAATGGTTTGAACAGATGTTGTCGGTTTCCTAAATATATTGTAGTTAAAGACATTGTTATTTTTTGTTACTGTCAAATCCAGAAAATGAATGCCATTAGAATTCTCAGTCTCAAGAGTAAATTTTAGTTTTGCCGCTATGCTGTTCAAATATTTTAAGAGCAAATTTAATTGTCTGTCGTTGCCATCAAACAAAATAATGGTATCATCCACATACCTGAAATACATACAGATTCTTTTCTTGTATTTATTCTTATCAGAAAAAATGTGGTTGTTTTCAATGTGGTTAAGATATATATCAGCCATTATACCAGACAATGGAGAGCCCATAGCGAGACCGTCATTCTGTATAAAATATTTACCATCGAATGAAAAGTAATTCTGTCGCAATACCTCCTGCAGTAATTCCATTAGTTCATTAACTGCCTCAGGTTGTAAGTTTGAATTTTTATTCAAATTATCCCTAATTACATTCAGTGTCACATCAATAGATACATTTGTGTATAAATTTACTACGTCAAAGGAGGCTAAAGACTGATGCATTTTAACCTTTAAATCTTTTGTTTTTTCATTGAAATCTGAACTGTTTCTTAAACTGTGGTTATTCTCTAACACGATATTATCTTTTAATAAACGTTCTAATCTTTTTGCTAATTTATAGGTGGGTGCACTTGTATAATCAACTAGCGGCCTGATTGGGACATTGTCTTTGTGTACCTTAGGTAGTCCACGTAAAACGGGGGGTGCCGGATTCATCATCTTTAAAGACTTTATTTCATTTTCTGTAAACAAAACTTTACTTTTATTGATAACTTTCTTAATTTTATTTTGGAAAGATTTGGTTGGATCCTTATTCATTTGAACAATATCATTGTTAGCAATAAAGTCATAAACCTTTTCATTGTAAGCCTTAGTGTACATAATTACAGTGGTTTTCCCCTTATCAGCCTTACACAAAATTGCGTCATTATCTAATAGTTTGGACTTTATACTCCTAAACACGTTAAATTCCTGTCTCTGTGATGGAGGTAAAACAGATCTGTTCTTAATGTCGTATTTCCTATTAAGTTTTCTAGATATAAGTAGCCTAGCTTCATTTCTATTGTCCTCATTTTCAATGCTTTTTACAGCCATTTCGGCGTTAATCAGTTCATTAAAAAGCCCCCTCTTTCCATGCATCGGTAGATTATGTTACGCCGCCCATTACGTTGAACTTGAATACCTGATACGCCATGTCGAAACAGGCATCGCAAGGATAATGAGGATAAAGAAGTCCACTATACGCCGCAAACTGACTAAACTCGTAAACACACAAAAAGATAAGAAAACAGCGGTCATGTTTGATTTTGAATTCTTTCCTAATACTATCAATACAACTGACATAGTATTTAGTGACGAGGAAATGACACTACTTAATAAGGGACTCAAACATAATCTACCGATGCATGGAAAGAGGGGGCTTTTTAATGAACTGATTAACGCCGAAATGGCTGTAAAAAGCATTGAAAATGAGGACAATAGAAATGAAGCTAGGCTACTTATATCTAGAAAACTTAATAGGAAATACGACATTAAGAACAGATCTGTTTTACCTCCATCACAGAGACAGGAATTTAACGTGTTTAGGAGTATAAAGTCCAAACTATTAGATAGTGACGCAATTTTGTGTAAGGCTGATAAGGGGAAAACCACTGTAATTATGTACACTAAGGCTTACAATGAAAAGGTTTATGACTTTATTGCTAACAATGATATTGTTCAAATGAATAAGGATCCAACCAAATCTTTCCAAAATAAAATTAAGAAAGTTATCAATAAAAGTAAAGTTTTGTTTACAGAAAATGAAATAAAGTCTTTAAAGATGATGAATCCGGCACCCCCCGTTTTACATGGACTACCTAAGGTACACAAAGACAATGTCCCAATCAGGCCGCTAGTTGATTATACAAGTGCACCCACCTATAAATTAGCAAAAAGATTAGAACGTTTATTAAAAGATAATATCGTGTTAGAGAATAACCACAGTTTAAGAAACAGTTCAGATTTCAATGAAAAAACAAAAGATTTAAAGGTTAAAATGCATCAGTCTTTAGCCTCCTTTGACGTAGTAAATTTATACACAAATGTATCTATTGATGTGACACTGAATGTAATTAGGGATAATTTGAATAAAAATTCAAACTTACAACCTGAGGCAGTTAATGAACTAATGGAATTACTGCAGGAGGTATTGCGACAGAATTACTTTTCATTCGATGGTAAATATTTTATACAGAATGACGGTCTCGCTATGGGCTCTCCATTGTCTGGTATAATGGCTGATATATATCTTAACCACATTGAAAACAACCACATTTTTTCTGATAAGAATAAATACAAGAAAAGAATCTGTTTGTATTTCAGGTATGTGGATGATACCATTGTTTTGTTTGATGGCAACGACAGACAATTAAATTTGCTCTTAAAATATTTGAACAGCATAGCGGCAAAACTAAAATTTACTCTTGAGACTGAGAATTCTAATAGCATTCATTTTCTGGATTTGACAGTAACAAAAAATAACAATGTCTTTAACTACAATATATTTAGGAAACCGACAACATCTGTTCAAACCATTCATGCCACGTCATACCATCCACACTCGCAAAAAATGGCGGCTTATCATTCAATGATTAACAGAATGTTGTCGGTACCTTTGAGCCCTGAAAACTACAACAAGGAATATCAGATAATTAAGCACATAGCATCGGCTAATGGTTATAAATGTGATATGGTAGATAGATTAATACATAAATGTAAGAATAAACAAGGTGCCAGACCCATAATTCCCAGTAAGAAGTACGTTTGTGTTGAGTATAGTCACACTATTCAAAATGGACTAAAGAAAGAACTTAAGAAACATGGTATTGAGTTAGCGTTTCGCACTACCAATAGACTAAGAAACATCTCGTCTGTTAATAAGAGAATAGGTGACAAAACACAAAAAACAGGGGTCTACAGGATAACATGTAAAGATTGTCCCGGCAAATACGTAGGTCAAACAGGACGGGCATTTGAAACCCGCTATAATGAACACCTGCCAGTTCCAAAAATTGGAAAACAAAAGTCTACTTTTGCCCAACACCTTGTTGATTTTAACCATTTAATGTATGACATAAACGACGGCCTGGAAATTTTATATTTTTGTCACAAGGGTAGTAAATTAGATACGCTGGAGGAATATGAGATTTATAAAATGCATAATGATGTACAGGAAAAACAACATATCCTAATGAGAAGTTACAGTTCCAATCGCACCCCCTCTTCAATACAATTTTGCAAACAGGAAAATCAGCTGGCCACCGAGCTGATAATATTAGTGATAACGGCAGGAGGGCGGACGATCTGACGTAACACTCCAGCCAGTCTTCTACCAACCAGTGCCGGGTCGGGATGATAGCGCTATCTAAATGTACTTTATGTTCGTGTCACCGTTTGTTCTGTGTTTTTAATGTTTAGTTTTATGTGATTGATGAGTTGCAAGCTTTGAAAATGTTGTGATAGCAACGAAACATGTCAGCTTAATAAAGTGTTTTATTGGATTATTGACGGAGGTAAGAGTAGCCTAGTTTGTCAAAATAATAGTCCAGGGGCCATAAACATGAATTTTAATGAACCATTCAACATATTAAAGGAACAAAATTATCGTATCAATCCCACGTTTGTCGTACACATTGGTGACGAAAACACTGATTGATTCATCATTTCAATATCGTTATAAGCAACTGTCAACCATTTACCACTCGTATCAAAATACTTGAATAAAGTATTGAACAATAACAGTAACAGCAATAAATTACAACAATATTTCCAATACTGTATTGTAAAATCACAAAAGTCAACACACAATTAGTGCAAGAGCAGTCGACTAAGCCGATGGTATCAGGTGGTGATGTGTCATGAGTGAATGCATTTAGGTGGGAAAATTATTCCTATAAAAAGGTACAATATCATTAATACCTCTTGTGACGGCCCTGCAGCGCCATAACCTAGCACAAACAGCCAATAGAGACACCGATTGCTTGTCAAACAATTATATGATGTGTCACGCTATACTTTTCCTTTTATTAACAGCTTTATGTTTATTTTTCATCGTCTGATGACTAGCTCGGTTATTCGGGGCTCGGATAACCTAGATTCTACTGTAATAGTAAAATCTTACTAATTATACAGAGATTAAAGATTATTTTAAAGTGTTTATAGAAATGTGACAGCCACAAAACAACTTATCAGCTTTTGTTTAAGTTACCGTTTTATTTATTTATTTTATTTTTTTTTTTTTATATATATACTGTATATAATCCCAACAGGATGCACAAGACAATTTGGTCATCTGATTCAAATCAAAATAATCTTTATTCATATATGTACAAAATATATACAATTGAATAGTGTCTAGTACTGTACCTAATATAATTGAAAGTCTACACATAATATTCAAGCTTAATATTACTCACAGAATTCCGAAAGTGAATACAAAGCTTTATCAATCAGATAGTTCTTCAAACTATTTTTAAACGCTTTCAAGTTATTTATAGCTTTGATAGAATTTGGTATGTTTTTTTAAAAATTGTATGTCCATATACGATGGTTTTTTTAAAAAGAATTTTAATTGATGATTGGGGATTATTTCAGTTTTCTTTCTGGTGTTATATGGGTGACCTGACTGCTCTTTTTGCATTTATCTGTTTTTTGTTATCAAGACTGTATCAAGAATGTACTGCCCATAAACAGTTGAAATGTTTAGTTCCTTAAAATGTTGTCTTACAGATTCATCTTTTTTTAAATTTAGAATAATTCGAATTGACTTTTTTTGGATTTTCAAGATTTGTTCAAGATTTGAATTTTTGGAGCCTCCATATAGACACAATCCAAAAGATATATGCGAATGGATATATGAAAAATAAATCATACGCAAAGTTGTAGTGCCAACCAAATAGGCCATTTTCCTTAAAGCATAAATAACAGAGTTCATTTTCCTAGTTATCATTTGTAAATGCCCGTCCCAATTTAAATTTTCATCTATTATCAGTCCTAAAAAATTTGTCTGAGTTTTTCTGTCAATCAAAGTGTCCTCAATTGAAATCTTGTGATTAATTTTATTTTGCTGAGTTTACAAACATATATTTTTTTGTGGTATTTCTGAAAGTACAGCAGCCATTTTTCCCACGTAACACAAAAAGAGTAATGGGCCCAAAATAGAGCTCTGCGGGACTCCGAGTTTAATATGTTCAAGATTTGACTGCACTTTCATTATTCTGTTTGTATACAAGTAATTCATTTCAACATATTGCATTCAATTTTCTAAATATGAGGTAAACCATTGTAATGACTTCTTCTTTAGTCCTAAACTACTCAGTTTATCAATCTCATAAGTGAATGCTTCACGCTGTCAAAAGCTCTTGATAAGTCCATGAAAATACCAGCAACTATTTCACCTTTATCTATGGAATCTATGATAGATTCTGTAAATTCAGTTGCTGCACTAATTACCGATCTTCCTGTACGGAAGCCATGTTGGTTATCGTCTAATAGGTTATTCTGTTCTAAATACGTTTGTAATTGATTATATGCAATTTTTAAATCTATTTTTGAGAAAGAGGAAAGAATAGCAACCGGTCGATAATTTTCTACAATTTCTTTTTCGTTCTTTTTGTGTATAGGGATTATTTTTGCCAATTTAAGTTCATTTGGAAAAATACCTGAAATGAAAGACGAGTTTATTAGATGAGCTAGAATTTTACTGATTTCTTTCTTAACAGATTTTAATAGAAAAACTGGTATTTTATCCATGCCAGTTGAGGATTTTGCAGATTAGTATTTAAAATGGAGTCTCACCATCGGCAGTCAGTATCATAAAAGTTCTTATACGTTCCTTTACTGACTATACCACTTCAAACTTAATATATACAAATAGCTTCTTTTTATAAATAGCTAATTACTATCAGAGTTAGTTAAAATAGAAATTTTGTGTTATTAGCCTCCATATTTGTTATATTATAGAAATACCTCATCATCAGGCTTCCAAAAACGTCACTGTTTAAAACAATAAACAGTAAAATTATGAAACATTTAAACACTTTAAGACACCAACTGGTGTCTATCGCCGGCCGGCAAATGTATTGTATGAACTCGTGTTTTAAAGTGTTTGAATGTTTCATAATTTTAGTGTTTAATGTTTTAAACAGTGATTTTTTTGGAAGCCTGATGATGAAGCTTTATATGCATTAAAATGTACATAGCAGTAATGTAATTGAAGGACTGTTGTGATAGAAAAAAGTAACTTAAACCAGTATTATTTCTATAAAATAGGAAACTGCTTCTATAAATTTTTTTATTTTCCTGACAAAATCAGAGGAATGTTCAGAAATGATTTTTACATATTAAAAAAAACTGTTCTTCTTAGAAAAGTATAATCATATTGTTCTCTAGTAACTCTTAACATATATATGACATTAGTAATAATAGTATAAAACATTTGTTAGGCATCTATGGAAGAGGTAGACACAGCTACCAGCACGACAATGGCTTGCCTTAGCAGTGTGAGCCTAGCTTCAACAAGCAGCAGCGGCAGTAGTTCTGAACCCCGTCACAAGGCACCAGGTATATGTTGTTTTACTCAGTTTGAAAGCTCCATTTTAGTATATCATTAATTGATCATATTAACCCTTAAAGCGCCATTTATACAATGCCTACTTTCCATGAAGCGCTAATTTATTGTAAAAAAATCTAAATTAAATTTTTTAGCTGCTCATTTTTTGTTATTGTTCTGTACAGGAAAATAAAAGATATGATAACATTTTGAAACTTATTAGCTTACTTTACCTTTTTTTCTTATAAATGAATATGTAAATAAACAAACTTTTACGTGAAAGTAAGCCTTATACAGTATGAATCAATACAAAATAATATTACTATCAATGAAATTTCTATAAATGAGTACATTTACTTGTACATAAACTGATAAAGACAGGGCCTCTACATAACACATATAATAAAAAATAAGTAAATAAAAATAGCACTTGATTACGATGTATTTAGTAGCTTCCACAACATCAAAATTGGCCGGATTATTTATATTGACTTAAAACTAATAAATAACTAACATATATTAAACTAAAGTAATGATAAAACAAGTAAATACACAATTTCAAAGCTGTAAGGTGGCGAACAATGACAACCGTTCTGCTTGACAGTAGCTGCGCGTATATGCGCTTGTGGCATTGGGCGGCGCAGCGGAAATGTACACTGCCAGACAAAAACCTGTCTCGTAGTGACTGACAGGCCAAAAAAAGGTCAGGAGCTGCACGATGTGTCTCTCATGAGTCACCGCCCATAACCCAAACGCACTATTGGATTAAATTAGAAACATTACTACGAAAATAATATTTTTGTAATTATTACGCGTATATGTGCTTACGGCATTTAGAGCAAAGTCAACATATGCGCTTACGGCATGGTAAGGGTTAAGCATGTAACATTTAATATTTTTAATACTAACTCTATGTTTTAGATTTAATTAACTTTGAAGTAAAAAAAACCAATTGTTGGAAATTTTTATTTTTCCAAGGAAAATTTGCAGCATGTTTCAACTTCTATATAAAACACCAAAGAGAAGTTTATTTAAGCCAAGCATGCTTTCCGTCACTAAATGTCTTGTCCCTAGTTTATGTTAATAGTGATTGAAGCTGATTATTTTATGTGATGCCAAGGTAATTTTCAACCATTTAACTTGCTGAAAATTCTAAATAAACAGGAGGGGATATTTATGTTCAAGGCAGGTTTGGGTGAAAATTTAATCCTCTGCCAAATTTCAAAAAGTGTTTGAAAACCATTTAGAATGCAAAAATACTATGGAGGGTGAAAAATATAAATTTTTCATAAAGTGTACTTTATGAATATTCATATTCATGTCAAACATGAAAATCTAATATTTGCCTTGAAATCACAGTTTTAGGCCTGTCTGGTCCTACTCTTTAATTTCTATCAAAGTTTTAATTGATTTTGAAATGTACTTAATTTAATTTCTTATTTATATAATTACTAGTTGAAAGAAAATAAATGCAAAGAATAAAACATGAAGATTGTCAACATTTATAGACAACAATTAAATTAAAATAATTGATATTACAAATCCTTAAAACCATTAAAGTTTGTTTATAAATTAATTTGCTTTAATTTTAACATAATGTCCTTCTATAAAGATTGTTAAAAATACTTTTTGCCTCCACTAAGTGTTGGTAGGTAACTGCAGCTCGCATTCCTTGTTAGAAACTTGGTTTCTACACAATCTTTACTGTTTTGGTTTGTTAGTGCTTAACTTTTATGACTCCATTTATTTCTTCACCAAAGAAAACAATTAAAAAAGCAATTAATTTAAATTATAACCAATAGTTTGATTTTAATCTATAAATTAGCAAAACTGATGTGGTGACCAATGCTGTTGACCACACAGTCAACATTACATTAGTGGCCTCCGACCCTATTCTGTCATGTACCACATTGTTCTCTAACAAGCTGGAGGCTTATGTTCTACCTGTGGAAGGACAACTCTGCTGAAACCCAGGGCTTGCCATTTCCTTGGCCATGGGAATTTTCAATTTCTTGACTACTGAGGCACTATGAGATGTGAGCCGGGTTCGTTACAGATATAGCTCTATGCAGTACTACAATTCTTGGTTGAAGGGCTGATCAAAGTAACTTAAAAAGACAAAGCTCATTTGTGACTAAACCATTATCAAATATAAAACAGTTTTTATTACCTTAACTAACTAAAAGAATAAAAATTTGTACTTTTTGTTTGTTCTTTACCTAATGGAAACAAGTTGTTAATAACCAAACTTATGTTGGCTTTTATTTTCAGAGCTAAGCTCGCCTGCTACTCCTTCAATCGTAAATGGTTCTGTTGTCATGATGGAAATTGTACCAAATAATGTAGCCAAGCCTCTGTCTACTGGAGCTATACCAAAAAGTATCAGCTTTGACAAGACAGCTGAGAAAGGCGACAAGGTAAATATTTTTTTAAATGTAAAATAGTCATCAAATATAATTTAACACATTGTGTGCGGGTCACATGCACGCGCGTGATAGCAGTGCTTGCGCACGCAGCGGATCGGTCGCCGGCGGTGGACGGATCAATACTGGCTTGTAGGCTTCAGTGTCGCCTAGCCCTTTGGTTTAGAAGGGTCGGATTTGCGCCGCATTATAGCCTGTTTCTCGCCTCACGTTTCCTTGTTCTTCGTTCGTGGATCGCGCCATTTTGAGCCAGTTGGCGGGGGTTAGCGTGCCTGCGCGCGCAGCGGATCTGTTGCCGGCGGTTGACGGAGCAATGCTGATTTGTGGAATTCAGTGTGGTCTAGCCACTTGCCTTAGAACGGTCGGATCTAATGGCGGCAGGCGTCTCGCGGTGCGCATGGGTTTCGTTGCTATGTGCGGCTTGGTCACCGGCGGACGATCACTTCGGAAGCCCTGATCCACCAGAATTGAGGCCATAAACTGGATTTGGTGTATCAACCCTGTTTCCTGACTATATAAGGTATTGTTTTGGTACAAAATATTATTTTAGTATCTGACATGTTTTTAACTTATTTTTTCAGCATCGAATGTGTTAAGACGTTTAATTTTAAATTAGACTAATATAATAATTAAACATTTTTGAAAAATTCTGAGTCTGGCAAATTAATTATCAGTGTCATAAATTAAAATTACCTTTTACTTCCCGACTGGTAGCTAACCTTTAACATTTTTTTCCCTAGCCCTATAACCTAACCTAATTTTTTTTATAATTCACCAACACTAAACATTTCCCCTTATAATTAATTATATAAAAATAGTTAAATCCCTCTGTGCCTGTACATAAAATTAAAAAAAATCTATTTTCCATTGAAATGTCAAATCCCTTTGCTTTTTGAATTGATTTTTTTTTTTTAATTAACGAATAACAATGAAAACCATTTTATTTAGGTGTAACTATATTTGATAAACTAGAATATGTATACTTCGGGCATGGAGGCCGAAGTACTATAATACTATTAAACTTGATGTAGTAGTAACTCGCTCACTCACTGACACTAAATGTTGAGGCACTTTCCAGCGTCCTACTCCCAGTATACTTTATACTGTACTCAAGTATACAGTAATTGAATTGAATTGAAGCTCTTGGTCTGAAACCTCTAGAAAAATTCACAAAAGCTTACTCTTTTCACTTATAAACAAAATGGCGACCTTCTTTACCCCTAAACAGCCCCAAAGTATTTCTTTTGGGAAAATCACAAAAAGTAGTTTTATGACATATCATTAGAAAAAGCTTGAGTAAAATTTGTAAACCTCTACTTCTACGTGCGTAACAAACACGCACCTTTTCTATGATTTTCAGCTGAAAAACTTCATAAAGATTTGGGGTATCAAGGGCCCAAATTTTTTAATACTGATGTTATCTACTCAAGTGGATATCAATTTAGATATATTTTCTCCTGATTCCAAATATACCATCAGATTTTGAAAATTGCAAATAATAAGTGTTATATGCCCCAAACAAAACAAAACTCTCCTAAAACCAAAAAAAGGGTAGTACTAAAATAAAACACCCAAGTGGGGTATCAAACTATAGGTATTTATCTCCTAGATCACATTGTACCATTATATTTTGGAAGAGACAACGCTTAAAGGCTTTGCCCCCCCCCCCACCCACCTCAAATAAAATATATGCTACAAAACCCAAAATTGGATAATTTTAAACTATACACCCAAGTGGGTTACCAAATTAAAGGTATTATTCTTTTAACTACTAATATACCATCAGCTTTTAGAAAAGACTATGTTTATAGGCCCCAAAAATCATGGTCATACTGCTTAAGCATCCAGGCGAAGCCAATCTTCCTCATGAGGCAACACGCCGATATCCACAAATGGGACTGTTGCAGAGTGCCTTGGTGAGGCCGCAGGTCGAATTCTACGAAAGGGCTAAATGTAGAGTTCCCAGGCAAGGCCACAGGACGTGCTTCTCTCACGAGCGTAGCGAGTGATGGGATTCGCACGCCTAGCATGCAGGGGTGTCCCCTAGTCTTGTTAGTAGTGTAGATAGCAACTTGACCCGGTTCTCAGAAAAAAAAATATTCTAGTTATGACACTGGTGGCTGAAGTCTAAGATGTAAGATTATATTTGATAATGTTTACATAAATTCTAAATTGTAGGAATGGACGGGTCTCGAAATTTCAGGAATTCCCCGAGAAATTATAGTTCTCATCCTGCGAGAAGGACATTTTATTACAATCGAGAGTTCCATTCGGGAGTTTTTTCAATTGTTTGTAAGATGTAACCAAATAAATACATAGTTTGATCTCAATATCGTGGTTTTAATCGACATTCATTGGCAATTTCGGATTTTCAATGAATATAAATTAAAGTGAAGAGAAAACAAATATGATAGACTTCTCTCGATTAGCGTGGAATGTAATTTATTGCTTATGTTGTGGCAGTGAAGTTTCGAAGTGACAGTCAACAGTTCAGGGCGAATGTAGATGTGACATTCTCACAACCCGTTCATTTGACAAGTGAGCAAGACATCCGGATCACGATGCTCAATGAGATATGTTAAGATTGAACCCGTTACCGACGCCGAGATCCGATGATCCAACCAAACAAAAACCTAGGACAGAACTGCTGACCAAGACCCAAATGAGAATGAACGAAAACAGAATGAGCTGATATTCCAATGTTCGTTCGCGTCAGTAACGTAAAATTGTACAATCAAACTGCTCCTGTGAACAGGATCACTTTACTGTCCAGAACCGATTGATCTGGATCACTGTGAAGAATAAAACTTCCTTTCCTACGGCAAAAGTCCATCTCGCTCGTGTTGTACATTCAATGAACCGTTCAGCTCGTGTCGGAACTGAAATTATCATATATGTCCCGTGAGGTAACTAATCATCCAATGATTTGACAGAAGAAAATATAGTATCATATAATACAAAATTCCGTGATGGCATTCAAGCAACATGCGACATAACAGTATTTATTTTCAATCGAATAAAAAATAAATAGATACGAGAGTCGTCCAGAAAGTAAAGAACGATTGTGCATCACGTGCGACGCCGATCCCCCACCACTACGACTGCGTACAAGCTAGTTACCTCTGGCTGTCCGGTCAGTGTGAGCCGAGTTTGGTTCCTGTGCGGTCACACGTCTTTGCTCTGTAAACTTTAAAAAAATTGAAAATCCCACCAAATGCAAATACGCAGTCATTTGGTTTTTGAATGCTCAAAATGTTTGGCCTATCAAAATTTATAGGCAAATAAACACTGTTTATAGTGAGAATGTAATGAACGAATCTTCAGTGAGGAAATGGTGCATTATGTTCGACCAAGAAAGAACCAATGTGCACGATGAATAACGGATTGGGAGGCCATCACTTGTGACTTAGGAATTGAAGAAAAAAGTTGAAGACAAAATTCAGGAAAACCAGCGATTCACTTTAACCACTTTAAAAGACGCTATTCCAGACGTTTCTCGATGCCTCTTACATGAAATTGTAACTAAACATCTTGGGTATAAAAAAATGTGCGCTCGGTGGGTTCCAAAGTTTCTCACAGAAGTCCACAAGACTAAACGAATGGGAGCAGGCCTTGAACTTATTACCTGATATGATAGTGATGGTGAACAATTTCTCGATCGTATTGTGATTGGAGATGAAACTTGGGTTTCGTACAAAACTCCGGAAACAAAGCGACAATCCATGGGGTGGCATCATTCAAACTCGCCCTCAAAACCCGTAAAAGAAATCGAATCTAAACACAAGAAAATAGATGGCAACTGTTTTTTGGGACCGCAAAGGTTTAATCCATGTCGAGTTTTTGCCAAGGGGAGAAATGATAAATTCAGAAGCCTATTGCAAAACCCTTCAATGACTCAGACGTGCAATACAAAACAAAAGATGTGGCATGTTGTCAAAAGAAGTGTTTTTGATCCACGACAATGCTCGGCCCCATGCATCGGTACAAACCCAGCAAGAACTTAAAGGTCTAAAGTGGGAAAATTTTTGAACACCCTCCCTATAGTCTGGACCTTGCACCTTCAGATTATCATCTGTTCCCGAAACTGAAAACATTCTTGGGTGGGAAGCAGTTTGGAAACGATGAACAACTGAAAGAAGAAGTGACATCCTGGCTCAGATCTTTGGCGGCTGAAGAGTATAACACTGGTATTGAAAAACTGATTCCTCGGTACAATAAATGCCTTGACAACCAAGGCAACTTCATTGAGAAGTAGGCTAGTTTACTGTGAGTATGTAAATAAAGTTCTGTTCTCTCGTTTTTAATTTTTTATACCAAAACGTTCTTTACTTTCTGGATGACCCTCGTATATCCGTGGTGAATTTCAGTTAATTATTTGTTTATGATCATTTTAGATCGCCAAATCTGCCCGCAACATTTGAAGGGATACGATATTTTTTTCTGTCAAACTGTCGAACGGTTTCCTGACTAGGTTATAAAGTAGCACAGATTGAGTGTAAAATGTGGTACGATACAATAAGTTTGACTTGTAAATTCACTGACCGGTTCCCTGCTCATAATTGTTACTACTACGTCGATGTTATGAGCAAAACAATTCAATTCCAAATCTTTTCTTAATATAATACGGACGGATTTAGTTGTTCAGAACATAATTAATAATTTTTATTGAACCGAAGCATTATCGTACTTCTCGTTTTTAATTCATAAATTTATAATTTAGTTACACAATATCTTCGTTGTATCACCAGTTAGCACTGGGATGATATTTCAGATTGCATCCCGCCTGGCTAGGCCTACATTATTGACTGATTACGTAAACGGTTTTCACTCCAGTATATCATAAATTGCTCGTGAGGAAATTATTTATCTTTTGTTCATGTATCTAATTGGTTTCGAGTTGCATACAATTTCATTACCAATCATAATCTATTTAAATAATTGATCCTAAACAACTTTAAAATTTATTTTTAGATTTAGGTGCACAATTATTACTATCGATCGATTAAACTATTTTAGCATCCAGATTTTTCAAATTTGATTACATAATTGACATCCAGGGGCGGCCCGTGATATACGCAAACTACGCGGCCGCGGGTGGCGCCGCGAGGAGAGGGGCGCCGTGGGGGCGCTGTGCACGTGCGCCCTGCACTGACTAATACACCGCTACCCGCTACACACGCCCCACCCCTTACGCGAGTGACATGGAACCGTCCGCATGACTCATATGTCTATTTCTGTTCCGTTCGCAGTCTCGCAGTTACAGTCACTGTTAGCGCCGCTTCACAAGCACCCTCGCCGTGACAGCTGTCTGTCTTACTATTTTATATAATTACATTGATGTGCGTTGTACTGTAGTAAGTTGTAAAATTAATGCCGTGCGTGTACTGAGTAATTTGAATTATTTTATTACTCTTTTTTCTTAGGGTATATAAAAAGTGACGTTTTAACACGAAATATCGAGCAAGAAAAAAACATCTGGAGCATTTAACCGCAAAAGAAAGTTGCAGCAATCTAAAGAAGATGAAAAGCAGTGTAAAGCATTGCAAAGATTTTTAACAAATCCACCATTATGTGCGAGTGCATCAATAAGCGTAGAGACAACCGAATTAGATCATGATGTTGACAATAACTTACCAATAACTGAATCTGAGGTTCTGCCTGGACCGTCAACCAGTCAATTCCATAGTTATCTAGCTACAGAAACACCATTTCCACCATCAAATATTGATTGTGACGATTCTGTAGCCGCCACCAAAGTTGTGAATGATGATTTATTAGTTGATACAGTGATGTCATCTTCATCTACGTCTGTTGTTACGCATAGTCAACAAGTCATTGAAATTGTAAGTTGATTGTTGATTTAATTTTAACTAAAATGTTGTTTTATGGGTGTTTTGAGGCTTTATGTACGGGTTTAAAAAACCAACATTATAACCCCTAGAAACAGTTATAAATTTGGCACTCTTGCTTAACGTATTAGAGCCTAATTTTGTAAAATATATTAAATAAAATAGTTAACCATTTTAATTTGTTAATATAAAATTTCTCTTATATCGTTTTGCATTAGTTAATAACATTTTAAGTGACTCTAAATAAGTCAATTTATTGAAGATTTGATAACAATCTGCGGTATTTATCAAAATTGCACAAAGAATAACGGAGTTTTTTTACTTTCAGCTTCTACACTTTTTTCTGTTTTACATAGGCCTATATAATGAAGTTTGGGTACACGATTAAGGAAGCATTTTTTAACTTATTTAACTTACTTAGCATTTTTAGGATAAATAGGTCCAGCAATAACCTCGGCCAACTTAGTTGGATTATTAATCATGAATATGATATGATTAGGCCTACCGTTTCAATATGGTGGCCGCAAACAAAAAACACACAAATGTTTAAGCCCTTATTTGACTTTTATTTAAACCAATTTTTATTTTATACCACCATAACATAGATAGGTGTAAAAGATGTTTTAAAAATGTTTACTATATTTTAGTTAAACCTAAATAGGAAGGCCTATTTATTATAGACTATAATAAAATATAGATATAAATATTGCATTAAATATTTGAAATCCTGAAAAGGGTAATTTAACAGGCTTATCACACATCATACATCTCTTGCGATTACACCACGATGCCAACTATAATGTTTTGTTTTGTCTTCCAGGAACCGAACAAGGACACAAACACATTACCTGTGATTTCAAATGATTGTGGGAAGTGGCCACCCAAAATAAATGACGAGGTACGGAAAGTGCTTGTTGAACGAGGGCCTCAGCAAGTCACTGACAAAGAGTTTCCTGCGGACAGTAAAGGTAGGAGATTTTCTTCAAATCATTACACAAGGAAGCTGTGCAACGGAGAACAAGTTCACAGAAATTGGGTACTATACTCAATATCGAAAAATGCAGCATTTTGTTTTCCTTGCAAACTGTTTGGAAACACGAATTCTCTTCTTGCTAGTGACCAAGGGTATTCTGACTGGCAAAACCTACACAAGACTTTGACCAGTCACGAGAAATCCTCTGCTCATGTTAAAAACTGTACGTTTTGGCGTGAGCTCTCTGTACGTTTACGATTAAACAAAACTATTGATGAAGAACATGAAAGACTTATCCATGCTGAAACTGAACATTGGCACCAAGTCCTGAAACGATTACTGTGTATAGTACAGTTTTTGGGGACACAGGGGTTGGCCTTTCGAGGGAAAAAGGATGTTCTTTTTTAACGTAACAACGGAAACTTTTTAAAATTGGTAGAACACATAGCAAAGTTTGATGTTTTTATGGCTGAACATCTGAGAAGGATCAACTCAAAAGAAACACACGTTCATTATTTGAGCAAAAATATCCAGAGCGAGTTCATTCTGTTCTTGTCAGCCAAGATCCAAGATAAAATCTTGCAAGACCTACAGCAAGCCACATATTATTCGATAATATTAGACTGCACTCCTGACGTTAGCCATACTGAGCAAATGACGTTTGTGATAAGATTTGTGAAGATTACTGAAAATGAAGATGTGGTAATTAAAGAACATTTTTTAGTTTTCATTCCTATTAAAGATTCATCAGGTGAAGGTCTCACAGAAGCATTATTGAAAGAACTAAAGGAACGAGGAATTCCTTTAAAAAACATGAGGGGTCAGGGCTATGATAATGGTTCGGCAATGAAGGGAAAGCATGTTGGAGTTCAGAAGAGGATCCTTGATCTAAATCCTAGAGCATTTTATGTTCCATGTGGAAACCACTCCCTGAACTTGGTAATTAATGATGCAGCTCTGTCTTGCAATAGTGCAGTAGACTGTTTCAGCACCATACAAGAAATATATAACTTTTTTTCAAGTTCTACTCAAAGATGGAGTATTTTGCTGAAAAACGTTTCGAGTCTAACAGTCAAACCACTCTGCAACACTAGGTGGGAAAGTAGAATTGAGGCATTATTACCCTTGAGGTACCATATTGAAGAAGTATATGATGCATTATATGAAGCTTCTCAAGACAAGAACCTTGATGCATTTGGTAGAAATGCTGCCGTAGGACTAGTAAAAAAACTGCAAAGCTTCAAGTTTTTGTGTTGTATTGAAACTTGGCATGAGATCCTGTATAAAACAAACATGGTTAGTAAACTGATGCAAAAGGTCACAAATGATCTTCAAAGTTCAATAGATCTTCTTAAGAGTGTAAAATCATTTTTGGAAACTATGAGATCTGAAGAAGGACTAAACAGCGTCATTACTGATGCAAAGGAACTTGCAGAAAAAATTGATGTTGCAGGTGACTTTGAACAAGAAAAAACAGTTAGACCAAGAAGAGTTAAAAAACAATTTTCTAACGAGAGTGAAGATGAAGCTGCAAGTTCTGGTAAAGATTTGTTTAAAGTAAATTTCTTCTTTGTTGTGCTTGATAGAGCAATATCCTCGTTAAAGGAGAGATTTGAACTGATGGAAAACCATAGTGAAGGTTTTAAATTTCTCTATGATATTGCTAGCTTAGGAAAAGCATGGAGTGAATCAGAGTTGAAGAAAGCCTGCAAACACCTTGAAACATTTTTGAGCGGTGGTGATGGAGATGACAAACCAAAAGAATATGACATTAACGGAGATGAGCTGTTTGATGAGCTTCAAATCTTTGGACCAATGCTGCCCCCTATAAGTCAACCAGCTGGAGCGTTGTCTTTTATAACCAAACGTGGTTATGTGGATACTTTTCCAAATATTTTTGTAGCATTGAGAATCTTGTTAACGCTGCCAGTATCCGTGGCCAGTGGCGAAAGAAGTTTTTCCAAATTAAAACTGATAAAAACTTACCTTCGATCAAATTTGAGCCAAGAACACTTAAGTGGTCTAGCAACCTTGGCGATTGAAAATGATGCCCTAAATGTAATGGAAACGGACATTCTACTGCAAGAGTTTTCAAAATTAAAAGCCAGACGAATTCCTTTTTAACTGCAACATTGAGTATCTTAATTGTAATTATTAGGCTATTATTTTTTAATTTGAACTGTCTGTAATACAACCTGACGTTTAACAATGACTTGTACACACAATATTGATTGTAGACGATTTTGTGTTTTCCATCATACATCACATAACTTAATAATGTAATGTATCGTAATTGTAGTCTACAATGTGTCACTGTATTTGTAAATGAACACTGGTAAATAAACATAAACTCTGGTTTGTCAGCTATTTTTTTTCTCCTAATTTGTTCCCCTTTGTTTATTATTTAGTTAGGTACAAGGTATGTGACATTTACCGTTCTACGGTGTAGTGTATGACGGTTTATCGGGGGGGGGGGGGGGGGGGCGCCAAAACTACTGTTTGCTTACACTATAAAATTAGCTAGGGCCGGCCCTGTTGACATCTTATTTCCGGTTAATTGTAACAACGTTATTACTTGATAAAATAACTACAGCTCCACTTTTCATGGCTTATACAAAATCCATTTTTTGTTGAGAGGAGGCAATTTTGAAAGCAACTGACTGCGTTTGGTGATGACGCTTGAATCAGAGTCACTTAGGTTGGATGATCCAGCTTTTGCCTAAAAGCTTTGCTACTGTGATAGGACACGGAAGTACCAGATCAGCCGTCTGTGTGATTAGTTGACAGTCACAGAGATGAAACAGAGGTTGCTTTCTTATGACCACAGCAAACACATCAGTGGCAGTTATATAAATAGAATCAAACAAATATACATCTCTACATGTGCAGTAATAATTACTACGTTTATCCTTGAGGATTAGAGGAATAAGGAAGGGACTGCCAAGATGCTAACTCTGTGTGTAATTCAGTTCTTAGTTACAATGTAGTTAAGTTAATTAATTGAAGAATTCGTCAATGTCTAGTTTTATGGTGATTTTAATTAAATTTGGCATGTAATAAGTAACTACCATTGTTATATTTCACTTGTTACAATTTTAATTAAGTTAGCTCTTTAAATATTTATTAAGAATGATATCATATAAGCTTGTTTTGTTTATTAAGTGTGAAATCTGTTATTGTTTAGCCTGAACCTCTTTTAATTTATTTTCTGTTTTGTAGATAACAGGCAAATAATAAAGATTATTTAAAATATGGAGTACATAAATGTGCTTTAACGGTAATGGTTAAATTTCTTACTAGATCACGTACCAATAAATAAATTATTATTACTATAAAATAATTTGGTTTATTTTTTGTATCTACTAAGTTAAGTTTGAAAATTAATCTATGCTAGCTGGAGAAAATTCCCTTTAAATATTTCTCAAAATTTGGGAGGAAATTATTTTCCCTCCTAAAATTTGGGAGGAAATCAATTTCCCTCCCAAAATTTTGGAGGAAATCAATTTCCCTCTTGTTTCCCTCCCGAACCTAAAAATCTGCTCTCGTCCATCCCCACTAAATTTTAATATAAAAACTGCCTAAATCAATAGCACTAGTAATGTAAAATACACTGATGGTCTATTGAATTATTATTCACAGTGCAAATACTAATTCTTATCATAAATATGATAAAACAGCTATAAACTTGTATACCAATTAAAATTATTCACTATATTTGTTCTTGTTGTCGCTATGGTTATTTTGAGTTTAGCCTAAACAATATAAATTGTTAGAGTAGACATAAGATATTTAACAGCTGACTCACACAAGTACAAGATACAGAGGGACAACATTTACTTGCACACTCAAAGTAATTTCTATGGATTAAAATTTAAATTATATAGACTATTTAAAATAAATAAAAATTATTCATCTCTCCTTTATTTCAGATGTTAATAGTTTTGTGTTTCAACAGGAATCACTGGATAAGGACGGAAAACACAGAAGAGGAATATTTTCTAAGTTTAAGTTGCCTGGTCCATTTAATCGGAAAACAAGCCGTAAAGAAGACATGGCCAGGTAAATTTTTGAATAATGTAACTTTTAGTAAATTTAAGCTATAATTTTCAGTTCAACTGAATATCTAGGACATATTGAAACTCTCTTACACTGGAGAGTGAATTTGATTTGAACTTGTACAAATCAGACATCAGCCAAGTATTTTTAATTATAAGTGGTAGTAGATGTGTGCATATTTTACTGTACTGATCAAATGAAGGTCTTTGTACATTTTGCTCATTCATCGTGTGGAGGTTGGAAACTTTTTAATTCATGTGTTATTAACTGTTTAGAAAATTTTTAAATTAATCTAAAGGATTGAGAATAGATCTGTTATTTAAAAAAATGTTAGTGAAGAGAAGATTTGTTTATAAAAATACAGTTTGTAGTTTTGTAATCCATGTAATTGCAACCAAAAATACCAACTATAAAATCTAGAAATACACAAGTACTTCTTGAAAGTTTATTTATGTTGTATTCCTGATTATAGAAATGAACCATTTCTGTTATTGTAAACACTTTTATTACTGATTCATGTGTCTTGTGTTGTAGATTTGATTCAGGCAGTATAGATGGTGAAAACAGGCTTAGAAGAGGTTTATCGGAAGACAGTACCCAGTGCTATGGTGTGTTCTCTTATTTACCTGTTAATAGGTTCACCTACTAAATAAAAACATTAAATGGTGCAATATTAATATAAAAATTACTATTTAGCTCGTCAACTATTTAATTTTCTTCAACTTTATTACTTGCCATTCACTGTTTCCCATACATTTAATGTTAAATGCATTAAAAGGTAAACATGGCTCAGAAAATTTATCTGATGAAAAAGCGAATTAAAACTTAAAATTTTATTTTTAGACTAGAATCAAAACTATTTATTTCATATGAAATCTTAAATTCTCGAAATAGCACAATCATGTTAACAAACATATATTTTAAACTCTCATTTAGATAAGTAAAATGTTTGAAAAAACTATTTACACTTACTTAGCTTTGATTACTGATCCTTAAGTAATTGATAGACAATAGTCATCAGATTATCATTTCTTTTTACTGTGAGATGATTTGAAGTTTTCTACCATACGAAGTGTGGCTTTTTATGAAGTTAATATAACACTCATAAAATATAAACTTCATAATCGTTTATTACATTAAAATTGTTCTGTAAGCTCCTTCTTGTAAACAAATAAGCAAGGAAACTTTTCTGCTTGTAATAAATGCCATTTTTTTTTCTCTTTGATCTATATTGTGACATGATAAATACAGCGCTTAATATGAATAAAACTCAATTTTCTTGTTTGTTCCTTTAGTGTTAGGTTTAGTATGAGCACCTTACCGTCAAGGGAAAATGTACACATACTTGAGTTTGGCCATCATTTTGATAATCTGCTGGCCCATTTAAAAATAGTTAATCAGTCATATTCCAACATGCAAGTGTATTTTACATAAAATAGGCGATAAATAAATTGGTGCATCTTAATTTTACTAACACTTTATTCTGATCAGACTAATATTCTTTTAACTAATTAAATGATTCTTTTGGTAGATAATTGATAAAAAAGTATTGGTTTTAATTACAAAATAGTTTAAACAGGATGTAATAAAAATGTTTACTTAAGTCATATAAATAATATTAAACATATTGATACAACTATTTTTAACTGAGGGCCATGGATGAACTAATTACACACAATTGTTACATAAATATTTTTATACAAAAAAACACAATTTTTATATAAAATTGATACTATGCCCTCATTACTGAATTCTTTGAGTTTCCTTAGGGCATGTTGAGTCCATTATAGTTTGCCTTTTAGAACAGTATCCAGGTATTTGCTTATTATTAATTATATATGCAAGTCTTACTAGCATACTTTTCTATGTGTGTTTTCCCCTGGTGTTTTTTTTTTTTTTTTTTTTTTTTTTTTTTCTGCATGTTGGTATATGGGCAGGTAACATTAAAGTTGTAAGCAGCATCCATGCCACCCATTAAGAACATGTCTTTTCAGTCAGGACATGAATTGTTTCCAGAAAGTTTTCAATACCTTCTAGAATCATATCTTTGTTAATTTCAAACCTTTAGATTCTTATTACTTTTGTTTCTTGTTTTGAGGACTCTTAGCTTAACATATGCTAACTCACATACAAGTTAAGGTCTGTGACTTTTAAAATTCTTTCAATAGAGATTAATTGGTTTTCCATTCCTGTTTACTGAAAATGGCCACTCTGCCATTCATGTGATTTAGTCTGGAGAGTTCAGAGTGATAGTTATAATCTTCCAGATCAGGAGATATTATTAAACTGTATGTTGAGTCCATGAGGATGGCAGTATCTATATTAATTTTTTGATCTGATAATTTATTTTATTAATCTTATTTTAGAGTCTGAGATTTTCTTTTTTGGAAGAAGTGCTTTTTCAGTTTAGGTTGCAGTATTTTTCAATGTCTTTTTTCTGTATTTCAACACCAGTGACACTTTTAATTTATTTTTAATTAATTTCACAGGTCTTGTTGGGAGAGTGCATTAGCTTGATTTTTCTAGTTATTGAGCATGTCTTCACTACTGGGAGCGTGATTGTCTTCTTGTGACAACAATACATATGCCAGAGAGCTGTAAATGTTATCCCCAGTTTTTGATAACTAAACAATAACAATATATTGTGCCTCTCTAATACAACTTACCAGGGACCCTGGTGGTTATCGTTGGTTTATTAATTAAAGAAAAAACAAAACAAAATGTACTTAATAAACTTGTGAAAATAATTTACACCCATACAGAATGTTTAGCATTTCCTTATCAAAATAAAATTTAAAAATTTTTTTGTGTGTTTGTAATAACAATAGTGTAAATATCTAAAATAAAGTTTCTGTAGTGTGATCTTTATTTATTGTGTATCTGTAACGCATAATTTATGTCCACAGACAGCTCTGAAGACATATTAGCAAAATATCGCACTAAGGTCACTGTTGGAGGAGAAACTGCAAAGAGTGAAAGTGTTACAAAAGAATGTGGAGATGGTGTAAATGAAACGAGGGATGTAAGTGATGACGAAAGGCTAGTCATAGATCCAAACCAAATTGAAGCATCTTATGCTTTTGCTGATGCAAAGAAGAAACTAAGGCTGGTTCTTAGTACAGCAGATATGCAACAAGTGCCTGATGGAATTCCATCCAAAGTAAGTAATTTCTTATAAGTTTCTTGTGTATGCTCTCTCACACACACACACACACACACACACACACACACGCGTGCACGCACACACACACACACGCACACACACACACACACACACACGCACGCACACACATATTTTTATTTAGTCTAACCTAGCTATGAAAGTAAATTTTACTTGGTCTGTGTAATATAAAGCATTTGTATTTTCAGAAAATGAGAAGAGTTAAATAGTCAACAAAAATTATTTATAAAAAAGCTGAAACATATTTACAGAATCAGGTTACAAAATAGTTAACTTTTTTAGATACTAAATTGGTAATTCATTGACTATATAAACAAACTGGCCAAGGCAGTACTTTTGCTATAGATGTGCGCCTGCATTGCTGTTTAATGGAGAATGGTCCGAAATAAACATTGGACCACTGTTAGCTCAGCTCTTAGTCACATCATCATATATGCGATAGGGAGAGAAACAACTGCCGCTACATATGAAAATTTTAATTTTCACCCCCAATTTTAATTATAAATGTATAACTTTACTGAATGTCACAACATCTTATAACTTAAATAAAACAATTTAACAATATGACCAATGATTTTACTGAGAGTAATTTTGTAGTTGAACATAACTTAAACAAAGCACACTCTTTTGACTCATTTTATAATCTCAATTAATTACACCAATGTAATAAATAAAACTTTTAAGTTAACTCTATACTCAACACCATTCCTAACAGATCAGCCTCACTAATACATTCACTGTTTCTAAAGTACACATCTCTTACCATTACACAATAGCTAATACAAGTAAGGCATTTTGTATTGGTTTCCTTATGGTACCAATTGTTGCCGTCATGTACAAGTACAGCATTATTTTTATAGCATAATACTACTTACTACGTGATGTATTAATGAAAGATTTATTGTCGTTCAATGTTTTTCTAATTGTTTTTTTATTTTGATTGCAAGTCTTCAAATCAATATTATGATCGGCGAAGCGGGCGGATTTAGCTAGTTACTTATACAGTATATGAAATGTAAAATGAGTATTTTTCCGTTACACGCTCAGTGCAGTTATATGCAAAACAAGAAACAAGCATAACAAAAGTTATATTATCGGCTAAAAATGAAAATATTAAGAGAAACTGTTTACACATACAACGTGGTGTATGGCTCCAGCCGCCGACTCTTGCTAACCAACGGGAGGGGGGAGGCGGACCGAGTACGCGACAGTGATACTGCTGCTGTCAGCAATCTAGTTATTTTTTATATATATATATATATCGATGGTTATCGCTTGTGGAATCCGTTACAAATTTCTTGTTAACTATTAATAGAAGTTCATATAACACAACAAATTTAAAATTAACTCATTTAATGTGCATTCTAAAATCAATTGGGGAGCTACGTTCAGTTTTAATGACCCACCCTGTTTGTCATAAATTACAGTATAATTAAGATGTTGAGACTAGCAAGCAAAAGAAAAATTTTGTTATTTACATACACCCAAAAAACCAGAGGCATTTACATTAAAAAATGAATTTGACAAAAATATACATAAAATTCAGAGTAAAACGTGCACATACTTTGGCCATAGTTATGGCTCAATAGTGTTCATAATTAGCAAGACTGGGAAAAATATGCTATTGAAGATTTATAAAATTACAATTAGGCACATGCTATTACTAAAGTAAAATAATGTAAACAAAAGACAGGACCATGTCTGATGGCCTTAACAATATTTGTTTATTAAAGTGACAACTTACAGGTTAAGCAACCATACAAAATGACAAAAATATTGTTATTGTGGAATCTAAAAATAAACAATCCTAAGTATTTTTTTCAATCATTTAAATAGTGATTCATAATCTAAATAAAAATGCAATTCTTTGTATTCATCTTCGTGTGAATAAGGGTTTATTTTAATGAATGAATAATTTAAAGTAATAAGGTGGTCATAAATGTGGTAATAAGCATCTCAACATAAAAACATTTTATTCAATTGCAGGTTATTTAAACACAAGTAATTAATAAGTACATCGAGGTTAATCAGACAATATAGACAATTATCCATAGTTTATATAGTTTGTACCAATATTTTGTATATTTTACATTCTTAAGAATTGTTTATTTTGTAACTGACAAATGTCCAATCATGTATGTATGATGTAATGAGAAGAATTAAATAAATACATAAATGTTCTACAAATCAAAATAGAAACTTAACTTGAACAAAAATTGATAAAAGCAGCAGAAATGAGATATTTAAGAGGAATAGAGAAGATTAGCAGAAAAGGTAGGAAAGGGTCAAAATAACCAGAGAAAGGTTGAAAGTGATACCACTACAAGAGGCAATGGAAAGAAGAAGGATACAGTGAATGGGGCATGTAAAGGGGATGGGAAATAATAGATTGCCAAAGATTGTCCTGGAGAATGAGGAAGAAGACCAAGATGAAGGAGGGAGGGCCATTTGTGGAATGATGTGCAGAGAAGAGGATGCAGAAAAGACAAGTGGAAGAAGAGGTAACTTGGAGGAATGGAGGAGGCTGTGTGGGACAACTTGTACAAACGGAAACTGCAACATATGATACTGTGTGTGTGTGTGTGTGTGTGTGTGTGTGTGTGTGTGTGTGTGCGTGCGTGCGTGCGTGCGTGCGTGCGTGCGTGCGTGCGTGCGTGTGTGTGTGCGTGCGTGTGTGCGTGTATGATGATGATGATGATGATGATGATGATGATGATGATATGTATAAATCAACCTCTGGAATTAAAACAAACAAGGAAAAATGTTACAATTCCTATGTTGTTGTTTATCTTGCCATGAAAAGTAAAAGAAAGCTGTTGAGTATGAGTTTTCCCCATTAACACGTTGACTGCGGACTACTTCTTTATACGTAGTGGTGGCGCTGCGCGCGTAGTGGACTACTTCTAAAGAAGTACCCCTCCTGCTTCAACAATATTGGTTCAGGGTGAGGCTAGCCATTGCCCGGGAACCTTGTGCCACTCACCGCTTGTTGTGCCGTTCTTTGTGTGCATTTTGGTGCCGACAATTTAGAAATAGTCCACTACGCGCGCAGCGCCACCACTACGTATAAAGAAGTAGTCCGCAGTCAATGTGTTAACAGTCAATACTCATCTCAGCTTGTCTTTGCTTCAATATTTCACCTTATCATTTTCCTTAGATTAATAAATTATATGTTTCAGAAATGTTCTTGGAGTCAGAAAGACAATGAGTTAGTGGCCTTTTTACAACTTCAATTAGCTGAGGCCATCAATCTGCAGGATAGATCTCTGATTGCCCACCTTCATGAGACTCTTCGCTGTGTTCGCCTCTTTGACAACCAGGGGTATGATTTAATTAAAATTACAAACATTTTCTATTTAAGTGTTAATTAAAATTGAAAATATTTTCTTTTACAATAGATCCTTACTTATTCAACATAAACGGGCTGTGATAATAAGACTGTTCTGGTGATATGTATGGCATACTCATTAGTAGTGAATGTGTTGAGTATAGTTTTAACACTAGATTACATAATGTATTATTACTATGTGACCTCTTCAGTACATTTTTTTCAGCAAAACAATGGAAAACTAAAAGTATAATGTAGTTAGTAAAACAACACCTAATAATCGTTTTAGTTTCAAGAATCAAGAATCAAGAACTTTATTTGTCATTAAGTTAAAACACAATATAACAATAGACTTCGTCAATTATACATACATAAAAACATTTCACATCACAAATTTACATACTAAAATATTAAATCTAAACAGTTGTGATCCAAGAAATCATCTATTTTGTAAAAAGCCTTTGAAATAAGCCAAGCCTTAATTACTGCCTTAAATTTACTTAGAGTTACATCTCTGGCTGTAAGAGGCAATTTATTAAACATTTTAATTTGAAGATATAAATGGCTATTACTACTTTTACTCAATCTAAACTGGGGTAAATTTAATTTGTCCAGATTTCTGGTCCCATAACTATGAGTGTCAAGACGTTGAGTGAAGCTTGTTAAGTTTTCCTTTACATAAACTAAATTGGAGAAAATAAACAAACTAGGTAAAGTTAAAATTTGAAGCTGCTTGAAAATACTACCACAGCTTTCCCTACTACCGACTCCAACAATTGCTCTAACAGCTTTTTTTTGGCATCGAAATACTTGGGAGGATCCTTGGCTGTTGCCCCATAATTTTACTCCATAAAGAAGTAGGGGATGGAAAAAGGCAAAATATGAAGTTAATAATAAATTCAGGCTGACACAAGATCTTAACTTACGTATCAGAAAAATTATCCTAGAAAGTCTGGTTATAATGTTGTTTGTATGAGTATTCCAGTTGAGTTTGCTATCAATATTTATTCCTAACAGTCTGACTGATGTGCAGTCGCTGGTAGGCATCTTTAGACTAAAATTGATGTTTTCTGATTTTTTATTGTTAATTACTAAGTTATTTGCTGTGAACCAAATATTAGCCTTCTCCACATCCTCTTTGACTTTTAGTTGAGAATTTACAAGATTTGAATCGACACTTAAAAATGTTGAGTCATCTGCATATAAAATAGTATTTTTTAGATAACATGGCAAGTCATTGATTACAACTAAAAACAGGAAAGGGCCCAGGACAGAGCCCTGGGGCACACCAAATTTAATTTCTTTGAGTTCAGATTTCTGCTTACCGACTATTACCAACTGTTTTCTATTGCTTAGATATGATTCAATAAGTTTGAGCTCAGTATTATCAAGGCCATAGAACTTTAATTTTTGAACCACAATATTGTGGTCCACATTATCAAAGGCCTTACATAAATCTATTAGTGATGCACTTACGACTAGTCTATTTTCAAAAGCATAAAAAACTTTATTGACAAGCTCTTCTACTGCATTGACTGTACATCTCCCTGGTAAAAACCCAAACTGAGATGTACTTAATAAGTTATGTTCATCAAAATAACATAACAGTTGATTTTTTATTGCCACCTCAATTACCTTTCCAATAACTGGCACCAGAGAAATTGGTCTGTAATTAGATGGACAGTTTTTGTCATCTTTTTTATAAATGGGTACTGTTTTTGAGATTTTTAAAGAATTGGGAAATATACCTGAGAAAATTATAATATTTACAATATAAGTTAAGGGATTAATAATTACATCTGCAATATTTTTTAATAAAAAATTAGAAAACCCATAAAAGTCTTCGCTTTTACAGGAATTCAAAGATTGAACAATTTTACATACATCAGAGCTATTAAGTTTCTTCATTCTAAAGACTGGTCTGTTTATACTACTATCTAGGTGGCCAGAGAGCAGGTCAAGTGCGCTAACTTGGCTATCCTTAGCAACATTAGAATTTGCGCAGTTTAGAAAAAAGTCATTAAATGTATCTGGGGAAATGGATGGGGTAACTCTATTTCTAAAATTATTACAATTTGTTTCTCTTTTTATCACTTGCCACGCTGCTTTTACTTTATTGTTTGAGTTTAGAATATAAGATTCATTATACTTGATTTTTGCATGTTTTAGTTCTTTTCTATAGTAAAGTCTAATTCTTAAAAATGAGGCTCTGTGTTCTAAACCCAAAGATGCTCTATCTCTAAGCATAATAACATAATTTCTTAACTTAGCAAGTTCAGGGGTAAACCATTGCCACTGTACAATACCACTGTACGTGTACGGGTGGGTGGGTGGGTCAATACCACTGTACGTGTATGGGTGGGCGGGTGGGTCAATACCACTGTACGTGTACGGGTGGGCGGGTGGGTCAATACCACTGTACGTGTACGGGTGGGTGGGTGGGTCAATACCACTGTACGTGTATGGGTGGGCGGGTGGGTCAATACCACTGTAATGCCACCGTACGTGTATGGGTGGGTGGGTGGGTGGGTTAATACCACTGTACGTGTATGGGTGGGCGGGTGAGTTAAAAAGTAACTATTTTTTCTATTATTTCACTATTGTATCCATTGGCTATGGCAATGTATTTGATGGTAGCTAGTTCGGTTTCGTAATCTTGGGTGTTGCTAGATACTAAATCCCAGGGAATTAAATAGTATCTAGCAATATTGATTGCTTAAATTTTGGAAAAATCCTAGAAATTTCTTCATGACCGAGATAAACTTTTATTAGCCCACCCGCCATCCATACACGTACAGTGGTATTGTACCGCCCACCCACCTATACACGTACAGTGGTATTGACCCACCCACCCACCCATACAAGTACAGTGGTATTGACCCACCCGCCCACCCACCTATACATGTACAGTGGTATTGATACCACTGTACATGTATAGGTACGTACCAGTTTTACTGGTTTAACAACTGAAATAATAGATCTGCTCAACTCTCTAAAATTTAAACATACATTTTACTACGAGGCGTTTTTTTAAAGTAAGTACCATTTTGGAATCCCGCCACTGTAGCGTTGCGGTCGGCGTTTAGCGCATGCGTGCTGGGTACTACTACCTATTGGCAAGCCAAAGCCGCTGTTACAGATCCAATCAACTGTATTTAAGGTCATTTATGACTGTTTAAAATTCCTTCTCTGGTTAAAAATGCCGCCAACTGTGAATTATGCGCTGTGTACATTTTCATAACGCTAAGGGTGTGGAAGTAGCTGACACTCATCGTGAGAATGTCACAGTGACAATTAATTTAATTTTTTGTCACCTATTTTTGTACTTAGAGGCTACTGAATAGGCCATTTTCACCAACCTTGGGGCCAGTTCATCTTGGAAACGGTTTGGATTTACAAACCCAAATTTTAAAATTAAATATAACAAATAAGTATAACCAAAGTGCCATATTTTATTTAACTTAAAAAAATATTTATTTTTAAATTCAATCTATTTATGTTTGTTTAAAATAAATGTATTTATTTGCAGAGTAGAAAATTGTGTTTGGTAGAATTTACACTATATGTTGCAATATTCAAATCTTAATTATATTAATTTGCTAGAAGATGAACTGGCCCAAAACGTATAATACAATATACAGCCGTGAGCCTTCTTTATTCTAATACTACCCACACGCTTCTGCATGCACACACACAATCTGTCCCAGCCCGTCTCCCCCACCAACAGCCTTGGGTTTACCCTTTACTCGACTTTCTTACACTCTCAGACATAACTCCCATGGGTGGGTCCACTCCTGTATGTTGCCTGTCTGGCTCTACCCATCTGTGATAGTGAGGAAGTACACAAACTAGTCAATTGTGTTGTCGCTGATTGCAATTCATCCACGCATATTATATAAAGCTGGTGGCCAAATACACCAATAATACTTAAGTCAATTTAATATTAATGTACTCAAGATCAATATTTTATTTAATGTACTTAATGCTATTTTAGCCTATTTAAAAATGTGTAATTGTTTTTAACTAATAGATGATGTTTAATCAGTGCATATACATGTATAAGTAGCGTCAACATTTTAGATTTGTAAATAGATTTTCTCTTTTTTTAAAATGCCTCGCAAGTGCAAGTTTCATAAGCGTACAAAGCGTTCTAATAGTACAGTATCAGAGATTCCATTAAGAAGAAAAGTTTGTCGTACGTACATTATTCGATTTTGACCATTCAAAAATATGTACGTTAATACTTAGTAATGTTCAAAATATAGAATCTGTTAGTAATTTTGTTTTTTTTTTTTTTTTTTTTTATCTGATTATAGGCCTACATTAATTCCAACTTATAAACACACATACATTTATATTTATTAATTCTATACCGTATTGCTATGTAATTTCCTAATGTCAGGGTTACCCAGGCGTAATAATTGTGTATATCCTGAGACCCATCCCCCCACCAGAGCTGGTAAGCGTGCCAACCGGGGGATGGCTCAAAACAAGTCGAGCGATGGGATCACGGGTGGCAGTTGGAGGGTCAAAATAAAACTCGGCAGCTGAGCAAAACGACTTTATTACCAAGAAGCAAAAACTAATTAATCAAAACGGCAGAAGGCCACAATATAAAATAGGCAGAAGGCCACAATATAAATTTGCACTTAAATTAATAACAAACCACACACAAAAGCTACAAGAACAACAAACTCAACAAATACCAAAATTACCAATTAACAACTACATGGCCTATAATTGGCACAACTGCAGCCTAGCCAGAGACACCCAAAATGTAAGACAATTTATTAGGCCCCAAATAAAAGTGAAAATTTAGAAAACGTCTGGAAAACAACAATTAAGCCGGCAATTTGGCCCACATCCCTTGATTCCACCGGGCCAGGGAGTAAGCCGGAATCCCTGGGCAGCTCCGAATTAGACGTTAAATCAAAGCACAATAATCCCCTTTTGGTGAAAGTTTAAAAATTAAACAATTTAAAAGAAAATATAACACGGTACCGTTCGAGTAAAAATTCACTTCCAAGCACCCCTAATACACTTAACAAACAAAATAAATAACAATAACTAGGCCTAAACATATAAATAAATAATAACAGGATTTAACAATGGGGACCTAACAAATATAAAAATCTCAACAAATGTAACAAGAAAATAAACTAATTAAACTAAATAACAATAAATATTAACATTAAAAGTTCTTGGTATATTTTAACGGTTTTTATTCCTTTAGTAAAAAAATATATAAGTCCCCCAATGGCTGTGTTGAATAGAATCACTGCAAAAGTTCCAGTTTAGAAGCTCAGGCCTAGGCCACATAAAGTTCCACAGACATTTTTTTTTCCTCTTTTTTTCTATTTTTCACATTAGCAACCCCCAGCTCAGCCGCCGGGAAAACAAGATGGAAAACACTGACCTGAGGACAGGAGACTTATACCACAAGATGTAGAGCGGGTAGCGGGCGCCTCCAGGCTCCAACATGGTCCTCAGGCCAGGCTAGCAGTGCAGATGGTAGACAATCCCCGGACGGCAGGCCGAGGGCAGAAACGTCCTACTTAACCCTTTCCGTACCAGACGTGCGCATTTGCGCACGAGCGGTACTTTCGAAAAATACCGACGTGCGCAGGTGCGCACGCCAGCGGTCACGAAATTTTGCTGACAGGTGCGCAATAAAGCACGTCCACATTTATTTTTGTACTGGCTTTTAATGTTTACCAAAAACCTCCAAACTTCGTATACTCGTTCTAGACAATAAATGGAACGAAATAATAAGAGGTTTGTTACTCTTTGCATCAAGTTGTATAACCTGTGACTTTGTTTGTTTATGACTTTTGATAGCTGTGTTTGTCTGTGTTATGATGCCATTACTGTTTGTTGTTGTTGACAGTTCTCATATTCAGTTGTAGTACAGTGTATTTTCGTATTGTTTAGTCATTAGTTTACTTAAAATAATTAGTGAATAGTATTTAGTTATTTATTTATGTGTTGTATATATTACAAATATGAGTGACAGTCGCAAGAGGAACAGATCACCAATAAGTGAAAACACTATACTTAGAAGTTTGGTTCAGAGTGACACTGAAGTGGATGAAGATGATATTCTAAGTGAAATTAGTGAGAGTGATTCAGATATTGTGGATGATACGGATGCTGATCCAGACTTTGAATATTCATCAGATGATGAAAGTATGGAAAATGAAATAGCCCCAAGCCTAAATGTAGCAACACCAGGTAACCCTAGGCCTAGTTGTTCTCATACTATTGATACTGTTGTTGAGTCTGTTGTTAGGCCTACTAATATTACAAATAGTTCTTTTCAAAATAGGCCTAATACCAGAAATGTTGATGTACGTGACACTAATGATCCTAATGTTTGCAACTGGAAAGTTGTCAATGAAAAAAATGACTCTGATTATCCCCACAATTTTACCTACCTTGAAGATCCAGGTCCCAAACATTGTCCACCACATGACGCGCATCCAATTGCTTATTTTAACTTATTTTTTACTGTTGGATTTTTAACTAATATTGTCCAAATGACAAACAAGTATGCACGGGATTGTGTAAACACTCGCAACCAAAATGCAACACCAACATCTAAAATCTTGCAGTGGAAAAATGTTACAGTTGAGGAAATGAGGGCCTTCATTGCAACAATATTGAATATGGGTTTGGTAAAAAAAAACACAATTTCTAGCTACTGGTCTACCGATTCAAATATTTCAACTCCGTGGTTTAGCCAAATGTTCAGTCGCGTAAGATTTAACAATTTGCTACAGTTTTTTCATGTTGCTGACAATACTAGGTTGGAGAAGCCAGGACACCCCGATTATGACCCGACTGCAAAGTTTGCACCAGTTACTGAACATGCCAATAGAGTGTTTAGGACACACTACACGCCTCATCGTGAATTGTCAATTGATGAGAGCTTGGTCGGTACAAAGAGTCACACTCAGCTCATCCAATATCTCCCAAACAAACACCACCATCGTTGGGGGATTAAATTGTGGATGCTGTGTGACTCTGTAACCAAGTACTGCCTTGCTTTTTATGTTTACAAAGGGTCAAAAAATACAATCAGAGAACAAGGGTTAGCTTTTAATGTTGTTAAAACACTTATGGAAATGGGCCAATATCTCGGTAAAGGATACCATTTGTTTGTTGACAACTTTTTCTCAAGTATCCCTTTAGCAAAATTCTTGTACTACAATTCCACATTCATAACTGGCACCATAAGAAGAAACAGAAAGGGATTACCTCCAGTACTGAAAACTAAATTTGCTGTTGGAGGTAAGGTTTATTTGAGGGATGAGAACATGTTACTTTTAGGGTACCGTGAAAAGAAATCCCAAAAAAATCCCGTTCTCTTGCTTAGTACTAAAGAGACTGCGACATCTGTTGAAACCAGGAAAAGAAAAAGTAGGCCTAATGACAACACTGTAAAAGTTAAACCTAAAGTAATAAACATATATAACATGTACATGGGAGGAATAGATTCGTCAGATCAAATGTTGTATTGTTACTTGGACGAAAGACGAACAGTTAAATATTGGAAGAAGGTAGTATTTAACACATTTGGTAGAATGATATTAAATTGTTATTTATTATACAAGGAGAATTCATCTGGTAAACTTATGACAAGACTTCAATTTACCTCAGCAATAATCAAGGAACTAACCCATGAATGGATGATACACAAGAACACCTCGAATGTTGGCAACATGGCCGGAGGCGATAATCTTCAATCTCCAAATTTTGGAATGGAAACTTTACCAGGAAGACAGTTGAAAAACTGCAGTGTTTGTAGTTTACTAAGTACTAGCACTGGGGGCACAAGAAAGAGAAGCAGATCAGTGTGCATAAAATGCAAAAAAGGAGTTCATCCTACATGTTTTGGTCGCCATCGGTGTCCATAAATTGTAAAGTTCGACCTCAAAAGTGTTAATAAAATGTAAATATTGTATATAAATAACTGTTTTCACTTTATTTTGTCTTGTTCTTGGATTTTTATAAAAAATAGTGTGTGTATTATTTGTAATAGTGATGTAAAAAACTCATAAGGGTCATTTATACAGAATTAGGCCATTTTCAAGAAATTTGCAACGATTTGGAAGAACTTGCATACATATTTTATTTTTTTTGGTAAGTACTTCAATTTTGCTATACTTACTTATATTTAAATTATCTACAATATAATAGGATAAATTTAGTGTTAGTGGTTTGTAAAAAAATACTTATCTTAGTTCAAACATAAAAAAAATATAAGTATAAAATTTTTTTATATATATAAATTTTTAAAAAAAAATAATTAATTTTATTTGGTCATTTTTCATAATTTATCTGTAAGAACCAACTTATGTGGAGTAAAACACCACTTTTTTTATTTATTTCTGACAATAAATAAAAAAGTTATAGATTTTTTTAAAAACATCTACGATTTTGCCCAAAATGCTATGGTATTTTTCGCATGTACCACTGAAAGTCTACCCAGTATTTTTCGAACGACCCCAAAAATTGTGTCTGGTATGGAAAGGGTTAAGGACCCTGGACTGAAAGGTCAAACACAGCCATTAAACACAGTCCAGCCATCACAACAAAATATTACACATAACCACTAAACATAAGGGTGCCTGCTTTAACAAAACTTAACATGAAGAGACAAACAAGAACATGAGTGGAGCAAACAATACAGTGAAAAATTAAATTTAGGCTATGAATAATTATGTAGGAAACTCAGATTTAAAACAAATTACAAATCAGCAAATTATAAAAGACGTATATGGAACTAAAAATGACAAACTGAAAACTAGGCTATGGATACATGAGCAATAGGTTATAACATGAAAATCAAAGGGTACAGCTAGGCTAGGTTATTGGCAAAGAACAAAAAATATGATATATCGGTAACTCCAACAGTAAAAAGGCTCAACAAAACATTATACAGAACTACTATTGACAATAAAGGCAGATATAAAAAGCATTAACGGTAATTAACGGTAAAAGGTAACATGGAGCTCATGGCTCAAACCTAGGTTAACAAAACTAGACAAAGAAAATACAAATTTAACAAAACCCTGAAAACACAACTAAGCCCGATTAATATTTTCAATGAAACAAAAGTATTTTCACCAAAAGGGTGATTAGATATTAAAACTTACAGAATGAACACTTACGTTTTAGGAGCTCTAGCCTGGCATGGTAAGGAGGTTCGGCCGAGTAGAACTCTACTAGAACAATCTAGAAGATGGCCAACCTGACAGACGAAGGCAGGAACACGGAACGAACGGATCCGGGCCAGCCACCAAATTACGCGAAACGCTGGGCACAAGCGAATCTCAGGCAGCCCGGCAGACTACGAAGAAAAAAGAAATGTACCGGTCTAAAGACCCGGTACAACCTCCCTCTGCAAAACTCAACACACCCTGGCAGGGGAGAAAACTCGGTACCTCAGGGAATCCAACAGAAGACGAAGAAGACCTCCGAAGAGTGGTGTTCCAAGGGCGCCCAAGAGAACCTAAGAGGGGAAACCCCTCGAACAGGGAGCAAACTACCCTGACTGTCGGGCCCGACAAGAAAAGAGAGAAAAAAACTCTCTCAGAACAGCCACCTAGGGCGCAGAGGTGATCAATCTCTTTGCCCCAAGAAACCCCCAGGAACACCCACTCCTGGATCAACCGTTCCCCGGAAAGCCTTAAGCTGGGACACATGGGCTTTCCTGAACACCCTGCCTGACTGGGGATCAACCAGCATAGCAGTCACCGGTGACAAAAACCTGTCGATGCGGTGGGGACCAGACCACCGATAGCACAACTTTGCAGCTCTTCATTCCGCGGCCGAACTGACCGGGTGAGCCTGACAAAGAACCAGATCTCCAACCTAAAAAGGGTTAGGAGTACGACCCTTATCATACCTCCTCCTTACTCTCTCTCTAGCACGTAGCAGGTTGCGCCGAGCAGCCCGCCACGTGGACACTACGTCAGTGGCACCTGGCGTAGGTAGAAGATCCTCTAACCTCCACAAGTTGGACAAAGGGTTGTTAGGAGGGTAGCCATGTAGAATTTCGAAGGGAGTGGCATTGTGACTCTCGTGCTTGGAAGAATTGAAAACAAGCTGGAGCCAAGAGAGACTCTCATCCCAGGTGTTCTGCTTCTCAGCATGGAAGGTAATAAGGGCAGACCGAAGATTGCGGTTGAACCGCTCTGCATGAGAAGGCTGTGGGTAATAAGGAGAGGTAGTCACATGCCTGATACCATTGCCAAAACATAACCTACGAAACTCGTGTGAGGTAAACTGGCTACCGTTGTCGGACACAAGAGTGGAAGGCACACCAAAGTGCTGGAAGAGTTGGTACTGGAGAGCACGGATGGTGAGCTTAGCCGTAGCACTCCGAAGTGGGAAAAGCCAAACGAACTTCGAGAAAGCATCCACACAAACAAGTAGGTAGGAGCTACCTGACTTGCTACGGGGAAAAGGACCCACGTAGTCGATGAACACCTTCTCAAAAGGACGCTCGGCCACCTCAGAAGATAACAACCCTAACCTTGCATTCTGACTAGGCTTGCTGAGAGAGCACAGGTGACAAGCCCGCACTCTGCCCGCAACATCCCGGTCCATGCCCTTCCAGATGAAGTACCTACGAATCTTAGCGATGGTCTTATGAATGCCAAGATGACCGCCCACAAGAGAAGAGTGATAATATTGAAAGACCATCGGTACTAGATGACTAGGCAGCACTACACGGGGTTCACCCCTCTGTCGAGGACGGCAACAAAGTACCCCTTTGGACAGAAAATAGGGAGGGTGGGCACCTCCCTCTTGAAGCTCACCTAAGATGACTGACAGCTCAGGATCTTTCTGCTGATGGGACAGTAGGTCGTCAAAAGCCAGAGGAAAATCCAGAAGAACAGCACCACACTGAGCAACAGCCTCAGTCGGTGGATCACTGGGTTCGTGGTACATGCGGGAAAGAGCATCCGCGATGACATTCTGGGTACCCCTAAGATGTTGGACTCGGAACTTAAAAGCGGAAATTTTGACCACCCAGCGACCAATTTTCCCGAGCTGTCGGGGATGGGCAAGAAGCCAAGATAGTGCCTGATTGTCCGTCTCCAGCAAGAACTCAGCGTGTTCCAAGAAACGCCGAAACTTGTCCGTACCAAAGACAACAGCCAGACACTCTAACTCATAGATGGAAGAAGCTTTCTGTTCCTGGTGAGACAACGTCCTCGAAGCAAAAGCGATGGGCTGCCTGACCCCATCAAACTCCTGAGAAAGAACAGCAGCAATGGCGGAGGAGGAGGCATCAGTCTGAAGAATAAATTCTCTGCTGAAATCAGGCATACGCAGGACAGGAGGTTGCATGATAGCCTCCTTGAGAGCATCAAAGGCAGTCTGCTGAGCTTGGCCCCACACAAAAGGGACACCTTTCTTCCGCAACTCGTTCAACGGGGCAGCAAGCTCGGCCACGTTAGGGATGAAGCGACGGTAAAAATTCACCATCCCCACAAAACGGGCAATCCCCTTGGCATCTCTGGGAGGAGGAAAATCCCGAATGCCCTGGGTCCTCGCAGGATCTATGCAGACGCCTCGAGAAGAGATAAGATGACCCAGAAAAGAAATCTCAGGACGAGCAAAAGTGACTTTCTCTGGATTGACGGTAAGGCCAGCTGATTTGAGGCGACTAAGAACTTCCTCCAGATGTTGCATGTGTTCCCCGAAAGTCTCACTGTAGACAAGAAGGTCGTCCAGGTAATTGAAAACAAACTTGAACTTCACATCATGGAAGATGGAATCAAGCAGCCGAGTAAGAGTCTGGGCACCCACAGCAAGACCCATAGGAACCCTAGTGAACTGGTAAAGATTCCAGGGAACACAGAAGCTAGTCATAGGCCATGATTCCTTCTTCAATGGAATCTGATGGTAGGCCTGGTTCAAATCAAACACACTGAAAAACTTAGCCTTACCGAACCAATCAAACGCAGAATGCAAATCAGGCAGAGGTACGGAGTCAATAGCGACCTTAGCGTTGAGCCTCCGATAATCCATCACAAGCCTAGACTTACCATTAGGCTTGGGCACAAGAAAAGCTGGACTGGCATAAGCAGAACGAGACGGTTCAATCACACCCTTGCTCAGAAGATCTTCAATCATAGCCCTCATAACCTCTATCTTCGGGGGAGCAAGTTTGTACGGATGACTTCTAACTGGCTGAGAATCGGTGAGGTGGATCTCATACTCCAGAAGAGAAGTGACCCCAAGCTCAGCCGTAAGCACATCAGGAAACCGCAAACACAGCCTCCTAATGGCCTCCGCCTGCTCAGGGGGGAGATGACCAACCGAATCCACCTTGGGTTGTTCGGGCTCACAACCCACCTCTCTGACTGCAGGAGGGCAGTCAGAATCACCTACTAGAGGCACCAAAACTCGCCGATTGAACTTGGAAAACATCTGGCGCTTCTGGAGGTCAAGCACCATACCACTCTTAGAAATAAAGTCTGCCCCTAGGATACAAGAAACCGCCAGGTCCTTGGCAACAAGAAAACCCCACCTCCAGGAAAATCCTTCGATTTTAAAATGGAAAAACGCCTTTAGAATTATAGGTAGAGGAGTTTGGGATGCCGTCCAGCAAGTAACAGAAGAAGGCTCGGTGTGCCTGACAAGTCCTAAGGTGTCAAGGGACTCAAAAAAAGAAAGGCTGATGATACTGCATGCCGAACCAGAATCAAGAAGGGCTCGACACACCGTACCACCAAAAGAAACAAAAACGCCAGGACACACCGAGGTGACCACACTAAGTCCCAGGGCAGCCATGCCAGCAAGGCCCGAAAAATCCCCGACACTCCTGCTATGAGCACGTGTCAGAGGCAAATGGCCACGGTCAGTCGCAACAACGCGGGGAGCTACTGTGGAGGCAACCCCCCGCCCTGAGCGTTTCCCGCCCCACGACCTCGAGCACGTGGACAGTCACGACGAATGTGACCAGGCTGGCCACAAGCAAAACACACAACAGGAGGCCGAGAACCACGACCCCCCACTGGCTGACTCACACCTACAGACATAGCCGGTCGACGGGTGGGGAGAGCACGATGACTCTCAGAATCCCTCCCTTGCTGGTCTGAGAACTGCACACTGCGCGAAACAATGCACAGCTGATGCAGCTCCCGAAAAGTCGAAGGAACACCAGCAAAACCAATCTGCACCGTTCTTCGGGAGAAATGCCATCCAGGATGACACGAACGGTGTCAGCTTCAGAAAGTGTGAGGCGCAACGCTTGCCGAGCTTCCTTGACTGAAGAGACATAGGCTGCCAGAGACTCGCCCCTACCCTGCGACCGATAAAATCTGTCCATGACCATCCTCTCCCTGAGTCGAATGGGAAGAAACGACGAAAGTAACTCGATGGAACGAGTCCACCGAGGCATCACTGGCCAAGACAGAACTCAGCAACTCCCCAACGGGACCTCTGCAATACGGGAAAACCAGACGAAGCAAGTCCCCAGCCTGCATGCCGGGCATCTCACTAAGTCTGAGAAAGGCCACCAAAAACTTAAGAAGCTCCTCAGGATCCATCCCATCGATCACAGGGAGATTCTGGATCATGGGCGTGAGAGGGTTAGGTAGCTTGTGGTAGCTCAGCTGCAGCAGAGCAGGCGAACCCAAAGAAGCAGTAGGAACGGCAGCTGGAGCCGAACCACAAGCCACCTCAACAGAAACGCCTGCAGGCTCAGAAGGAACCTCAGACACAGTGAGAGCCGTTGTCTCAGCCTGCGGCCTCGACACGTTAGGCGACAGTGCAAAAATAGGCCGCTGACCCAGACCCGTAGGAGTCGTGGAACCGGAGAGTGCCTGAAAAATCGCATCCAGCCTAGACAAACTCTCCAAGATCCACGCCCTATCCGATGGTTCCAACCCCGGTGCCCGGTTGACCAGCCTTAAACGGGCAAGCAGATGCCCCAAACGTGCAAGGCGGCAGGCCCGGTCACGACCTACTGGAGGTTCAAACTGCAGATCTTCCAAAACCCCTTCCCAATCTTCCACCTTGCGCTTACAGACAGACAACTCATCCCCAACCTCCAGTAGATCAGACCAATCCACCGCCGTACCCGCGGACAACTGCTCCCGCAGCAACCTCCGGAGATTCAGAACATCCCCCTCCGGAGTCACACCACGCGACCTCAACTCAAAAATTAATTCCTCCTTGACTAGGAGCGCAACATTCTGCAGATAGACCATCTCGCAAAACAAAATTCTCAACAGTACACAAAAACGACAACTCCAGGGTCCAAGACGAACAAAACCCTCAGCCTACCGAGCCACTGCCGACCACTCCAATCCACCCATGAAACCCATTCAAAACAGTAACCAACCGGATTGCCTAGGTTTTTTTTTTTTTTTTTTTTTAATATAAGTTAAATTATTTATTTGGTTTTCTAATTGTTTTTCCTTTTAAATAATTATTTATTTGTTCCTTTATTTATTTTTTGTTTTTTTATTTTACAATACCAAGACACCTTGACGGTAGGACGGCCAACCATGACCTACTAACTGGCAAACACCCACCGTCAACAACCAAGAGAGAATTTTTTTTTTTTTTTTTAGGCAACCACGCTCTGCTACCAATTGAGACCCATCCCCCCACCAGAGCTGGTAAGCGTGCCAACCGGGGGATGGATGGGATCACGGGTGGCAGTTGGAGGGTCAAAATAAAACTCGGCAGCTGAGCAAAACGACTTTATTACCAAGAAGCAAAAACTAATTAATCAAAACGGCAGAAGGCCACAATATAAAATAGGCAGAAGGCCACAATATAAATTTGCACTTAAATTAATAACAAACCACACACAAAAGCTACAAGAACAACAAACTCAACAAATACCAAAATTACCAATTAACAACTACATGGCCTATAATTGGCACAACTGCAGCCTAGTCAGAGACACCCAAAACGTAAGACAATTTATTAGGCCCCAAATAAAAGTGAAAATTTAGAAAACGTCTGGAAAACAACAATTAAGCCGGCAATTTGGCCCACATCCCTTGATTCCACCGGGCCAGGGAGTAAGCCGGAATCCTTGGGCAGCTCCGAATTAGACGTTAAATCAAAGCACAATAATCCCCTTTTGGTGAAAGTTTAAAAATTAAACAATTTAAAAGAAAATATAACACGGTACCGTTCGAGTAAAAATTCACTTCCAAGCACCCCTAATACACTTAACAAACAAAATAAATAACAATAACTAGGCCTAAACATATAAATAAATAATAACAGGATTTAACAATGGGGACCTAACAAATATAAAAATCTCAACAAATGTAACAAGAAAATAAACTAATTAAACTAAATAACAATAAATATTAACATTAAAAGTTCTTGGTATATTTTAACGGTTTTTATTTCTTTAGTAAAAAAATATATAAGTCCCCCAATGGCTGTGTTGAATAGAATCACTGCAAAAGTTCCAGTTTAGAAGCTCAGGCCTAGGCCACATAAAGTTCCACAGACATTTTTTTTTCTTCTTTTTTTCTATTTTTCACATTAGCAACCCCCAGCTCAGCCGCCGGGAAAACAAGATGGAAAACACTGACCTGAGGACAGGAGACTTATACCACAAGATGTAGAGCGGGTAGCGGGCGCCTCCAGGCTCCAACATGGTCCTCAGGCCAGGCTAGCAGTGCAGATGGTAGACAATCCCCGGACGGCAGGCCGAGGGCAGAAACGTCCTACTCAAGGACCCTGGACTGAAAGGTCAAACACAGCCATTAAACACAGTCCAGCCATCACAACAAAATATTACACATAACCACTAAACATAAGGGTGCCTGCTTTAACAAAACTTAACATGAAGAGACAAACAAGAACATGAGTGGAGCAAACAATACAGTGAAAAATTAACTTTAGGCTATGAATAATTATGTAGGAAACTCAGATTTAAAACAAATTACAAATCAGCAAATTATAAAAGACGTATATGGAACTAAAAATGACAAACTGAAAACTAGGCTATGGATACATGAGCAATAGGTTATAACATGAAAATCAAAGGGTACAGCTAGGCTAGGTTATTGGCAAAGAACAAAAAATATGATATATCGGTAACTCCAACAGTAAAAAGGCTCAACAAAACATTATACAGAACTACTATTGACAATAAAGGCAGATATAAAAAGCATTAACGGTAATTAACGGTAAAAGGTAACATGGAGCTCATGGCTCAAACCTAGGTTAACAAAACTAGACAAAGAAAATACAAATTTAACAAAACCCTGAAAACACAACTAAGCCCGATTAATATTTTCAATGAAACAAAAGTATTTTCACCAAAAGGGTGATTAGATATTAAAACTTACAGAATGAACACTTACGTTTTAGGAGCTCTAGCCTGGCATGGTAAGGAGGTTCGGCCGAGTAGAACTCTACTAGAACAATCTAGAAGATGGCCAACCTGACAGACGAAGGCAGGAACACGGAACGAACGGATCCGGGCCAGCCACCAAATTACGCGAAACGCTGGGCACAAGCGAATCTCAGGCAGCCCGGCAGACTACGAAGAAAAAAGAAATGTACCGGTCTAAAGACCCGGTACAATCCTTAAATAGATATGAATTTTTATGTATTTAATACTGCATCTGTAGCCTATTCATGCTTATTATTGTCTTAATTAATAAACCATACAAAATAAATTTGGTCATAATAATTTGTTTCCTATTCATGATTAGTTTATTAATCGTAATTTTCATCAATGTTGCTAAGCTGTTTATGGCAAAATATTTGTCTTAACAAAAATAAATTAATGTTTACCAAACTAAAATAACACATATCACCCGTCAATCTGTTACAAACTTTTATAGCATTATGAAATTAAATGTGTACAGTATCTAGTTCATATTTTTGTTGGAACACTTAATCTGATTATCTGATAGTAATAATCCCAGATATTATAATCTTGTTTAAAAGCACGCAGAAGAATATTTATCCTGTTGTGTGCAAAATATGTGGAAATTCCCACTCCGGATTGTCGCGTAAGGACAGCGGGATGAACAGAACACAATCTCTATATTGTCAAAATGCAACAAGAACAAGCAAATCGGGCGGGCCGACAAGCGTTCAGATTTGAAGAGTTCGAAGGAATATGAGCAAAGACAGACTTCAGAGTGGAGAGCTGTGAAATACGCACACTTACGAGCATCTGTCTGCTCCAGTTAAAGCGACAGTGCTACGATCTATCGGAATTCTGTCCCCAACACCAGCCGTACCATCTTAATGCATACTGAATCTAAAAATGCCTAAAAAAGGTCTGTGTGTCATTTTAATATATAGTTTGTTAGGTAAAAAAAGAAATATTAAAAATAGTATAAGGGAATAACTGAGGATGCAATTGTAGTGAAAATGCCATTTTGGTTGTTGTCAAGGTTCAGATGTTGTGTGGGGAGAGACCTTAGTGTCAGGCTTGTAAGTTATCTGAAAATCATACCAATACTACGTGATTTGGATTCCAGGTAAAGCTGTAGGTCCCATAGTTGCCCTGTCTATTGGAATATTAATAAATAGCCCTTTTTAAGGAACAGTCGACCTTAGGAAAATGACTGCAATCATTCGCCTACACTCATCATACTTATTCGCCCCTCATATTTCCCAATATCTCTGTGATTGGTGTCTTACTAATGAATGATAAATAATATAATATTTTTTATTAATTTAAACTGACATAAGATGAAGATATATTAAGACAACAGTCTTAAGGGATTATTTGTTTATTTTTATTTTTTTTAAACTACTAACAGTGCTTAAAAAATTGAAAATAATTTACATTTTGAAATAATTGAAAGAATACAGGCCTAAGCAAAAATGTCAGACAACTAAACAACTAAGGCACTAAGAGGAATGGAAGAAAAAATTAAAAATTGTAATGACTGTGGTAAAAAAAGACATTTTATGACAAAGTGAGTTGAATATTTAATATGGACAGTAATTAATAAGGAAATTGAAGTTGAGATTATATGCTAGTTATTAGTGATATTTTATCTAACAATATAATAAAACAATGCCCCTTTCATTATTAGAAAATCATTTGTCCATGTCAGATATATAATTTTTTACTAAGCCATTGGTGCATTTAGTAAATTATTTCTTTTTATCAGGAAATTTTTATTGAGAAAATTGAAGTTTTTTACAATAAACCTGTTGTAAATAGTGATCTGAATATTTTCTAACTTTTTTGAAAAAGTAATGAGTCAACCAATAAGCCCCAGTTTTGTGACAAGTTATGTAAATTTGTTATTATTTGGTTTAACATAAAATACCATCGTTCTTGTGTGACACTTTTTATTAACATTACTATTTATTTTCTTAGCACAATGGAGTTTAGTAATTTTAAAAATGGAGTTTAAATAAAACAAGAGTATTGAGTTCCATTTTTTTCTGTATGATAATAATTTATGCTGCAGATGCAAAAAGCTGTTTGACTCTCTGAAAGAAGACTTCAAGAGCCGTTCGCCTTATGTAGCATACTTGGTCAGGTGTCGGCAGACTCTGCTCTTAGCCTTGGCTCACCTCGACAGGTCAGTAGAAATTAACCTAGTAGCAACATGTTTGCCAACTGTTACACTTCTACCCAGTTATCATATGGTATTATAATAGTCAACCCTCTCACCTATCCAACAGACTATTCTATATCCTCAAAATAGAAATAAATACAAATAATTGTTTTTATTTTGGGACTTGTAGCAATAGTTTTTAACTAAGCATTATCATATTATTTAATTGCTGAAATAATGTTATTTGTGTTGTTTTTAACTTTTATTTTAAAACTAATATCTGGTTTTAGGCTAACAGAGCGACTCAAAAGTGACAAATCAGTTTGCAGTGCCTTCTTAATTGCAGTCTGTGTAAAGATATTCTTGGAAAAAAGGGAAATCATGTTGGATCATTTCACAGCTGAATTCCAACAACTTACTTTAGCTGATGAAAAGAATGACTTATTAGACAGCTTCCTTCAAAGTTTAACTCTGGAAATGGACAGAGATTCGCTGTGGCAAGGTAATATTGCCTCTTTATTATTAATAGACATTGTACAATTTACATGTTCTAATTTTTACTTTTAGTATCTACTGTAACAAACATGGATTATGACTTGTTTTCAATCCTCCAGTAACAGCAGATGTTGTATGGATTCAAAACAATTTCTTGTAACTAACGCATCATGTTCAGTCTTGGAAAAACCAATCTGCACAACGATGATTGGTATATTAAAATGTGCTTTTTGAAATTTCCTTGGTCCAGTGACTTAATCGTATATTTAATGTATCAAATTGCAACAGTACAAAACTGCTGATCCTTTGTTTATTTTTAACTATATTTTTCGAGATATTCATTTAACTCTTACATGTTTGCTCCTTGCAATAGTGGTATGTATTTGCATCATTATTTTCACTTTATTTCAGATGTACAGTGATAAAACTTGAAGGAAATGCTTCTTTGGTGCAGATTTTGTTTATTTTGAAAAAGTGGAAATTTTGGTTTCTGTGGTCTCATGGAAACACCCTTCCTAGCCAAAGTGTACAACTTGTTTTACAGCCATTATAAGACACTAATTTTTGTTTAATTATTTGTAAACGGTAAATATCTAAATTTAAATTATAATTTGAAAAATGTAAGCAATAAATAGTAATATTTTAATCTTGTATTGTGTAGAGTTTGCTTCAGTACTGTCAGTTTGACTCATTGTTGGAATATTCTAGTTTTTACTTATCTTTTCTCTACTCCAGGTCCTGGGTGTAGGAGACATCGTCTGAACAGTCTTCAATCCCTATTCTCAGTAAACAGAAAATACCATTTGATTCTAAAAATAAATGCATGATTATAAACCACAAACACTAAAACGGAAACAATAAAAGTTAACAACCACAAGAATTTTGGAAAAATCTTCTCACAAGGGTAGAAGCATAAATGGGACAAATACTTGTGCAGTTAGTCTCACAGCTAGAATGGAAAAAATATTTCAATATCTTAAAAAAATGAAATCTAAGAACTTTGATTAAAAAATGAAATCTAAGAACTTTGATTAATGTTTATTTTAGGACATAATGAACAAGCAAAACTTTACTTCAACACATTTTGTGAATTAAGGAAGTTTTTATTTGTAATATTAAATATTTGTTGTTTTTTATTGGACATATTTGCTAGGTGCTAGTGAGAATCAGCTAGCTCAGGCTCGGTTGGCAGTAGAACGTGCTGTCATCAGCAGGGTTTACGTGTATGCCATGTATCCAAATGGAGATGGAGATATTAACAGGGATCAGTAAGTATAGCTCATTTATTAAACAGAGATTATTAGAGGTAAAACATATTTTTTGTTTTATTGAGATTGATTTCTTAATTTACCAACAATAAGATTAAAGTAAGGGACACCCTTACACACTTCACTTGCCAACCTTTCGGTGTCTGCATGTGTTATCTGATAACAAATTATAGTGGTTTGTTTATTTAATAAAATTATAATATGTAAATTTATTTACAGTAGCTCACCCACTGCACTTGAGTTTTATGACATTTATAGTCATCTAAATAATAACACTAAGTCTATTTCAAAATATTTTATTTAACAGCTGATAATTAATTAAATAAATAAAATAACTTTGTTAGATTACCATTGAAACTGTAACCCTTCCACTGTTCACTATGTGTTGTTTGAAAGTTATTTATTAGCATTAGATTGTTCATGATATGTAGATAATATTTGGAGATTTCCAATGCTTCGAGTGTTTAAGAAACAAACACAACGTTTCGACAGGTATAACAAACTCCTGCCGTCTTCAGGTGTACTTACTGACTTAGCCTACATCTAAAACAATTTTTTTTCCTTAACCCGTATTAAATCGGAAAAGACTTAATACTTCATGCTAGATACTAAAATTTACTGCTGAAAGTCAAAAGTTCTTTAAAAAAAACTATCACACATAACATAATTATACACAATATGAAATACAAAAGAAATGCAAAATATGAAATCAGTCAACAAAACACAGAGCAAGTTATTAAATAGACCAAATACTCAATGACATACAAAAAATAAATGAAAAAATGAAAAATCAACAGAGATAGATCAGGTTATTAAACAGACAAAATATTCAGTGAGACACGAAATAAATGCAAAAATATGAAAAAATTCAACAAAACATAGAGCAGGTTATTAAATAGACAAAATATTCAACTTATCCAACCAGCTTCCAATTCAACTGAGGCGGGGGGAAAGAATCCTCATACCACTACACTCACGAGATCAACTCACCACGACCATCAATTCCTTCTTCCCCCCGCCTCAGTGGAATTGGAAGCTGGTTGGATAAGTTGAATATTTTGTGTGTTTAATAACCTGATCTATGCTCTGTTGATTTTTCAATTTTTTCATTTATTTTATGTATGTTATTGAGTATTTAGTCTATTTAAAAACTTGCTCTGTGTTTTGTTGACTGATTTTATATTTTGCTTTTCTTTTGTATTTCATATTGTGTATTATATTTTGTATAATTATGTTATGTGTGATAGTTTTTTTAAAGAACTTTTGACTTTTAGCAGTAATCTTTAGTATCTAGCATGTAGTAAGTCTTTTCTGATTTAGTATGGGTTAAGAGAAATAAAAAAAAAATTATTTTAGATGTAGGCTAAGTTAGTAAGTACACCTGAAGACGGCAGGAGTTTGTTATACCTGTCGAAACATTGTGTTTGTTTCTTAAACACTCAAAGCATTAGAAATCTCAAAATATTATCTACATATCATGTTCACTATGTGTTTCTATAATGTTTGCCACTAGTGTAAAGATAAATTTAAAAAATTATATAAAATATTGAAAATTTTATAACTATAGCATAATTTATATATATATATTTTATTTGCAAAATTATACAGAACTTGTGCATGCAAAAGATAGGTTGTTTTATTTATATTGAAATGTTGTTGAGGTCAAGAGAAGATAACAAATATTTTTTTCAAAACATTTTCAGGTCCACACTAACTTGAGAAACGTTTGTATTTACAAAACATTCTGAAATAGCCAATTCGTTCTAAATGTTATTCACATTTATAAAATATAACTTATAGAAACAATATTTACGTAAACAAAAAACTACAGATAAAATCAAACTATGTACACACCATTTACAGCTAATCTAGCTCCAGCTGTTCCAGTGTTAATTATCATATGATAATCTGTGTTCCACATACAAACAATAACTGTCTACTCACAGATATTAGGAGATACGTGGAGAAATGAAAACAATGTCAAATATGTATAAAAAAATTATTGTTAGTAACGTCTTTCTGGTAGTTTAAACGAACCGTTACGTAGGTTGTCGTTTTTGCGACAACTACCATACTTCCACCACTACCATCGGTTTACCAGATGTGAATAAAACCATGCTTAAAATCCCTCCCTGGTAAAAAAATTCATAACTTACCAAAGTCTAATGATAGTCGGATGTATGGTGCAATAGTAGTTAAAGGGCAAACAAACATAGACAGACATGACTTCGCTTTTTTGTATTTATTGTTACAAATTTAATATACATGTGTAGTTAAATAGGTAAAACAAGGAAGTAAAATATCATTACTGTAACTAAATTAATTTTAAAATGGCTGCCTTTTAAAAGCTTTAATATCAAATTTCACGAAAACCGTTAAAACTAGAAAAAAAGTTAAAAGTTAGATAAAAAATGTACAATTAAGAGACAAATCAAATAACATCTTATTTACCAAAATCAAATAATAAATAACCCAAGTGTGACAGTTTTTTAAATTGATGTAGTTTCCATAATACAACAATAAATACCTAAAACATAATTTTATGTTTTACCTAAAACACCTTTACCTAAAACAGCAAATATAAGGTGCTGCACATCACTAATCAGCTGTATTCACTTCATGTTAATAATGAGTCTACCATTTATGAACTATTTAATTTGAACTATGAATCAGATGTATATTTGTAACACATTGTTGATAGAAGGAAAAGTAAGCTTTTAATTTTATTATTTATTTACCAGGGCAGGACCTGAATTTATTTGTATTATTACTTTTTGATGATGCCTCTTACAGGATCAACCATTTGGTTGCCCTTGGTTCAGAAGATCAAAGGGTATCAACAAAAGGTAATAATACAAAGAAAAGTAAGCATTTAACTGTTAGGTGTTAACAAATTGTTTTCAATACAGTAGTATTGCTTTTTAATTAAACAGCTAATATATTACTTAAAAACATGAATAACGATACAAGTGAGGAAACTGTGAACTGTATGTGAAATTTTTATCTTGTGGCTAATGGTAATCCAAAACAAGCTTGAATATCTTAATAGAACCATTGATTATATAAACCTACAATAGATTAACCATCTAATAGGCATATTTGTGGCAGTAATTTTGTTAGTTTGTGTGGCCCGCAACCACAGCTGGTTTAAACTGCATTACATTTACATGGGACTACAATAACGCTCCACAATGGACCACAAAAACAGCTGATATTTTGAGACTCAAAATTTAACATTGGATGGGAAATCTATTTGTTTATAAAATAAATGATAGAACCCCACATTTTACCTAACAAATTTCACGCCCCTATGTACCTTGTTTTTCCAGAGATATTTCCCATGAATTAATAGCAGATATGCCACTTCATATCAAACATGATATGTAGTTTCAACATGATGGAACTCCAGCTCATATTAGTATGGGCGTCAGAGGCTACATAAATGTTACGTTTGAGCAGAGGTCGATGGGACATGTTGGACCTGAACATTGGCCTGCTAGATCCCCTGACCTCAAACCATTAGACTTTATTCTGTGGGGGCACTTGAAAGATCTGGTACACAGCACAGCAGTGGAGTGAAAAGGGCTTGGTTGGCAGAATTATAGAAGCTGCAGCAAGAATTCAGGATAATGTACATATTTTTGAACGAGATCATCGATCTGTAGTATAACGTTGGAGACTTGTGCAGTCTTGTTGTAGGCTGTCACTTTGAGCACTTTTATAAACTTATTTTGTGAAAATATTTGCTTTCTATTTTATTATAATTCATTATTAATAAACAGCTGGCTCGTTGTTAACATAAAGTGGATATAAAACAGCTGATTAATGATATGCAGCGTCTCATATTATCTGTTAAACTATGTTTTAGTTATGTATTATTGTACAGTATTATGGAAATTACATTGTTTTACAAAAATTGTCATATGTGGGTTATTTATTAGACTTTGGTAAATAAGATGTTGTTTGATTTGTCTCTAGATTTTGCATTTTTTACCTAACTTTCAACTTTTTACAGCTATAACGGTTTTCGTTAAATTTGATAATAAAGATTTTAAAAGGCTACCATTTTGAAATAAATTTAGTTACAGTAATGATATTTTACTTCTTTGTTTTACCTATTTAGCTACATATGTATATTGAATTTGGAGAGTATATCTTAAATAGTTCTTGAGTTATAAAATAATTCGTAAAAAACACATACAGACAGGCAGTAAACTAGTCACCATAGACCCATGTTTAGATTGTGAAATATTTTTGTTTTGCCCTAAGGAACAATTTTTGATGAAAAGTTTCAGAGAGTTCCGGGACACCCTGTATACGAGTATATATGTATGAGGTTATTATATATCTATGTTTTTATAAGTTAAAGACTAAAAGTTTATTGTAACCGTGGAAACGACACGTTGTTATAATCATATGCACAATTAATTTATAAATTATAGATCTTTGAAATAATTTTCTTCGTTGAAAATTTATAATAGTATATTTAGTAAATGTAAACAATAAAGTAAACAAACCAGGTGCAAAACAACAACCGATTCCTGTCAGATGCTAAGATCTCGCTGCGCCTTGAGCGAATTACTTACGCACAGCCTTCTAAATCACAGCGTTGTTTTTAAAACATATGTTGTTTGAATACAGTAACAAAGTATATATACTTATTCATTAGAATGTTTACTTTAAAATAAAGCTAAATTTGAAGATGAAGGTTTATTTTTAGCAGTCTAATAGTGTTATTTATGGAACAATGTTTAATTTGTCGATAATCGATGTTTATCAGTTTTAGAGTTAAGCCAGTGTTCAGTACTGTGTCATGATCCAAGGTTATGGAGCCCTTCTCTATGTATAGAAGTGTCTTTTTTAACAGCTTTAGGTTAGAATTTATTACATTTTTCTTTATGTATCATGTGTTGCAGTTTGTTGTTTCACCAGCTGGTTCATGTTTTACTATTAAATATTTTTGTATGTATGGCAATATATGCATTATTACAAATTATAGTTGCCATGTTTTATAAACTTTCTATAGACAGGTTCAGAACGAATATTTATATTTGCTATCATTAAAGTTACAATACGAGGTATAGTGAAAAAGTTCCCGGAATTGGTTGAAATATGTTTATAGGACAAAGATAAACTCTTACAAACCTATATTACTTCAAAATACTCTTCTCCTACAACAATACACTTGTCCCTACGATCATACAGACGGTCTAAACACTTTTGACACTTATTTTTTTTAATGTATTTCAATACTTTTATCGTATTTTTACTGACAGCTTTAGTACCTGCAAATCGATTTCCTTTTATTGATGTTTTTACCGTGTGAACAGTAAGAAATCGGCTGGCATGAGGTCAAGCGAAAATGAAGAATGTGGTAACGAGGTGCTTGACTAGGTAGTTATGTAGAATCGATGTGCAGGGGTATCGTCATGCAGCAAATTCCAATTGTTTTCATCCCATTTTTTATTCTGTTTCCTCCTAATGGCATCTTGTAAATGCCTAAGAACTTTTGTGTGGATAAATTTACCTTATATGCGATATCATCAATTATTATTCTTCATTTTGCATGGACAGTTTACGGAACTCGCTCAATGTTGTTATCTGTGGTTGCAGTCGAAGGGCGTCCACTATGAGAGTCGTCTTCAATGTTTATGCAACCTTCATGAAATTTTTGTGCCTTTTGTAAAATTGGCTTTTCTTCATCACCTTAGTTCCGTATGCTTGAATTGACATTTTAAGTGTCCCAGAAGATGACTTTTGAAGTAAAAAATCAAATGTAACGTTTTTTAGCTGTTCATTAAATAAATTTTTAATACACGACAATTTAAACACGCAAATATACAAAAAGTTCTTTCCACGGAGGAACACTGGCGACTGGGCGATACTCACGCTACCTATATCCCTTCTCAGGACTAGCACTAACTGATAGAAAAAGAAATTCCCACCAGCAACCACGCTGTGTGTGTCTGGACATCGATTCTGGGAACTTTTGACTGTACCTCGTATTCATTTCTCTACTTTATTTACAAAATCTGGCAATTTACGTTGTGAAGTAAAAATATAAAAGTTGCCACTTTTATCGGTGAAAAATCCTTTAAATCTTTCACTATAAAGTATTTCTAATTAGAAACAAATGACAATGTCAAAATTTTGTATAGTTATTTTGTAGGAAAAAAAATTGAAAATGTGATATCAAAATTAGAAAGAAAATTGCTAACTATAGTTGTACATTGAATATATTTTTATAACAACTCCTGGCTTTTCACACACAACATGCTTACACGCCTGCTGTTTCTCTCCCTGTTACTCTTAAACACTTACTATACTACTAGTGGGCTTGTGCCCCCCCCCTTCCATCTTACACATTCATACGACTACTCGTCGGTACAAAACTAATGGCACTACCATTTACTCTAGATGACTATATTTAATTCCCTTACTTAATATCTCTTCATTCACCCTACCTAAAGATCCTATTTACACAGAAAATTTGTTTTTTTTTTTTTTTTTTTTTTTTTTTTAGTGTACTAATATTCTTTGGCCAGTATTAATATATGATTTATTGATTACTTAAAGTAATTTTTATTCTATATCTACTTGTATTTGTTATAGAGTTCTTCATGATCATATGAACAAGTTGTCAAAAGTAATAACACCAAATCACAAGGATCTCCGTATTCCAAGGGTAATAAGTTTTTTTTAATTTTTTACTGCATGGTCATAGAAAAAGATATTTTTATTAAACACCATGCGGAAATGTAAGTTATCAGTGTTTGTAGTCAGTTGATGGTAATTATGTAATTTTAAGCTATAGTATATTACTTAACCAACAATTAACAAAATTTAAATTATTAGTAATTTTGTTCTAGCATTAAATAAACATGTCAAATAATTTTTACTATAGATATCAAAGGTCATATTTTTCCTGTACAGTATTTTTAAATATTATTGTGCCTTCTTTCTTTAAAGCTGTCATATCATACAATAACTCGAATAATTATCATTATTGTTTTGTATAATTTATTATTTACTACATCGTTTTCACATGTCTTGACTTTCTTATGTTTTAAAATTTTAATTTAATTTTTTGTTGGTGCTCATTCATATAATGAAGTAGAAAAGCCCTCACCTTGATTGTACCATGTCATAATATTGTGAATGTGAAACCTAAAGCCCTCACCTTGTTTGTACGTATCTTAATATTGCGATGTGATCCCTAAAGCCCTATCCTTGGCTGTGCCATGGCATAATATTGTGAATCTAATCCCTAAAGCCCTCACCTTGTTTGGTTGTAGCTTAATATTGTGAATGTGATCCCTAATGTCCTCACCTTGGTTGTACAATGGTATAATATTGCTTATTAGTATATTGGAGAGATAGGACATCAGCAAACTTACCTTAGAAGACAAGTTCACTAACACCAGAGTAGTAGTAACATACACAAAAGAATCACATAATCACACGAAATCGTTATAAAAATACGAATTCCTTTGATTATGTGATTCTTTTGTTAGTACTACTCTGGTGTTATTGAACTTGCCTTCTAAGGTAAGTTTGCTGATCTCCTATCTCTCCAATATACTAATTTCTAGCCTAGTGCCCTTTAACCTAACCCATAATACAAGCCCTCACTTTGAATGTGAGACCATGGCAGAATTTTTTGTATGTAAGCCTAAGGTGCACATCTTGGCAGTAAGACCATAACAGAATATTAAATATATCAGCCTTGATTGTAATACTGGTAGAATGTTACGTATGTGATCCCTAAAGCCTTCACTTTGTAAGACTGGCAGAATGTTACGCAAGTAATCCCTTAAGCCCACATCTTGGCAGTAAGACCATGGCAGAATGTTATGTGTGTGACTTCTAAAGTTCTCACCTTGATTGTAAGACCATGGCAGAATGTTACGTACTCAAGCATCCTCGACTTGTTAATTTACCAAAATTAACTTTTCATTATATTCTTGGCTGCATCCTGCATGTCACAGTTTTAGAAAAGCTGTCCCAGTGAACATGATAAACAATTGTTATTGGATTTCTTCCTTTGACATTTCAGATTTTTCTATATGAGTGTCCATGGCCATCTGCACAAGCAGAAATAGCCACCATTTCTGCGTACAAGACTCCCCGAGACAAACTGCAATGTGTGTTTCGATGTGCTACTACCATCATGAACCTGCTGTCTCTAGCATCCGACCGAAGACCGCCTGCTGCCGATGACTTGGTTCCTGTCATGGTTTATGTGCTAATTAAGGTTAGCAATAACTTTTTAATAGGTTGAACAACTAAGTATTGTTAATAGTTTTGCTTACCATCAGTCCATCATGAATATAACATTGTATATTTTGGCTTTTTGATTACGTTGAAATTAATTGTTCTAAAAGAACAAGCCCAAAAAATGCATAATAGTAAATTTACTCCACCACATATTAGGATTAACAAGTTCACTGTGACAATTCATGGAGACCTGGCCTTTTATGCAAAATCTTTTATAGTAATTTATCGTTGTAGTGGTGTAGTTATCACTTTATCATAGTTTATTTTACTCATTTATTAAAAAATTTGTATATTTACATAGTAACACAAATAAACTCTTTCCGCATATTATGGCAATTTGTTGTGTAGTATATAACGAGTATGTTCATTGTACTGGTTGAATCATTAGTTTTATAGTTGATACATACTCACTAAAATGTTTTACAAAATAGTAGCTTTGAACTTCTAGAACAATTATAAGTTTTCTTTTAATTGTAAAATTAGAAAGTGTAAATAATTTTTTTAAAGAGATTTCAATTTGTTAAACAATTTAAACATATCCAATATTTTCTTTAAGGTACATGTTTTTACGTAGCTTTTTTTACGTAACTTTGGTACCGGCAGAACGGCCACACGCCGCTGGTCTGAAATTACAAAACTCTGAGTTTTAATTTGCTGTCAAACTTAAAATAAGTATGCAATAATTTTCAAACTAATTTTATAGTGTCCACCACGTTATATTATTTTTAAAAAATTATGCTGGAGATTTTTCTTAAACTAATGCTTTTTACTGTGATATTTGTGTTTAAGAACATGTTTTTATTAGTGAAATAGCGTGTAAGTCGTCTTTAACCTGTCACTGTAGTGAGAATAACAATATAAAATTATTTATTGTGGATGGATGACTGTTTGATTCATTGTGATTAGTTTGGTATAAGACTCATGTAATAATTAAAACAAGTTAATGAGAAATTAAATAACACAAAAATAAGAGATAATGATGAGAGAAATTAAAGAGGAGACAAATGAAGAGATGAAGATAATGATGTTTGCTGACGATATTCTGATGTGGGGAGAAAACAGGGAGGAGATACAAGAACAACTGGACAAGTGGAGTAGGAAGATGAGGGAGAGAGGGCTGAGGATAAGCAAGGAAAAAAGTGAAGTAATGGTAGTAGGAAGGGACACAGTTTTGGAAGAAGATATATTGGTAGATGGAAGTATACTAAAAAAGGTAGATGATTTCAAATACCTTGGAACGATGGTGTCAAGTGATGGAAGAATGGAACAGGAAATAAATGCCAGATTAGGAATGGGAGCGGGATTCTTCCGGACAGTGAAACACCTAGTATGGGACAAAGAGGTACCAAGGAGGGCCAAGGTAATGATGTTCAAGAATTACTATAGGCCTATAATTACTTATGCGGCAGAGACATGGCGGATGTCAGAAAGGGAGTGGAGTAGAGTACAGGCAGGGGAAATGAGGTTCTTGAGAGCAATAAAGGGAAGAACTCGAAGAGATAGAATTAGGAATAGTGAGATAAGGAAGGATGTAGTGGAGGAGAGTATAAGAGAAAGAGTGGAACAAGCAAGGTTGAGGTGGTATGGTCACGTAAAAAGGATGAGTGTAGAGAGGTTGCCGAGGAAGATGGAGGAATGGGAAATGGAGGGAAGGAGGCCCAGAGGAAGACCACGAAGAAGATGGCTGGATGGAGTGAGGACAGACGTGGAAAAGAGAGGGAGTGTGTGGGGGGAAGTGGTGAGAGAGGAGATGTGGAGGGACAGGAGAAGATGGAGAGGCTTGGTGACAACCCAGACCCAGGATTGACTGGAACGGGACCGGATAAGTAAGTAAGTAAGTAAGTAAGTAATGAGAAATTAATTTTTTTGTAAACCCTTGCAAACTCGGTAATGACAAATGCTAGACAAAATTTCTTTAAACCTAAATTAATTGTGTTATTTAAGTGATACTAAAATCGTACTCTCGTATTAAATAAATTTTTCTAGAACTACAATGAAAGTTTCAGTAGTTTTTTAAGCTAGATTGTCAACATGGCGGCGGTGATAACACACGCATATTGTACAGTCTATACCTGTACCACGCATTATTAGTGCCAAAGTATTATTTTAGTAATACATAAATAACACAGTTAATGTTTGCTTAAAGAAATGTTTTCTAGTGTTTGTCATTTCCGAGTTTGCAAGGGTTTACAAAAAAAAATAATTACTCACTAATTTGTTTGAATTATTAAATGAGTCTTAAAATCACTCATAAAAACGTGTTCTTAAACACAAATATCACAGTAAAAAGCAAATTAGTTTAAGCAAAATCTTCAGAAGCATAATTCTTTCTTAAATAATATAACATGGTGGACACTATGCAATTAGTTTGAAATTATTGCTTACTTATTTTAAGTTTGACAACAAATTAAAACTCACAGTTTTGTCATTTCAGACCAGACGTTCCTCCGGTACCCAAGTTGTTTTATTCGGACTATAGCCTTAGTCATACTTTTTATACAGTTGATATAATAAACTGTATGAATATACAGTTTATTATACAGTTTATCTAAGAAATGCAATGAAGCAGAATTGCTTCATTGCATTTCTTAGACAAAATATCTAGGCCCTGAATACCACCACAGAACAGCCATTATACACAGGAAATCGACCACTCTGCAACTGGTGATATAAAGGCTGATAAAAAAGCAATCTAAAAAACTTGTTTGCTATTTTAGATATGTGAAATCTGTTTGCGGCAATCTTACTAGATACAAGGGGCTATACTAAAAATGATAGTTTTCAAATATTTAGCCTCAGGGGAAAGGGGGTGGGGGAAACTCGAAATTTTCACTTACAGTAAAATAGTGCTTATAACATATCATTCTGCCACATCACTACCACAGAGAGTCTTGGTTAGCCAATAAAAAACACCCTTGAAGATTTGAAATCGGACCACTCTAAAGAAATGGCAGCCTCTCAAAGTTTTGACCCTCAGGGGAAAGGGGGGTGGAGTGTAACTCAAAATTTTCAAATTTTATCATATCATTTAAAGGTCTTGATTAGCCATAAAAATAAACTTAATGTTATGAATCTTAATGAAGCTCAGTTCCATTTGGAGCTGCCATTTATTGTAGAGTGGTCCGATTTCAAATCTTTGAGTGTATTTTTTATTGACTAACCAAGACTTTTAAAATTATATGTTACAAGACTTAAAGTGATATTTGAAAATTTAAGTCGCCCCTCACAACCTTTTCCCTGAGGCCAACACTTTGAGAGGCTGCCATTTATTATAGAGTGATCCAATTTCAAATCTTTAAGTGTATTTTTATTGGCTAACCAAGACCTTTAAAATGATATGTTACAAGACTAAAAATGCTATTTAAACATTTCCAGTTAACCCACACCTCCTTTCCTCTGAGGGTCAAACATTTGAAAACTATCATTATTAGTGTAGCCCCACGTATCTTAAAAGATCGCGAAAAACAGATTTCACACATCTAAAATTACAAAAAACTTAAGGGGGTGCAACTTACTTTTTAATCGCCCTGTGTATGTATAAAATATAATAAGAAATAACTTTTCTGATAAATTCTTATTACAATATACTTTGCCTCCATCCAATTTTCCTAGTTACTATTTAGATGTAATTGTTTAAATATAAACAACACAGACTCACAATTGAAATTTATTGTTTTACTCATCGTTCTACAACACAATTTTCTGAATTGCTAGGCAAACCCTCCTTCTTTGCTCTCTACCACGCAGTACGTGAACAGCTTCTACGCCAACAGGCTGCAGGGAGAGGAGCATTATTGGTGGGTGCAGTTTTGTTCAGCAATAGAGTTCATAAAGACTATGGACTATCACACTTCTGATTGAGGTAACTTGTTACGTAATAATGGGAAATGTATTCAGCTCAATTAATGGTTGTCAAATGATTTTACGGTTAAAGTTTAAATCAACTACAAATAAAATAATGACATTTTCAGAATCGTCATATCTACACTTCTACATTTATATCATTAGGGACAGGATTAGAACTAAAGATTGTCTCATTTTAGAACTTAGGCTTAAGCGGCCGGTGTAATAACTAGAATCTATATTTTCCGGTGACAACCGCGTCAAGGTGCTATGTACATTATTTACAAAGTAACCAAACGTTTCGCCCATACTGTAATGTGGCATCCTCAGTCTCAGAGATACCACATCACAGTATGGGCGAAACATTTGGTTACTTTGTAAATAATGTTCATAGCATCTTGACGCGGTTGTCACCGGAAAATATAGATTCTAGTTATTGTCTTGTTTCTTCACTCTTTCATTGAATTTGTGTTTTTTTCTTTTACAGATATAAAAAAAGCAAAGACTGTTTTGAAGAGCTACTTGTGCCTGGAAATCAGTTGTATATTAAGTTTATTTAATGTAAATTATTATAGCCTATATAAGTGATATATATATTATTGTATATGAGTTGTTTATATATGAAATATTTTATTATTCAAATCTTTACTCTGTTTTTTGTTTCTATTCTAAGTCAGCTGTTTGTGATTATGATTTTTAATATTTATTTACATAATTTTTATATTATTATTTTACAATGTCTAAAATCTACTACAGTTAAGAAATGTAAAACCCTTGATTATATACACCTACAATAGATATTCCATCTAATAGGAATATTTGTGCCTGTAATTTTGTTAGTTAGTGTGTCCTGCAACACAGCTTGTTTATGCTCTGCAATGGACCACAAAAACAGCTTATATTTTGAGACTCAAAATTTAACATTGGATGGGGAATCTATTTGTGTATCAAATCAATGGTTAAACTAACTTCATCGTTATCAATGACTATGATAAATACCTCTCTAACAATTTTATCACCAAAGAGAAAGAGTCCTACAGTAGACTTTCTATTAACCGGCCACCACGAGACTAGGGGCCCGACCGGATAACGATTTGATTGGTTAAGCCGAGGCGTCCAAAATCTCTTTATATTACAGTTTATGTAAAGCAGTAAATTTCTTTTTTTTATTAGAATATCTACTGTTCTCACCAAATGCAGTATATTAACAAAATGCATAATTAATCGCAAAGGCTTGTGATTTAAACGAAAATAACCTAGAACTATAGTTGTACAATTGGTAAAGGTCACCACAACATGGAAGCTCTTAACAGACTAATACAAATAATTATAATTCTTTATACAATAGAAAACATGTGGCAGTTTTTTATAAATCCTAGATGTCACTGACGTCCATTTTCAGCTAATTACTAATGCTTAAAACATTGTCTCATCAATAAATGGCTGTTTAAAAAGAAGTCACTGTTTTAGTAAAGGAGCTGGTTGAAAGGTGGCCGGATTAAGAGGGATTCTACTGTATGCGATGTTGTTTTATTATCGGTAATTGTTGGAAATTAAAATATTTTCATCTTTCTTTCCCTAATAAACCATTTAATCTAAATATTATAAAAATCATGAGATTTTGAAAATTGATTAAATACAAGGGCATTTGTCTCCTTTACTCATAAATTATTAGAACTCAATGTGCAAAGGAACAAGGACATACTTACTAAATTACATGTAACTATTTCATATCAAATTCGGAAGTTAAATAGTAACAAAATTAGCTAATTTTGTTCACTTTTTCTCTGATTTATATATTTTAAGAGAGTTACTACTTTATAATTATTAAGTTCTAAAAAAATAGTAAATAAATGTACATTACTAATATTTAATGTAGTTGTGTTTAATAGTTTAAATAAAGAAATACATTCCAAAAATCTATTAAAGATAGGCTGCTTGGATTGCGACTTACTGAAAGCACTGATGCGAAAGAGATGCAGTTAGTGGTGGAAGTGAGAGAGAAAACTAATCTTCCCCCGTTGTGTCATTCAATTTAATGTTGTTATGGGAACGAGGTAGACAGTTGGTGTGAGCTGGCAGCACATTTGCAAGCCCCGCCCATTACGTCAAAAGCAGCAGTAACCATTGGTTGGTTTGATTAACATTAACGAATCAAGCTTACAATGGTTAAGTCAAATCATTATTAAATGTTATCATTCAAATAACTATGAATAGTAATGTGACCAATAAATATCAATGAAAAAATTGTTTACAGTTCATCACAGTTATTTTGTGCAACTGTTGTGGAAGTTGAATATAGTCCAGGGCTTGAATACGGAAGTTAGTCAGACTGTTGAAGTGATGGAACGATTTTCCACTACAGCTGAAACCCCTATATGCGCTAAATATATCACGCAGGTCGCAATCTGTCCAGCCCAATTATAGTTATTGTATTGGCTAAACAAAATTGTGAAACTTACTCGCCTGTAATATCTTATTATTGCTGATTCAAATCCGTCTCTGAAAAAAATCATCTTTGTGTTAAATTACACAAATTAATTAATAATATGAGCGCAAAGTATATTTATTAGTTCCTTACCTATGGAAAAAATTTTAGTGTATTATGATTTATATGTATACTTTCTCTTTAAAAGTGTTATGATATTATAGTCTTTCTTACTCAAGTAGAGGAAGTGTAATAGATTTTAAATCCTCATAGATTTTAAGTTAACGTAGATCTGCTTAAAATGTAAATGCATTTGTATAACACAACATGCCTTAAGAATTAGATATATAGATCAGAAAATGTATATGTTTCTCAAAGCTATTTTCATTACATAATAGTAGAAACAATATTTCCTGACCATATGTTTTTCATGTACTCTCTATCTAGATCAGCAGCTTGAATATCTTTTTTGTTAATTAAATTAAATCATAATATTTTAACTGATCAAGTTGTTGATTGTATTGATATTTTTTTAAACAATAAATTTATTTTGAACATTTTAAATGTAAAATTGTTTATACCTTAAATTAGTTCATGGTATATTAGCATCATCTATAGAAACAAGAAGACTGTTCACTTATATAGGTCTCGTGAAGCTAGTTTTCATGTTTGGTGAAATTAGTACATCTTCAGTTTTAACAGGTGAGCGGTCTCTCTCTCTCTCTTTCTTCATCCCTCTCCATCTCTCTTTATCCCTCTCATTTCAGTAAATGCTGAAATGAGTAATAGCTAAGATAATATTACTCCAATCAGTCTTATGAGCGCTTATTTGAAACCAACTGTTGGCACTGGTGGCGCAGTGTTGTAACCCAGTTACTTGGAGACAAAGAGTTGTGGAGATTGTTGCGATAGGTTCTATACTCGGTCTTCTTAATACCGACATGACGTCCGCTTTCGGCGGTACGTGGTTCCTATCGGCGTGCTACATGAATAGAAGTCTGGGGTGTCCATATTAGACAGTAGTCATTGTCTGGGTGTTGTGTAGGGGAGAGAATTGGGTGTCGGGCTTGTGAGTTAGCTGAAGGTCGGACCAATATTACTTGGTCACATTCTGCATAAAGCTATAGGTTGCTTTGTTGCCCTGGCTATTAATAAATGGCCCTTCCTGAGGAAAAGTAGAACTAGTTAGTAACCAGACTCATCCAACAGTCAGGCCATCCACATTTGTCCTACACTCATATAATCATTCATATTCGCCACACGCAAAAAGTTTTGTCGGCGTCTCATGTGTAAGAATCTAAGAATCACCATTAGATAGCAGCACAGACATGCATTTACAGCAAATGCATTGCTTTGAACAGTCTGTTCTATAGTAAGTGGTATCAAACAAGCCTTTTCTTTACTAAAAATAAAGGATAAGAAGGAATACAACCCATTTGATGTTTTTTTATGTAGGTAGAGGAACTAATCATCTCATGAGGGCAATAGTGTGAGACTTGTACTTGTTTGGTACAAATTCTCAGTAACCCCCTCCTTGTAGGACCTCAAAAGGTCTGTTCTCAAAGGTGATCGAGATAACATTTCTTCGCCCAAAGCAAGCTACTTGCACACTAATCCTCCCTTAATTGAAACCTAGCACCAACGGTGTTGTTAAGATAAAACACCACCCACAGGACCTGACAGTATGCACACTTGATAATAAGTCTCTAAGAAGTTGAGTGAGGTTGGTATTGTGGCAAAGACGTAATCAACCCCCACTGTGTTATTTTGATTTAGAATCTAAGTAACAAATGATTTACTTATTATGATTGCTCACTACTGTTGACAAATTTAAGATTATTAGTAATTGTGTTGGACCTAGACTTGATTGAAAGTAATGCTAGTCTGTAATTATAGTTATTAGTAACTATCTGTTTTCTTTTTATCATCACTTATTTTGCAAATACAATATTTGTATAAATATTGGTATTTGACAAGCCAAGCAGTTAGAAGCCAAATGGAGATGGTGCAAATAACTTCAACCTTTTCAAAGAGAGAATTTGTTATTTATTTCTCGGTTACAGTATCAAATCAGAAACCAAGACATGCACAAGTGGCTAGATTGAAAATAAGCTAATTATGAAAGTAAGAAACATGAACTCAATTCTTGTTCTTATGGAAGAAGTAAGGACATTGTATTACACAGCAAAATTAATAAATCATGGATATTTTCAATTTTTTTCTCAAGAAAACAACAACCTAATAAACCTTTTGATATCTTTAACAAAGTGATACGTTTTTTGATGAGCACATTATTATAAACATATGTTTTGTACAGATGTTATATTTCATCTGTTTTTAAAAATGAAAGCTATAATAGATGCTCATGTCCAAGAAATATTGATGAATTAAGGAATTTCCTCGGCTTAACTGCTTACTATTCAAAGTTGATACGACCTTTGTATCAACTTCTTAAAAATAATACCAAATTTCAATGGAATTAAAAGTGTGAAAATGCCTTCAATTGTGTTAAACATGAAATATCCAGTGATAGAGTACTTGTTCCATTCGACCCTGATCTTCCTCTAACTCTAGCAACAGATGCAAGCCCAGTCGGATTATCAGATGTGTTGTCTCATACTATTGACGGTTTAGAACACCCAATAGCATTCATTTCAAGATCATTGTCGTCAGCCGAACAAGGTTACTTACAGGGAGGCTACAGCTGTTTTTTGGTGTTTCCACAAATTTTATCAGTGCCTATATGGAAGAAAATGTACACTAATTGTAGATAATAAACCATTACAATCAATTTTTCATCCAAACAAAGCACTCCCACCCACTACTGATTTGCGATTGCTTCGTTACGCAACATTGTTGAATGGGTTCAATTATTCAGTAGTACACAGACATTCGGAAGACCATAAAAATGCTGATTACCTATCTACATCACCTCTTATTGATAAGCCAGGAGTCATTGATGAGGAATGCATTATAAACGAACAAACCATAAATGCTATTTCAACCAGAACTATTGCACATGAAGTTATTGTTCAATGCACAGATAAGTCCTAATTCTATCAAAGCTTAAAAAAGATTTGGAATCTGGATAAGAACGCAGTGCCGAGTTTAATCTCTATAGAGGAGCAATTTTTCGTGGACAGCGAGTGGTCATACCTTTAAAACTGCAACCTGAAATACTTTCTGAATAACAAATCACACATCCTGGGATAGTCAAAATGAAAGCTCTTGCTCGAAGGTACTGTTATTGGAAAAATGTTGCCAAAAACATCGAGCACACTGTCAAAAGTTGTCAAGCATGTTGTGACATTAAAAACAATCCAAATAAAGTTCCTCTACATGTGTGGGACCAACCAGAGGAGAACTGGCAGCGTGTACATATGGATTCTGCAGGTCTGTATAAAGGAAACCATTTTATGATTCTTGTAGATGCAAAGTCCAAGTGGCCAGAAGCCAAGATATCAAACTCTCCACCAACTTCCCATTCCACGATTGAGATGCTTAACGAAATATTGTTGTGCAATGTACTTCCTGAAATACTTGTAAGTGACAATGCCACTGTATTTACTTCAGCAGAGTTCAATTTGTTTTGCAGTAAAAATGGTATCAAACAAAGGTTCATCGCTCCAGGCTATCCTAGTACAAACGGGCAGGCCGAACATTATGTTCAATTAATTAACCAAAAGTTGGCATCAATGGAAGGTGAAAAAGAATCCTTACAACATAAACTTAACATGTTACTTTTTAGATATCGTTTATAATATCTAAACGATACCTAAAAATAACAAGATACTTTTAGAAGATTGTTCCTTTGGCTTGTGGAAAAACGCCATCTGAGCAATTTTTTGGTCGCAATGTAAATGAAATGAAATGAAATACGTCTTTATTTAACCAGGCGAAGTTGGGACTAGAAAGTCCCTTCTTCCACTTAACCTGATACAAAAATAATTACAATTAAAAAATTTTTGTTTTTAAATACAGTAATTGCAACTGAATAAAAGTAACAATAACTATTATAATAAAAAAAAAACTATTTTAAAGTAAATAATATTAATAACCATAGTTAAATGATATATGTAATTACAAGTATAAAATAAATTAACAGACTTAGAAATAAAAATAAGATTATGAAATTCCACTTACACCCTCACACACGCTCTCTTCAACTGGATCACATGCTCATTCACACATATATTAACTTAATAGTAAATCATAAAACTAAAAGAAAAAAGGAAAAACTTACAAACCACATTCATACGTATCCTCCAGATGCTTGCCAAACACTACCGGCTATCATCGGACCCGCAGGAGAAAGGCTTTTGCCTCCGCCCTGAAGCGATAACAGTTATCAATGTTCCTCATACCTTCTGGAAGGGAATTCCACAGATGGCAAGAATTTACGATAAACGGTTTATTAAATATTGAAGTTCTATGAGTAGGAATACAAAGAAGCGAAGCACCCCTGCGTGTTTCCCGGGCACTAATATGAGACAAAAACTTGAAGTTATCATACAGATATTTTGGAGACTTCGTGTGCAATACCTTGTGTAAGAAAGAAATGGTGTGAAATTCATAGAGCCCCTTAATTTTTAGTAAAGAAAATTGATCATAGAATTTGGTTACATGATCTCTTCTTGAAATATGAATCTGATGCAGTAATTTTGTGCACGTTGAAGTCTCTCAGAGAGCTCGGCAGACATGTCATTAATCACGACATCACAATAATTAAAGTGAGTGAGAACTAGAGCCCTTACTAGCAACACTTTGACATTCAGTGGTAAGTAAAGTGCAAACCGTTTCAAACTGTGTATGCCTGCAAACACTCAATTACAAATTTTGGTAACCTGTTCAGCCCATTCCAAGGTCCTAGTAATAGTGAGTCCAAGGTTACGTACTTTGTCGCTGTATTCAAGTGCCTGGTTGTTGAGAATAAGTTTCGGGATGTCATTGAAGTTAAGTTTGTTAAGAAGTTTGCTGTAACCAATTATTATGACTTGGGTTTTATTTTCATTCAGTTTCAATCCATGGTGGAGGGCCCAAGAGCTAATAGCCTGTATGTCGGAGTTCATAAGAAATACACATCTGACCAAGTCAGTAATTGAAAAATGGTGAAATGTACGAACAAAACTTGATTTAATTAGACCACAACGGTCTGATAGGAACTTGGCAGTTCAACCACATCTGACACATTCACTAAGCGTGGGAGAAAGAGTACAAGCTAGGAATTACTCTCCTTCAGAATCTTGGCTCTATGGAACTGTAGCAGAGAAATTAGGCAGGCTGCATTGAGCTTGACAAAGGTTACACCATCAAGAGACATATAGATCAATTAAGGAAATGTGAAGTACAATACAAGACATCAAACCCTCACACTGATTTGTCAATAAATCCTACAAAGTTCTATGTTTACAGTGCAACTTTACAACAGCCAACAGTTATTCCAGATCCAGAAGAAATAGAAGTCAAAGAAAAGTCAAACTCGAGTTTGCCAAAGCAACATTTAAAAGTCACCGATACAACAGAAGTTATTTCAAACAAGGATCACAGTACAACTGCAATAGGGACCCCACATTTACAGGCTACCAGTTGTAATGCTACTCCATACAACACTCCAACCAAAACAAGTGAGACCAGCTTGAAACAACTCAGTCGCTGCGTCGCTCTCAACATGCTTGACGTCCAGTTGTTAAAATGGATTTGTAAAATACATCAAAAACAAAATCTCCTTACAAGTAACATTTAAGTGTGGGAGAATTATTATAAACATATGTTTTGTACAGATGTTATATTTCATTATAAATATTAAAGATATAAAAGTTGAGTTATGTTAACCAAGAACATGGTGATTATTTCTTACAATTGTATTAAATAATAAGTTATAATATTATGAAGATACACAACACACATGAAACTGTTAAGAGCATAAATAATTTTTGGGATTTGGTTTCAACACAAAAAAATGTCTTATAAGGGAAGGTTTGTGATTAAAATTCAAAGAAAGCCATTAAATTCTGTACATCAGTTGATGCTTTGAAGCTAATCTGCATCTAACCGAGTTGAGATGAATGAATTGAAGAACTCTACATGTTAAGTTGATAAGTCTGCTCAATGGTTTCCATCGATATGGACATATTAGAGAAGTCTGGGGTGTCCATGTTGGATGGCAGTCAAGGTTCAGATGTAGTGTAGGCGAGAGAATTGAATGTCAGGTTTGTCAGTTAGCTGAAAATCAGACCAACACTACATGGTTCGGATTCCACGTACAGCTGTAGGTCCCTTAGTTGCCCTTACTATTGTGCTATTAATAAATAGCTCTTTCTGAGGAACAGTCGACCTTAGTTAGTAATAATGACTACACTCATTTGCCCATATCATGCCTATCGGCGTATTATGAATGAATAATGAACAAGCCAGAAGATGACAGAACGTATGCCAAATAACAAGCAATTAAATGATTTTTTTGGGTTTTATTGGATTTACTATTTGTGTGTTTCACTGTGTGGGGTTTTTATTTTAGATTTTGTTTTAAATCGATCTATTTGATTCTGTTAGCGAATCAGTACCCACAAAATTTTTCGAGCTTTGAAGAAGATAAGGTAGCTTGATTAGATTTATTGTAAATCTTAAGGGTAGCTTTCACAAATCTCTTATTGTCCATTGCTAGAGTTTGCATACAGAAAGGAGTATATACCAGAATGGAGTAACCTTTATAAAGAGTTTAATGACCATAAACTCCCAACACAGCTTATCTGCTGCTGCACACTTTAGACAGTTCCAGGAGAGGAAAATGGGTTAACGCTGTTGAAAATATAAACTTTACCTACAGTAGTAGAAAAGCATGGTCACTTTTAAGGAAACTACTGGTAAATCTCCAAATCAAAGAGAAGTGCTCACCCGAAGGCATCTAACCTAGCTGAACGGATTGTCAGCTTATCAAAGTCAGCCCTAACATCCTTCTAACAATCGTGTTTTACAAGTTGAATGAAATAAAAAAGAGCCAACTGGCATCCTTGTAATAATCTGGTTTCTGGAGTTCTGGCTCATCAGTTAGCCAGAACTCAGACCAATAACATGTGGTTCGGATTTCAGAATTAATAAATCAGCGTCCTAATCATGAATAATGCATATAGTTCTAATCTTAAGTTTATTATGTAATTCAAATTGGGATTTGCTGTTTACAAAAATTACACATTGTTCTGTTTTTTAATGCCTAATTAACACAACTCTAAATTCATACACATCTAATATATTTAATGCAGGGGTTCTCAACCTTTTAGTAACAAAGTACCACTTGAAATTTTCAGATATTTTGACGTACCTCCCCCCCTTATATTTATATATATTTTTATAAATAATTATATATAATTTACATTTGGTCATGTTTAGGAAAATAAAAATGCATTCTACAACTGTATGCATGTACATAGAATTTACTTAGATACAAAATGAAATGTATCTTACATTAAAAACAATCTCAAATTAGTTCATTGAACACAGTCATTTAAATTTAAACAGATCCTAATGAGCTCGTTGTTTTTGTTTGTCCTTGACCAAATTTTCTATATCTGGGTCGATTGCTCAACTTGAATCTTAAGTCCTCTTCAACACTAATGCAATTTCTGTATTTATTTTTTATGTACAGCAGTTCTGAAAAGCCCGATTCACATAAGTACGAGGTTACAAATGGAAGTAAAATGATTATTGCTTGCTTGCTTGAACACTGATGGGTATTCAGTTTTTGTCCCCATCCAAAAGTCTATTAAAGATTTTTCTTTAAATGAATCCTTCATTGAGCTGTCACTTGTAAGGTCGATGAAACACTTTTTTGAGTGACTAGGAAATTCCCCTGAAAATGGATTTCTAATCCACTCATATTTAGAAAAATCTTGATTAAAATATTTATCAAAACTCGTTTGAAGGGCTTCCATATGACTAGTGATATCATCAGTCACTTCTGGCTTCAGAGAAATATCATTTTCTTCCAAAAATGCAGCAAGAGTAGGGAATGCAGAGAAATCCTTGTCCTGTGCTTGAGAGCGAAACAGAACCAACTTTTTCTTGAAGGATGATATTTTATCGTTGGTAGTGAACGCTGTTGTACTCGGCCATTGAAGTCCCATGTTCAAGATATTAAGCCTATCAAAAATATCAGCCAAATATGCCAATCGTGATAGCCATTCATCATCATTGAACAAGTGTTTCGTGTCATGATTTTGTTCACTTAAAAACCTAAAGACTTCTGACCTCATTTCAAATAGACGAGTTAGGATCTTGCCTCGTGACAACCATCTAACCTCGGTATGTAGGAGGAGAGTTTGATATTTTGCACCCATATCTTCACACATCAAAGAGAAAAGCCGTGAATTAAGAGCCCTGGCCTTAATAAAATTAATGACCTTCACGCTATCCGTTAAAACAGACTTACGGTTGGCAGCCATACCCTTGGAAGCCAAAGCTTCTCGGTGAATAACGCAGTGAGTACCTTGGCATTCTGAAGCAACTTTTTTTTATTCTTGCTCCTAATCCACTGAAATGACCCAACATAGCTTTTGCTCCATCCGTGCACAAACCAACAAAATTAGACCATGATATTCCCGCTTTCATAATGTACTCATTTATGACATTAAATATGTCCTCAGCTTTAGTGTTTGATTCAAGAGGTTTGCAAAATAAAAATTCTTCCTTTACTTCACTTTGATAATCAAAACGTATGAATACGAGAAGCTGCGCCATATTTGCTATGTCTGTGCTTTCGTCTACTTGCAGTGCAAAATAATTACATTCGTGCAGTTGAAGTAAAAGCTGTTCTTCAATACTCGAAGACATCTCAACAATTCACCTCTTTACTGTGTCATTGGACAACGGAATTTTCTCGATTTCCTTTGCTGCCTTTTCGCCTAATACTGCCTCGACCATATCCTTAGCGACCGGAAGTAAAAGTGTTTCGCCAATTGTATGAGGCTTCCCTTCTTTAGCTATTCTATAACTGGCAAGGTACGATGCTTTGACCAGTTTTTTGTCTATATTTACAAATTTTGCCATGCAGTGATTTTATCTCTTACGCAATTCAGATTTTCTTTGAAAAAATCCAATAGGTTTGTCAACCAAATCGGGATGCTTAGTAGTCTGGTGCCGCTTTAGTAAGGAAGGCTTCATGCTCTGATTTGAAAGTGTTTCTGAACATACAACACATTGTGGAATAGGATTATCTTTATTTTCTGTGCCAGGTTTTACTATAAATCCTAACTGTAAGTACGCTGCATCGTACTTACGATTTGGCTGAGGTTTAATCTTCTTTTGACTGTCCTTAGAGGTGGAGGGGTTAGTCAAATATCGCTTCATTATGTCCACTAAAAACTATGCTGAATTACTACTAAAAACTAAAACTAAACTTCACTTCATGGAACACAATCGAAAAACAGCTAACATTGGCATCAGAATGAAACTACTGGGTGAGAAAGTAACAAAAGAACGTGACACCAGCTCATGCCACTGTCAAAACAAAACTGACGGGGTGGGATGGTCGTGATCGTGATGAGTGGCGGGGGGTGAGGATTGGGAGAAGGAATTGAGTCACTCGGGTTGTTTGTGTAGCGGCAAGGTCAGCGTCAAACTGCCACTATTCTATGTAAAACACAGATGGAGGAATTGTATTCTTAATGCAGAAATGTTGCATCGTAACAGTTTTTATTGTTATTATTAATATATGACTGCGTACCACCTGAAATGTCCCCGCGTACCACCGGTTGAGAACCACTGATTTAATGGCAAGACTTTTATTAGCTAACTTTTTTATTTATGTTTTTATTAAATATAACTATGGTTGTTCCTTTGTTTAAGAACCTCACAGCTTAATAATATTTAGTATGCTTGTGTATATTCAGTCTATCGTTCAAGTATAATAATTAGTGACATGGTTATCTAACTGATAAGATAAATGCCTAGGTTTCTGTGACAATTAGTATGTTGACTCTGCTAAAAAGAATCAGCCCTGTTAAAATAACAACATATTGTACTTCAACCTCCAGTTAATTTTGTATGATTTTTTTTAACAAAACATTAACCACTTTACTAATCGAAAAAATTGACATTTTAGTGATTTTTCGATCGTTTTCTAAATTGTGTTTTCTTTACAATAAACAAAAATAAAATAGTCTACAGTTAATAGCTGTGGAAGAATTAGTTCAGCATTGATTTAAGGTTAGTCAATTTTGTAAGTAGTTTTAAATTAACATAGTTTACATTGAGATATAAGACATGTACTCTTATTTGTATATTTTAATCAGAATATGAAGAAATTATGTAAAAGTAGGTTGAATATGGAACTTATAACTCACTGGCTTATGTCATCCAAAATTAGATATCTCTAGTGCTTAGCAATCATCAAAATAGTATTCTTAAATAATATTTTATGGCAAAGGCCTCAGGATTGCTTGATGAATAATTCCCTCTATTAAAAATCTTTTCATGATTTTGTAAATAAAAATGAAACATTCATACTTCAACAGGTAAATTTTGGAGATAAAAGTAATGTTATTACAGTTTAGACAGTGGGGATTCATCTTATATATCGCGAATTTGTGGTAAGAGGTGTTTGGCTATTGATTTTTGTGCTATAAAGATTGTTGTCTTAAAAATAAAATAAAATTTGCCTCCTTCATATAGTTAGGACCAAACATTTGTATTTTAAACTCATTCCTATGGGATATTTCAGCGGATTTATAATAAGTATAAACTATAAAAAAAGTAGATTTTTGTGCAAATTGTTAAGTTTGTTTAGTCATATTTTTTCAGTATTTTAGATTTTAGTAATCTTGTCCTCCACATAAAGGTGACCCACCTTTGACAAAACATTTATTTCATTTAATTAAAATTTCTGCAGAAAAGTGATGTACAAAGTTTTGTTAAACCTAGATAAAATGAACTGACTTACTTCACTAGTTAATTAGAAAATGTGAAAATAGTCATACTAAATAAATAAATAATGTAGAATTCCCTATTTAACTACAAATAAATAATTTAATTTATTTAGTAAACATAAACAAATGTTATTGAAATCAAAATTATTAAATTTGTATACATAGTGATCGATGATTTTTTTAATGTTGAATTATATGTCTTAAAACACACATGTTATGGCTTATTACATAATTCATGTCATGAGGATACTTATAAACACTCCATTTCAATCTTCCGTTTAGTGAAATTATTCAAATTCATTCCGCTTGGCCAGAGTAGCGGGATTACCCCAAGCCTACCATAGTGATAAATCAGATTAATAAAATAACTATGTACTAAGATGTACTAAATGATAAAAATGAAGATGGCCTAAGAGCTTAAACCGGTCAGTGTTTTATTATAAAAATGAATAGAGGGTGCTTTATTAAAACTATTACTGAATTTAATTATGTACTAATACCTTAGTCATAAAATGTTCTATTGAAACTGACCAACTTCAATGTTTTGAACATCTATTGTAAAAAATGTTATAATTTTATGATCAAAACTGTAACTATTTGGAACAGTAAATTATCTTTAATGTTCATCATTCATCACTTTACAACAATTAATTAAAATGTATAACATTTTATATTGGTAACAGTTAAATGAGAAATATTTAAAAACAACTTAAAAAAATCAACTAAAGTTCCAATGAGTATATTTTGAAACTGAATGTTTTTATGTATTAGTATTCATTAGTAAGACAATGATCGTCAAGATATTAGAAAATATGAGGGGCAAAAGAGTGTAGATGAACAGGTGTAGTCATTGTTACTAACTAAGGTCGACTTTTCCTGAGAAAGAGCTATTTATTAATAGCCAGAGCAACTAAGGGACCTACAGCTTTACACGGAATCACTTAGTGTTGGTCTGATTTTCAGCTATCTGACAAACCTGACACTCAGTTCTCTTCCCTACACAATATCTGAATCTTGAATACCACCCAACAGGAGATCCCAACTTATCTTGTAGTGTCTACGTCGGTGGCAACCATTGAGCGGACACCGTGTCGGTATTAAGAGGATCAATTATAGAACATATTACCTACGATCTCCTCAAAACTCAGTCCCCCAATTCGCTGAGTTACAGCACTCTGCCACTAGTGCCGACTATTGTAGTAAAAGTTGTATGTAAAAGAAACAAATTTAAATTTCTGAAAAGAAGGAATATATCACCCTATTGACAGCTATGAAACAAGGGTACAGTGTTGGAACTCGTGCTCTAAACACTACCCTCAGCATCAGCATGACGAATAACTGCCATCCTATCTTAACATTTACCTCCATCTTTCACAGCAACATATATGAGAGACCAATTTCGGGAGAACCTCAATTTGTAATAAACTCGAAATTGGAGAGAAGGGTAATGGATGAAATCCTTCACATCTACTGTAAAATAATAAATAAATGTTCACTTACAATAGGGAAATAAATCTTAATTCAAATATTCTTATTTCTTGACAATAATGAATAAAATTAATTCACTGCTATTCTTGTTACATCGCCCTTTTTCCATGATCATCAAGTGAAACATCACATAAGAAAGGTTTGATACTACATATACAGGGTGGAAAAAATATGGTAACGCTTTCACAACATTTCTCTGACTTCACTGGTATAAGTAAAATCTTGTACATCATCATGGTTACAAAGATCACATTTTTTGACGTTATTAGTGACATTTCATCTTTTCAGGGGGACAGCCCATGTGGAGTTGAACAAAAATCTTAAATGTAAGCATAGGTTGAGTTTGGTATCAAATTAAAGGTATATTCAAGAGAAATTAATTGCTGCTAACCAGACTTTGACAGGTCTATTCTTTCCAGAGTAACGGTCGTCTTAATTTCCAACAAGTAACTAATTTTAACAATATTATTGCCCCGCTACTTAACGATTTTTAGTAAATTATTCTGATCAAAAATAAAGTTGTTGTGAAAGCGTTTCCATATTTTATACGCTTTCACAACAACTTTATTTTTTGCCATTGACAATTTAATTTTTTTGAGTTATTGTGTTCCATTTGTGATCAGAATAATTTACTTAACATCGTTAAGTAGCAGAGAAATAATATTGTTAAAAATAGTTACTTGGAAATTCAAACGACCGCTACTCTGGAAAGAATAGACCTTTCGAAGTCCAGTTTGCGGCAATTAATTTCTCTTGAATATACCTTTAATTTGATACCAAACTCGACCTATGCTTACATTTAAGATTTACGTTCAACTCCATGTGTCCCTCTGAAAAGATGAAATGTTGCTAATGGCGTCAAAAAATGTGTTCTTTGTAACCATGATGGTGTACAAGATTTCACTTTTACTAGTAAAGTCATAGAAGAGTTGTAAAAGTGTTTCCATATTTTTTCCACCCTGTATATACCATAGCAATTTTATATGGGAAGTTTTAATTGTTTCTTATCATAGTTTTGGTACAATTTTCAGCTTTTGTGAAAAATGTATAAGAAAAAAGTTGCCCTCTTCTGGTTCTGTCGTTACATATTGTATTTTTAGTGTAACGCAAAATACACACTACAACCCTACATGTACAGTGGTATATACCCAACTTCATAAGCTAAAGTTCCTCATTGTTTCCTAATCAGAGTCAAAATACACTTGAAAGGGGGCTAGCTGATAGGCACAGGCTGTCCATTTGTTACTCAATGGGCTACTAATGATACTTATTTTATTAATACCAAAAGATTGCAAAATAAAATACCTAGCCACTTTGGAAATTGTTTGATGAGAATTGATTATCAACCGCACAAAACAGTTAATAACTAATATAAAGAGGAAACTATTAAAGAAATATAAATCAACTATTTTTTATATCTGTGGACTGTGATGCCTCTCATTCTAACGCAATTGAACTAATTCAATGCAACAAGAGAATCTATGTCACGGCTCTGTCGCTAGAACATGGGTCCGGAATTTTAAGAGATCTGATTCAACTGACGCAAGTAATATTTTCTACCTTGACATAACAACTTGCTATACCCTACGTAATTACAACAGGCACCATACCTGGCCCAGGGACGTAACAAGGCATTGGCGGCAGAGGCCTTCGCCAAGGTCACAGAAAGCATAGGGGTGCGAAATTGGCTTTTGAACTATATTAAAAATTAAATATTACATTTTTAATTCATATTTTTGTATGGGATCATTAAAAAAGTGTTGAAAATGTATAGTAATATACAGTAGTATTTTAAAAATTACAAGATGCTTTGGGCTTTCAACATGATGAAATAAGTGGGAAGATGAGTTATGAATGAGGAAATTTTGATTGTCCTAATCCAGACAGTTGGCAGTGCCTTTATCTATTATGCGTCAGATGCCCAGATAGCTACTGTTGGCGCAGAAATTATGTTTGAACCTGAGTTCAAAGTTTGAATACTAAGAAACTACGAGGACTATGACAAATCCCATACACCATTGTTTTGCTCTTTTAATTTTTATGTCATGGCATATGCATCATTACATTTTATCACGATGAGTAATAAATAATTTGTATCCTAGTAGGAACGGAAAAGCACCGACATTTTAATTAGTTTTCACTGTGCATGAACTTTATACTTTTTTAACTAAAAAAACATTAACCTATTACATGGTTGAAAAGAATGTTCTCTATAATGTTATAGATTAGGAATTTTAACTTTTAAAGTAAAAAAAATGTCATCAATTTCCTGAAACGACTTTTTCTTAGCTTCTATAGGTCGTAAAATTCATTACATGTTCACGTTGTAATCCTTATGAGTGTGTAGTTATATGCCTAAGTAATCAAATTAGTTTTAAATTGATTTAAATTAAAATAACTTTAAATTTACCAATTTAAAATCACAGCATTTACATCCCAACTATACATTTCATGAGGATTACAAGGTAACCAAGTAATTAATTTTACAACCTCAAGAAACGAAGAAAACATTGTTTTAGAATATAATTTAATGTTATAAGATTAAATTACTTAAGGCTGTACTGTAAGGCTTACTGTACTACTGTAAGGCCTTTCGGTAACAAAGTTACCATCTTCAGACAACCAAATTATTTATAATTTGGTTGTCTGAATATGGTAACTTTGTTACCGAAAGGCCTTACACAATTAAAATTTATTTACTGGAGTATTTGTTAATCTTATAACATTAAATTATATATCCATCCAGTAAGAATCAAGCTTGAAGAATGATTGTTTCAGAAATTGAAAAGAACTTTTTTTCTTGAAAAGTTCAAATTCTGACATTTATAAACTTATAGAAAACAGTCCCATCAACCACGTATCTTAATTATTATCTAAAACAAGCCACGTCCAGACATAATTTTTTTGCTCCAAAGATTTTTGAATTTTTTTAGTGGTTTCCGACAGTGAGAAATCGATTGGCACCGATCTCCATATATCGATTGACTTACTTGTCCATATATGGTGGAATTATTTTAGATATATTGAACAGGTGTTTGTGTATACTGTAATTACCAACTTATATCGCTATTACCAAAAAAATTTAAGAATCGCTAAGATAATCTAACATTAAATTAAATGATGTAAGTAATCACAAGTTAGATCTCTACAAGGAAATAATCCCACAACATCTTTATTATGTGAAAGAAGTGAGGAGACCATAAATGCTTGAATGGTCGTGGCTAGACCTACAGATTCATTATTTACATTATGAGCAATTCCCTCCAACTTGCCCCCTTTATAACTCATTTCTGGTTTTACATAAATTTCTCCCATAAGTAAATTACAGATATTTTCATTTTCTTTCAAACAAGATAACTTCTTGTTTAAATATCTCACATAAGTCGAATCTAAACCAGACCTATCAGTGCTTAGGTTCGTGGTAAATGATTGTAAATAGCAAGGATGAGGCGAAGTAAAAATCTTAGCTTCCCTTATATGTTTGTATGCTGTAGGAAAACAAAAATATAGAGTGGCAAACCATACAAGGGAGGTTGTACAATAAGATACCTTATTTGAAATTGCTAATTTAAGTAATTTTTACTTATATTATTGTCTCCTCTTTCCTCAGACATGACATCCAATAGATTGCTTATACATTCTATTTTATTTTCTTGAGGTATTTCATTAATTTCATTAGGCAACCTAACTATTATTTCTTTTAGTTTGGACCACTTATCAATTTTTAAATTGTCTGAAAAAGTACGCAAATAAACATGGTCTTTTACCAAAATATTATTTTTTAACTATACAAAAAGATAAATCAATATTGATATTTAAGGAAATAATAACTACAGGGTAAATATTGTCTTTTAGAGAAAATAAGAATAAAACCAGTTGGTTGTGATTGTGTTTTGAATACACATTTGTCGAGTCTAAATTACATCCCTTCTTATAATTATTCACTAAGCTACTGAAGGAATCAATTGTGTCTAGTCGTTATTTTTCTTCATTTAGGATTTATTTCGCTTTTCCGCTTCAATCCTCCTTTTCTCTGGGTCCATCCTCTTGGGAGGAATATCTTTGGTAATATAGTGCGGAAGATTTTCAAAAATTGTGGGAACTGCATCGTCTCTGAGTTTTAACCTATCTCGTTCTACAGTCAAAATACTTCCATCAAGACGACTTATAGAATCTTCCCTAATGACGAATCTTTCATCGAAGTGTTTTATTCATACACAGGAATTGGCAGATATCTCATAGTCATCTCTGTGGATGACTCTTAGCCAGGTCTGAGCTGTCCTGTGCTCTTTCAGGAAGGAAAAAACATCAATTAAAGGCTTAACATAATTACTTTTACATTCTGGAATACAACGTTTACCTTACAATTCTTACTTATTCTTACAATTCTTACATGTGAGACGCCGACACAACGTTGTTGGTATTTTAAGGCGAATATGAATGATTATATGAGTGTAGTCTGGTTACTAACTGAGGTCAACTGTTCCTCAGAAAGTGCAATTTATTAATAGCCCAACAGCCAGGGCAACTAAGGGACCTACAGCTTTACATGGAATCTGAACCTCGTAATGCTGGTCTGATTTTCAGCTTATTGACAAGCCTGATACTCAGTTAAGTTATATCTCCCACACAACATACGCACAATGACTATCACCCAACATGGACACCCCAGACTTCTCTAGTAATGTCCATCAGGACCGAGCATCCAAACTATCGCCTACAATCTCCCAAACACTTTGTCCCCAAGTAGCTGGGTTACAGTATTGCGCCACCACCTTGGCATAATAATAACAGGTTCCAAATATCACCATGTCATAAATATAAATCAGTCAACAAACAACGTAAAAGGTGAGCGACACTGTGTTTGTGGTGGCTGGTGTTGTCCGCCGTCCGCCCCATGCAGGGACGTCGAGCCGTGAGTGGTGGGGGAGCAACGCGGCCTGGGATTCTAGAGTGGCCTTGGGTAGGCCCACTAGGAGTCGAAAGATAAATCTGAAATGTAAGCATATTTCGATATGCATACCATTTTAAAGGTATAATTATTAGAACATCATGCCACAAATTAGACCTCAAAAAGGTTTATGCTAAACAAAATGGCGGCGCTCTAAAGTTTCAATACTGATCTTACGTGCATGTTTATGAATGGCTTAATTTTATGGTGACCATATCATATGAAGCTACAAAACTTCACGCATGATTACTCTAACACAAACACCTACTTTAAGATGTATTCAGTGCCCAGCTATTCTTCTATCGTAACGGTCCACGAGGGGTCAGTAGGAAAGTTTTAAGGAAAACATAGGTTGATATGCACGTCATTTTAAGTGGCTGATTAAAGCAAAGAAGAATGCCGCAAACCGCACATCGAAACCTTTATCCGTTACGAAATAGTGGTGATTAAAAATCTTTTAATTCTATTTTCCTAAATTGCTTGAGGGTAGATTTGTTTTGCCTAGTACGTTTGTCACCCTTACTGAAAATACAGCGGAATTTAAATTAGCGTGGCCCATCCCTAACTTTCTGTATAGCATATGTTCACCCTGATGTCTTTTCTACGGTGGGGACACTGAAGGTCTATGACACTAGTTAGGTTCCATTTAAATTTTTTACACGATTCCAATACCCTGTGGTGGCAAGACTGCTTTTTAAAAATAGTAAACTGTCAAGAAATAATTATCTTTCTTCAAAAAAATTACATTTAGGCCTATTTTATTTTGTTGTTGTTAGTTGTATCACGACTGCGTTGTTTGTGGTAGGTCTTATTTTGTTTATTACCTTATTACTTAGGAATTTGGGTTTAGTTTATGATTTTTTTGTCGTTTCTAATTCATTTTTTATTAGTGTCATCATACAAGGACTGTTTGCTATGAGAATAACTTTTATCACTTTTAGAAAAGTTACGTAATTCAAACATTTATCTGTTCTTTTGAGGTTGGCTTATATTAAAAAAAAAAGAATACTGTACAATAAAAGTATATTTATGGGGGAGTGAATTTAAATATTTTGCATTTTTGTTGTTTTTGCCACCAAATCAAATTGGTAATTATGCACTTTCTTGCCACCAAACAAATTTGGAACATTTTGCTTGAAATGGGTCTAGAATTGGCTGTATTTTCACGAGATATGCTTTTTATTCCGCGGAAATGACGTATTTTACCGAAAAATTCGAAAAAACCAATGTCACAACTTTTAGTATTTTTGTCATATTTCCGTTAATTTAAATGGTATTTTGATCATCTTTTTTTTTTATTTTGATGTGTTTTTTGCGCTGAATAAAAATTTGAAAACTATTTTTGTCTATTACAAATATTTCTCGAGAAATAACGGAAAAACTACTGTCGCGGCGGATTGCGATTAGCGGCCATTACGCGATCATTATATACAACAACTATTAATCACAAAAACCGAATTCTCATATATTCCCGCCGGAGTGACGGCCGGCAGGCCGTCACGGAGGCCAAACGCCCGAATTTAACGCAAATTACGAATTTTTGTTGAGAAAATAAGACAATTAGGATAAGTTAGGTTATGTCAATAAAAATGCATTTTTCGAGCTGAAAAAATAATTTTACTACAAAAACAGTTATATATTTGTGTTCAGCATAAAAAAACACGAGAAATGAAAAAAAATTTGTCGAAAAATAACGATTTTTAAAAAAGTTGGTTTTTTCCATTATTAGATAAAAATCTAATTTTTCGATTTTTCGGTAAAAAACGAGTTTTCCGCGGATGAAATCAAACTCCTCAAGAGATATAAACTCATTTTTCACCACTTTATTAACATGAAATCGTATTTTCAGAGGTGGCAAGAAAGTGCATAATTACCATCAAATTTGCTTTTTCTTTTAAAATGTGTAAATGGTAAGGTTTATTTTAAAATTTAATATATTTTGACATATACAACCTTGCATTACAGTTGAATGGTAGGGCCTACCATTGTATTTAGGCCCCTACATGCTTCTGAAATAAGAAAATAAGTAGTGAAATATGAGTTTACATCCCTGGAGGAGGTAGATTTCAACTGTCGAAAACTAGTTTTTTACCGTAAAATCAAAAAACAAATTTTTGGTAATGATGCAATTTCTTGCCACCTCTGAAAAAATGTTTTTTTTTAACACAAGAATATAGTGGTGCTTTTTTTCAATAACATTATTTTTTTGGTCTGAAAAATACACTACTTCTATGACCAAACAACTTAACTGTATATTCAAGAAAAATTCATAATTTGCTCTATCTTCTGGTGCCTGGCCACCAGGACGGCCTGCCAGCCATTCCTCTGGCAGGAATATGGGTGAATTTAGATTTTCAGCCATTCTTTTTTAAATGATACCCAAAAGGTAAAAATAAAAAAGAAATTAATCTTTAAATTGTAACCCAGTAAATAGGTAATTGAAAGGTACTAGTGTGAAATGCTACTAATTTAATTTTTTTTTTAAATGTGTATTTAGATTTTTAAGAGGTTTTAAACGGCTGTTTGGTGTGCGTTGACGTGAGTCAAATATTATTTTTTATTTATTCTTAAGACCCCGATCGTCAAGATATGGGCAAATATAGATTTTGAATGAGTGTAGATGAACAAGTGTAGTCATTGTTACTCTCTGAGTTGGACTTAGCTCAGGAAGGACTATTTATTAATAGCCCAATATGTTTTGATTGTTGTTTATTTACAACCAGTGATCAGCAGATTAGTTTGGAAGTTGACTACATCATTATGTTATTCATCAGTATTGACATGAACATAATGGGTGAAGTGAATAAAACCTAGGCCCTAGTGGTTAGGACCTAACCCTTAGACCTAGCTCATGCTCAAAACGAAGTGAATAAAGAAATGCTAGAACTAAACATCTAGCCGATTTTAAGAAATTTCCGGAAAAACTGAAGCAACTGCTACACATAGCTCTTGCTAGGGCAAGGAACAACTAGGATTTATGTTGTGATTTTTGCATGCATGGGGTTTTTTACCTATGCACGTTAATGTGTTGGTATGCATGTGTGCACACAAACATGTTTTGCATATGGCAGTATGTTGGTATGCTTTGCACATAGCCTATGCAAAACATGTTGGTGTGCACACATGCATACCATCACACTAACGTACATAGGTAAAAAAAAAACATGAATGCAAAATTCTGTTAATTTTTTATTTAAACTAAAGCATGGATAACTCATATAAATTTTAAATTAATTCATACTTCATTGATTTACAAATATCATCCAAACATTCTTATTTTTTTGTATTTACAAATATCATCATTTCTGTGCGTTTATCAACACCTTTACATGTTTTAGCTGCATTTTCACACTGTTGGTCCAGTTCATCAATCTCACCGTCATTAATGATCTTAAAATTGTCATCATAAACATCACCAATGTGTTTGGCAATATTATGTAGCATTCTGCACAACATACAACTATTTTCAGAACTTTATCTGAAGCCACATGAACACAATTTCCCAGAATTAAGAATCTTTTTAGCTGCCCCAAACATCTTTTTGTAACAACCCTTTCTCTAGAATGGCACAAATTGAAATGTCTGTCGCTTTTGTTGGTAGTCTGAAAGAGGTAATTAGCCATAGTGATATTTTGTATCCAGAATCATCACCAAGTAGACATGCTCTACTGTTAAATCGTGATGACCCCAACTGGACTTCTCCGTCAAATTTGTCCGTCGTGCATGCTCCTTGGTCACTCTGCACTAATACTAGTAAATCTTTCAAGGCTTCACTTGTACCCTGAACATTTATTTTAATACACCATTTTCTATTTACATATTTATCCCTATGCAGGATACACTTTAATCTGTATGTGAGTGCACTCTATTGCACCAATCACAGTTGGCAAACAAAAACTTCTCTGTCAAAGAATTTTTTCTTCGCTTATTTTTCAACTGTTGATGAAAAATGTAGCCACAAATTAGCTCTATCAATGATTTGCTCACCAGTTAACAAAACATAGCTCGCCAGTTTGCATTCTGTAGTTCTGTGAACACCGATGTCCTCGGATATGCCAAATGAAAAACCAGAATCGGCTACAATATGTAAGAAGATGTCCATTTGTTTCCTTCGACAAAGAGTGTCAGTTTCATTCAAAAACTCTGCGGCCAAAAATTCACAATAAGATTTGAGTTTGAAATCTTAGCATTTCCTTACAATTTCTTATTTCTCGTCAAGCACCATACTGTTTTGTTGTCGAACTTGCATAAACTCCGCCATAGTTGGTGTCAAAAAAACAACTAACTAAAAGCTAACATGTCTCGGAGCTGTCTTAAGAATAAATTAACAGTTGCTAGCTTTAGAACTAAGAAGTTTGTCTTTATTCACTCGGTTTAGTAAGCAATTACTAGGTTTCCAGAAAAACCTAGCTACTCTTACCCCTTAGCAAATGCAAGCTTTTTATTCACTTAAAACCAAGCAGTTGCTTAAAAATTTCGAAGACCTAGCAAGTACTAGGTTTTATTCACTTTACCCAGTTTTTAAGACGAGTTATAAGTTTTATACTATCATAGATTTTGGATTACTACTTTGGATGTCTTTTCTGTTACAAAATAATAATAATAATAATAAATCATTATTGTTATACGAATTTGTATAAATTTTTGACAAAGTCAATATGTACAGCAATAGCTGCCAAGTCATAAATGTTAATCTAAGCTTAACTAAATTATAATTACAGAAGTCAGTCATGAAATACAGTCATAATGGGCTTTCAAAAATTAATTAATATTTGCCAAAAGTAAATGCATAAAAAAACCATAGGAAAACAAATGAAGCATAGTAAGATACCACTGTAAAACAATAATCCATAAAAAAACACCAAAAACAAATAATTTAATGCACTTTAAACACTAACTAATTAATTCAAAACCCATACAAAATAATAAATAGATACAGATTTAATAACAATGTATGATATATAGTAGACAATAAATCATTAAAGTAGACCTACTAGTTTATACAATTTAAATTTCAAATAAAAAAGACTATGCAAAACTGTTTCCTATTTAAATATGTACTTAAATTCTGTCTAATTTAAAAACTATCTGCATGAAGGATAGAGTAAAACTCTTGGAGGCAATAAAAAGGGTTGTTTAAAAGCCAGGAGTAAAACAGTTTTTTAATTTACTTTCAGGATGCTTTTTAATTAGGGGCTTTAGCACATTATATAGCTGAAGAGCTACTGTAGTGTGACTATTTATGGTTTTAGTTAGCCTACAATGTAATATAGGTACCTACAAAATAGGTATTGTAACTAGGTTTTTTTACATAATTATATATTACTACATTATTGAAAATTTGGGAAATAAAGGTTGTATATGTCCTCTGTTTACTGTGATTTAAAACATAATTTAAAAAAATGATTTTGTTTAGTTTTTTGTGTAACGGATGGGACAAATACTATCTAACATTAGGAATACATTTTAAAGAGTTAGTTAAGTGATTTAAATTACCAAAATTGTGTGCTATTGAGAATAGGCATAAGCCCACTTTTTATGACTCAAAATGAAACTTTTTATCTAAATGAAAATTTTTTTAAATATATATAAAAGTTTATACAATTGTCTAAAATGTTCTTCTGAAATAATTGTGTAACAAATTAACTTATTAGGCTATTACTTAATTTAAACAAATATATTAGACAGAAAAAGACAAACTTGGCAGAAAATGTAGGTATTAGTCATAACAATTGTTGGTCTCTTTTAATAAAATACAAAACTATGTCTCTTTTAATCCTATCAGGTATGGCCCCTTTCTTCAAAAACATGATGGAAAAGAAGGCATGTGCACAAACAGAGGCAAATCGGAGGTATGGAGAGATTATTTAGACAAAGGCAGAGAAAGAAAGAAAGATGTTCTATATTTTAAAAACCAAGTAAGGTTTCCAACCCTAAAATGATTGAAAAATATAGAGTAAAAAGCAACTTTGTAAGAAAACAAAAAGACATTTGAAAGTAACAGATCGGATATGGTTGGTTCTAATTCATAAAATCAGATTTTAAAAAAGTCAGTTAACAAAGTTTAACGTTGACTTCCTCACAGTCCTGTTAAAAAGCTGGTTGTAATCCAGGAGTTCATCGACGACAATTAACAATTTGGTTGGTTAAGTGTTTGTCCAACCTAAAGAAATATCATACAGGGAACGTTTGATTAAAAAGAGAAAGAAATGGTTCTTTATTTATATGAAAGGAATAACATTTGTCATGAAACTCCAGGAAAGAGGGACAAAGATCTGTAAAAAAATACAGATACGGACATATAGCTTAGTACAAAAAAGCAAATTTTAATCACTATAAATGAATCATGAGAACTTGTCAAAACAGAAAAACTTCACACTGACCACAAACTATCTGTTTCAGAGAAGCAACACAATGTGTGCGTTTTTACACATAGTGTAAATTTACCTTCCATTTATTATACTTGCACTCACTTAATATTTTGAGGGTAATGATACAAAGCCATTCTTGTTGATGTGTAAATATTCAGTGTTTGTACAATCAAATTTATCTTATCAATAAAAAAGGTCACTAAAATAGTTTCTTTTACTTTGTAACTTATTTCTACAATTAAAATGGAAATTTTTGTCTGACAGTTAGCTTTTATTATCTTTTAACTTAATACCCAATTGATTGGTTATTTTAAATATAACCACTTAGGACTTTAAAATATAAAGAATTAATGCCTATAAAGCAAGGTAAAGTAAACTTGTTCTGTCCGTTACACAAAAGTGTCCCTTCCGTTACATGGAAAAATAATTATTATTAAGTAATGGAATGTTGTGTCACTAAATTATAATAGGCATTGTTAAATTTCACTTACTATGAAACAAGCCTTATTTTATTAAAAGCCTTCATTCATGAATTGAGCAGAAATGCTGTATCAAAATGAATACGTCAGATACTTCCTCAGTGTCCTGTCTGTTACAGTTACAAAAACATGTTTTAACCCATGACAGGAATATAGTTAAAGAATGATACTTTGCTTATTGTAACACTGAAAGTATGTGTTATAAAACTGTTTATCACAATTATATTTCCATTAATTTACTTAATTTGTATAGTCTTTAAAAAGTGAAATATTAGTTCAAATGTCCCGTCCGTTACAAAAAAAAGGTTAATAGTTGGAGTTTATAATGATCGCAAAAGATGTTTTTCCTTTTTATCTCAAGAAATATCTGTTACAGACTAATATAGTTTTTAAATTTGTATTCAACTTACTTAACGTACTTAAATTAAAAAATATGATTAAAATATCATTTAAATTAAAGGCGATATTTTACAAATACTAAGAGTTCTGTGATTGGTTTTTTTATTTTTTTTTCTGTAAAACCCATAATTTCCGCAGAATATTAAATTATATATCGTGACAATTTAGTCAATTCCTGACCTATTTCAGGCAAATTTTTCAAATGTTATTAGGTGGAAATAAATTACACAATAGACTAACGTCATTTTGTATGTAGTAGTGAATTAAAACCAATGTTTTAAATCGTTATTTTCTATATTTTTGTTTGTTAAACACAAATGGTATCTCATTAAAATAATTTTTTCATCCCGAAAAACGTACTTTTTACTTACCTAGCTCAACATACTTACTTACTTATCCGGTCCCGTTCCAGTCAATCCTGGGTCTGGGTTGTCACCAAGCCTCTCCATCTTCTCCTGTCCCTCCACATCTCCTCTCTCACCACTTCCCCCCACACACTCCCTCTCTTTTCCACGTCTGTCCTCACTCCATCCAGCCATCTTCTTCGTGGTCTTCCTCTGGGCCTCCTTCCCTCCATTTCCCATTCCTCCATCTTCCTCGGCAACCTCTCTACACTCATCCTTTTTACGTGACCATACCACCTCAACCTTGCTTGTTCCACTCTTTCTCTTATACTCTCCTCCACTACATCCTTCCTTATCTCACTATTCCTAATTCTATCTCTTCGAGTTCTTCCCTTTATTGCTCTCAAGAACCTCATTTCCCCTGCCTGTACTCTACTCCACTCCCTTTCTGACATCCGCCATGTCTCTGCCGCATAAGTAATTATAGGCCTATAGTAATTCTTGAACATCATTACCTTGGCCCTCCTTGGTACCTCTTTGTCCCATACTAGGTGTTTCACCGTCCGGAAGAATCCCGCTCCCATTCCTAATCTGGCATTTATTTCCTGTTCCATTCTTCCATCACTTGACACCATCGTTCCAAGGTATTTGAAATCATCTACCTTTTTTAGTATACTTCCATCTACCAATATATCTTCTTCCAAAACTGTGTCCCTTCCTACTACCATTACTTCACTTTTTTCCTTGCTTATCCTCAGCCCTCTCTCCCTCATCTTCCTACTCCACTTGTCCAGTTGTTCTTGTATCTCCTCCCTGTTTTCTCCCCACATCAGAATATCGTCAGCAAACATCATTATCTTCATCTCTTCATTTGTCTCCTCTTTAATTTCTCTCATCATTATCTCCATAACTACATTAAAAAGAATCGGAGACAGAACACTCCCCTGTTTCAGCCCTTTCTTTACCTTGAACCATTCTGTATTACCATCACATGTCCTAACTCTGCACTCGTGCACCCTATACAATTCCTTAACCCATTTCATCATATTTTCTGTCACTCCTATTTTTTCCATACTCTCCCATATACTTTTTCTCTTAACAGAATCGTAGGCTTTCTCGACATCTATAAACACCAGTATTAACTTTTTATTGAACTCCCAGTGCTTTTCAACCATTTGTCTCACTGCAAAAATCAAGTCGATCGTACTTCTTCCCTTCCTAAACCCATGTTGTTCCTCCCCTATCTGGTCCTCTATCACGTCCTTAATCCTGTTAAAAATTATTTTTTCAAATATTTTGGCAACATGGCTTATTAATGTTACTCCTCTATAGTTCTTGCATAGTCTTCTACTTCCCTTCTTGTGTATTGTTATTATTTCACCTTTCCCCCAGTCGTCAGGCACTCTTCCTTCCCTCCATACGCATGTGAAGACTCTCTTCAACCAATGTACTCCCACTGCTCCCAAAGCCTTTACCATATCTGATGATACTTCATCTGGTCTTGGGGATTTCCCACTTTTCATCTCTTTCACCGCCTTTTCTATTTCCCTCCAACTTATCTCTTCCCCTCTCTCCCATTGCTCCTCATTTTCGTCTTCCTCTTCTTCCTCATAGTTTTCATTCAACAGTGTTTGGAAATACCTTTTCCACAACTTTTTCATTTCCACTCCTTCCACCATGACTCCATTTTCATTTTGCATTGTTTTGGCACTTTCGGTCACTCTCTTTTTGTTCCTCATCATACTATAGAACATCTTTTTGTTTTGTCCTAAGTCTTCCTCTAACTTTTTCGTGAAGTTCTCCCATTCCTTGTCCTTTGCGTCCTTTATTATTCTTCTGCATTCTCTCTTCTTTGCCAAATATTCATCTTTGTCTTCTATATAACTCAACATAACCTAACTTAATTGTGTATTTACTCAAAAAAATTTGTGATTTGAGTTAAAATCATGTCTGGTACCTGGGTGCCTGGTCTGGATGAAAAAAGAACATTTTCAGTAATTTTGATGTTTCAATTTTTTTTTTAAGGTGATTTCCCCATAATAAAATGTGCATTCTCAGAAAATAGAGACCAGATTCTACCCACTGGTGATACAAAATTAATTCTCATCGAAATGTGGAAAACAAATACTTTTGCAGCAAATTATGTTCAGCAGCAGTAAATTCCCTTAATGTTTTTAATTTGGTCATGATTCAGGAGTTCCTCTTGGAACTTCATTATCTATCCAAAGATTATGAACTGGGACTAAATTTTTGAAATTAGTTCTGAGACTAATTAGTTTTTACTAACTATGACATTTCTTATTTCAGATGGGTCCTAACATTGAAGCAATCACTAGTCCGGTTACCCTCGGAGAAGGTCCATTCTGGGACGAAGAAACACAAATACTTTATTTTGTTGATATAATGAGTCATTCACTTCACAGTTATAATGCGAAAACAAATAAATATAACTCTGTCATTGTTGGTAAGTTAAACATTTAAATTATAACAATAATGACATATTTTAAAATATTTTATACAGACTGTTTCAGACCACTCAGCTGCAGTTTCCTGTTGTTTAGAGTGATGCAATAAATTGTAGTCCTAATAAATATCATATGGTGAATGCTGCAAAATTGTCTTTTGTTGCATTTAAAATACAGGGTGTGTCTGAAAATGAGGTCCACAGATTCAAAACTGGAAAATTTCAAATGGCAACATAGGTCATATATGGCAAATCATTTTGAATGCTGAACAAGTGAAAGAAAATTTGATAGGCTAACATTAAGCCTTGGTCAAATGGTAGGAATTTTTTGGAATTTTGTTCCGAGTTTATTTCTTTTTACTACTTTTATACTTAAAAATACACTAGTGATTTTTTTTTTGAAAGAGCACAAGATAGGCTTTCAAACAATATGTCATATAACGATTAAAAATAATTAATGATTAAATTTAATCGTTATTTTATCTATTAGCTTTTTAACTTATTTGTTAGTTTTGGTAATATTTAACTTCTAATTTTAACTAGTTGAAAATTAGGCTAACGGTTAAAGTAACTCAGTTAGTTTTTCTAATTTGATAAATGGTGCTATCATGTGGACTGTGGAGAAAGTATCTAAAACTCAGATCTAAGACTGATTGTTCCCCCCCCCCCCCAATTGTCACCGGCAAGCACTGTGAAAATACTGTTTTGAAGACGTAACCCCTCCCCTTTAGTCACATTTTACTGCCTTATAAATAAAAAAGGCGAACCAAACGGGTATACTATTGTTGTGACATTGACCTGTCCCTGGGGTGATCATTTCACTTCATTAGTTTATGTTTAGGGATAAAGTTGAGATAGTCATTTAGTTATCTTGTTTTAAATCAACGTATTGGGCATAAACTCTTAACACTGTAATTTTACCTGTTTACCCATCTATCTGTATAATTAATTAGGACAATCAGTTGCATTTTGACGTTAATGCTGTCAATACTTGATTAATTGATCATACAGAATCAAATATCTAAATTGTCCTGTTCAAAAGCAATCGGAAAAACTATTTAAATGGTTAATCAAACCAACATTTCCTCTAACGTTTTCTTTATTTTAAATTAGGCTTACTTGGTAAAATCAATCTATTATATGATACCACGCAACAGAATGAACTATCTTCAAGATTGCAGGACATATTTCAAGTAACAATTGCTATATTTAGTTTTGTTTTCATTATTTTGCTATCAGCATCGTTGAAAAGAAAAGATTATGATAATACTATCTTTAATATTAATATCAAAGGTAATTAGTTTTGTATTTTATTAATGATTTGGATAGTTTTCATAATGTTTAATTTACTTATTTCAGTAATAGTAAAACATGCACTCAGAATGGCAAATTCTTAAACATCTAATGAATTTAAGTGCTTATCGAAAATAGATGAATAGATCTGCTTTCACTCACTTCTAGAGTGAGCATATTTTGTTCAGTTTTTGTTTACCACTAATCAGTCCATTCTTTCTTATCAGTGACCCTTCCTTATTATCTCCAGTCTGATAAGGAGATCAACCCCCTGGAGTCAACATTTCACGATATTATTTGGCCTTTCTTATTATCTGCGCCAACTAAAAAAAGTTTTGCTATCTGAATTTCCTATAAGATAGTTATTGATTTTTGAAAGTATGGCTTAAAAAATGTAAAACTTTAATTTCAAAGACTTAAGTCAGTTTTTGTTAACAATTTAAAAATTAAATTAAATATTTAATTTTTAAGATTTCGGACAGTTATATAACAAAAATTACTGTAGAAATTGATATAGCCTAATTAATATTATTATATAGTAATATTTTATAAATAGGCCTATTTATTTAAGATATTATAAATAATAAAAGATTATACAGGTTAAGTATTTGTTTATGTATATTTTACTGTACCAAAACTAACTTTTGACTTTCAGTTTCAGTTAATTTTCTAATACTTAAACTTTAATCAGTTAGTTTAAATGTATCCCAACTTTTAACTTCAATTAGTTACTTTTTTTAGTATTAACTTTAACTTTATTCAGTTTAAAAAATCATTAACTTTCCGAAGTATGCATATGACCATTTTTGCAAGTTTTCCTTACAGCCACAACATTTTTACAAACTCAATAAACTTTGCAGCCCCTTGCTCAAACAATTTTAAATAGGTTAAGTGTTGGCACATCAGATTCAATGGTGTTCAAAAAGGAACAATTATTTGTCTAATTTAAACTTTTTTTCTTTTTGAGTTTGTAAGTTACATGAAATAACCTGTATTTTAAGGTTCATGAATTCTTCTTAGTACAATAATTTTGTGAAAAGAAAACTCATTGTTGGGAAAAATAATGATCCTTTTACAGTTTACTAATTATGAAACAAAATCATATCTGTCATAACTTATTTCAGTATACCAATGCTATTATACTCTGTTTTAAACAGCTTCCGTATTGGGAGCGAGCGGCCGTCGCTGGCCACCGTGCACCAAAACAGGTTCGGCGAGGGCTCGGCCAATCAGCGAGGGGTGGTTTTGCACAGCGTTGCCGCTTAGTGTTGATTGACAAGGGATGGCTCAGTGTCTCTTGGTTCGCCACGCAGTCATCTTCCTACCTCGCTGTTTATACTTGAGTCAGTTTACTACTCGTGTGTGAATCTTTTATTTATCGAACAGTCTTTTTCAAGACTATCAAACAGTCTTTTTCAAGACTAAATCTAGTGTTTAATCATTAATTGAGGTACGTTGTGGGGTACTACTGTAACGCCGAAGTTTTCAGTTGTTTGATTTTGTCGCTGTATATTTTGTGATGGCTGAGCCTACTGAACCCAGGAAGAAGAGAGGAAGACCTCGAATACACGAGAAACGGAGTTCTCCCTACAAGAAAATAGGACAAGGAGCGCCTTTAAGAAGCCAAGCTCGTGAGTTAGTGTTCAATGTAAGACAGTATTTTATAGAAGAAAAAGGAAATAAGGGTCCATTACTGCCAGTGGATAAGGCTGTGGATAGAGCAGCAGCCGCACTGCGCATTAACAAAAGTACAGTTGTGAGTATTTGCAAAGAAAAGGTTGAAAAAATCAATCAAGGTGAACCTTCAACATTAAATACCCCAAATAAAAAAAGAAACATCAATAGAAGAGTAACAAGACTTGATGCTTTCGAACAAGATGCAATTCGACGTCATATTTATGGATACTATTGCAGAAAAGAACACCCTACTCTAAAGAAGCTGCAAGTCTCCCTGAGGTAAGCTGATTTATTTCGAGGATCCAGATCTTCACTGCACGCCCTTCTTCAACACATTGGTTTCAAATATGAAAAAATTAACAAAAGAAGGATTCTTTTGGAGAGGAACGACATTGTTGCTAAAAAAAACGTTGTAAGTTTTTAAGAGAAATCAGGAAAGAATGTTTTGAAAATATTGTTTGGTTGGACGAAACTTGGGTGAATACTAGCCATTGTCCAGCAAAAGGATGGTCGGATGGCTCTATAACGGGCACAATGGCTGCACCTTTAGGTAAAGGTGAACGATTAATTCTTCTGCATGCCGGGAGCTCCAATGGTTTTGTTCCGGAGTGCTGTTTGTTATTCAAGTCCAAAGGTACAGGAGATTACCACGAAGAAATGAACAGTGACACATTTCTGTCATGGTTTAAGGACACTCTGCTTCCACGGCTCAGGGACCCCACAACAATTGTAATGGAAAATTCGTCTTACCATTCAAAATTGTTGGACAAAGTTCCCACAATATCAGCCAAGAAGGCGGACATGAAGGAATGGCTACAAGGACACGGTGTACTGTTTGAAGAGGAATTAACAAAAGCGGAGCTTTTGGAAATTATAACTCAAAACAAACCGCCAAATCCAACTTACATCATTGATGATTTGGCTAAGAAAAGCGGACACAAAGTTATCAGACTGCCACCTTACCACTGTCATTTCAACAGTATTGAGTTGATCTGGGCTCAAGTTAAGGGATATGTAGCAAGGAACAATTAGCTGTTTAATCTTACAGAAACAAAAAAACTAACAATGGAGGCAATAGAAAACGTTTCCTCTTCTGCATGGAAAAATGTTGTAGAGCATACAAAGAAAATCATAGACGAATCGTGGCTTAAGGAAGGCATCATGGAGCAGGACGTCGAACAGATGATTATCAATGTCAATGGTGGAGATGAAGACGAAAGCGACAGCGATGAAGAATCAGCAAACGGAGAGCAGTGTTATTTGAATGACATTAACCAAGACATTGACGTGTACGAAGAAGAAGACGTGGACACATCTTTAAGCGGAGTTTTCCCACATTCCCCTATTCAAGAAAATGTGCTAAAGTTTTCAGAATTTTAGACAGGTACTATTTTTGAACTTTTTTATACAATCAAAATGTTTAATATTAATACTGTATTGTTAGTGTGATAATTGTTAATTAAAACCTTATTAACATTTTAGACGTTATTAATTTATTACACCTAATATATTATATTAAATATTAAAAAGTACTATTTTTGTTATAATGAAAATTGAAAAACACTAAAACGTCCTTTAGATCAACAACTATTTTTATAATAATATAAATGAAACATTTACCAATAAAGGTAAATAAACGTACATAATATTGGGCCTAACTGTAATACAGTTCCATCATTATAAAATTTTTTTTACATAAGTTTCCTGGAATATTTAATGATTAGTTGTTTAACATGTTTCAGACTTATATAGTCCATTTTCAAAAATATAATAAATCTCTTAAACAAAAAACAAAGGAATTTTGAATAAAAATAAAATATATAATGAAAGAAGTATTTGTGTGTGTAAATTAATATTTTTAATCATATGTTTTATTTTTATTCCAAATAACTTTGTTTTTGTTTGGTTGTTAGTTTGAGAGATTTGTAATGTTTTTGAAAATGGACTAAGTCTGAAACATGTTAATCAACTAATTATTAAATATTTTAGAGAACTCATGTTTTCATTTAAATTTTCTTTTAATAATATATACAATTATCCATAAAAATGAATCCTGTAATGCAATAAAGTTACACAGAGAAGGGAATATTCCTTTCTCTGCCAGTAAGCTTATAGACGTCTTGAGTGGTGAGCGACGAGTCAGCTGATCGCTGGTAGCTTTCTCTAACGACGAAGTGGCAACACTGTCCGATCCACCCCCTGACGGCCACTCGCTCCCAATACAGAAGCTGTTTTAAACGGAGTATAAAATCTATTGATCAAATTTAATTACTAGCTCAACAATATATTAATGTTATGTTCCATTACAAATGTACAAAACGTTTGCCTTCATTTTGAATTTGCAGCTCAATATGAATTCCAAAGCTGTCAATAGCACGCAAAATTTCATCACCACCAATGCTATGAACTGCATTTCGAATTCTGTCTATGTCTTGTCAGATCGTGAGCTTTGTAGAATACACCATATTTTTTATCCTTCCCTAAAAATTGGTCCATGCAGGTTAAGTCCGAAGATCTAGCTGGATATAGTACGTTTGCTCCTCTGCCAACTCATGTTTCAGGGAATTGCCTATTAAGTCTGGCATGCATATTAAAGGGAAAATTTGAGAGTACCAGCTTAAAGCAACCATATGCTTTGCCTAATTTATAGGGATAATTACATAAGCAGTTCTGGAAGCGTATATATGAGTAAACCGTTGTATACTGCTCATGTTAATGCACCTTCAAAGAAATGAGGACCAACAATGACATTTCCGGCTATACCACACCATGTGTTCAAGGTCCAATACTTTTGATTGTCAACCTCATGCATCCACTGAACATTTTCAAATGCCCAATTGTACATATTGTGGTGATTTACTTCACCATTGCTGCGGAACATGGCTTCATCACACCATAAGAAATTTTAGAAATGAGGATTTTGATCAAGCATGTCTCTTGTGTGCCCTTTTGCACATAATAATTATCTCACTCGGACAGTTCAGTCTTCCTCTCTGTGTTTCATTTAGTTCTATGTTTTCGTGTTCCGTGATTTCGTTTTCTGTGTTCCTTGGCGTTGTCGACAAGCTCACCATTCTAGCTAGGATCAGAGAGTCATGGACGGGAATCTGCATGGCTACTGACTGCGTTTTCCTGGAGGCACAGTGCGGAATCTACGGGCTGGGACTAGCCTCTACTATGCGTCCCCAAGGGGCAGCCACTTCTTCACCCTTTCCGCGCTGTCCATCCATCAGCCTCCAGGATGAAGACATTAACATGCAGGTGACCCAAACTCTGTTTATTTTCTGGCCCCCAGCATTGAACTTTAGTGAAGTATGGAAAACTTTAGTGATACTTATGAAAAAACTTGTTTTGTTGTTTCTGTTAACAGTGTTATTTTAAAGCAATATATATTTTTAGATTTTACTTTTAGTCTATATTTTTTTTCTTATGGGGGGTTTTTTGGTTATTTTCTTTTAAAGAACGGAGTTCTTGGGTAATTCTTCACTTTGTTGTTCCCGTTAGGAGTTGCCCAGTTTAGCCTGCTGGATTTCGGCGTGGTTATTAATTTAGTTATTTTGTTTTTTTAACTTTTCCAAATTGGCCAAAACCTTCCAAATTAATATTTTTACCCGAGGCCCTTTAAGTTCAGCTGCCTGAACAAGTAGTTCTAGTTGTAGTTTATTCATTTTGTATTCTGTTATTTATTTATTCTTGTATGTGTTCATTGTTACTATTTATTATTCTTATACATTTTTCAGAGCTCTATATTTATTAAAAATGTTATTAGGCCTAATCTATTTTTTTATATAGGCCCTAGCTTACGTTTTATTGATACTTTGTAGAGTTTTTTTTGTTGATCTTGTTTTCTTTCTTTATTTATTTATTTTGCCTTGAGGCCAACATATATTTATAATTTTTTGTAACATTTGATAAATATCGTAACTTTTCACAAACGGTCAACGGTTTGTCTGTAAATTAAAAAAAAAATTTTATTTGCAACTTAATATTTTTTAATACTTTTGAATTAAATGTTTTTTTTTAATTTTCATGTAATAAACAATATTTTTGCCATTAAATTGAGTTTTTTTTGTTCTGTGTCGCCTCCTGAATCCGGTGTCTTCGCACCCACCAGCGCAATATTTTGATAATACGAGGGTGGGTTGCAAATGGTAGCAGAATGTGGTTTTGTTTACCTCTGCAATGTTAAAAAAAGGTTAAAAGTTTAAAAAAATACAAAAAAGGGGTTATATGAAAATAAGCAGTGTTAATGGGGGTTTGTTAAAAAAAATGTGCCACATGACCTATGTTGCAATTTTAAATTTTCAAGTTGCAAACCTGTGCCCCCTAATTTATGTCCTGGAAGTTCAAGAAGTGAAGCTGCAAGAGAACTCAATGTGTATTTTGGCAACTTGACGGCATTTTGAGTTATGAAAATAAATTTCATAACTTCCATCAAGTTTTTAATGTTCTGTATTTTTTTTAAATTACTAGGCTTATTGTTGAGAGTTTCTTTTCTTGGTAAACTTATTTTTAATATTGTACCACAAGCTTGTAGCTCAGTCATATACAAATAGGTTTTATGTATTTTTATTACTTTCTTAAACATTACTAAGCCTTAAACTTATAAAACTTGTAAAAAGCAAAAATTAGTAAGCTTATTTTTGTATTACTTATTTTTGCTTAAACTTTTGAAAACAAAGAGAAATTTCTATAATGTAAAATAAAGTATATCCTTAACAACATTGAGCATATTGTTAAAATATATAGTTTTTTGTTTTAACAGTTTTTATTTTAATGATAAAAATGATTTTGATAGTCTGAAAACTATTATATTATATTAAGGAATGATGCGTTTTCCCCTTTAAAAGGGTCTGTTTTGATAAATTTTTGATGGATCATTTCTTGCTATCCATTAGAGCTTGTAGAATGATTTGCGACAGTGCTATGTTGTAAAAATTGAATTTTACTGTAGTTAGTACATGTAAATTTTAAATGATAGCAAAAGGACAAAACCTTGTGACCCTCAATGGCTCACCTAATGGTAAATTTTAAATTATAGCAAAAGCATAAAACCTTGTGACTCTCAATGGCTCACCTAATGTTAAATGTGTCATCCCTTTATTCAGGGTGATTCACGAATAAATGCAGACAATTTGGTAATTAGCTAACATTATAAATAAGTGAATAATAAATAAATAGTAATATACATAAAATAAACAAAACATTCCAAATTATAACAATTACATTCACTTTCATAAGAAGCAGACTTCTACACAAAACAATAAACCAGAATAATTTTTGTATGTTCACAAATGTCAGAATGTTTATATTTATTCAGGTACTTTTAGATTGTATTAAGGCTGTTTCTGCTCTGAAAGTATGCATTTTGGTATAATCTGTGCTCAAAATCTCATCAATATTAATTTTCCCCATAAAATGACTATGACTATATTTCTTGTTATATCAAGAAATGTATTTCCTTTTTCTATAATTAAGTCATATTTAATAAATAAATATTGTAAAAAACCTTTCTTAACAAATATTGCACTTAATGTTCTTTCCCTATTTCAGAAACTGGAGGTCGCACTGTATCATTGATTGTAAAGGTGAAAGGAGAAAGTAATAAATTTGTTATTTCCGTTAAAAATGAATTAGCAGTTGTATATTGGGATGGAATATCCTCCAAACCCTTGATTCCTGAAACGTTGGTGAGTGTTGAAAGCCAGGAAGGAACCACACGTTTAAACGATGGGAAGTGTGACCCCTCTAATCGTCTGTGGTTAGGTAAGTAGCATAAATGTTTTATTTATAAGCTGTTGAAAACAGAATGAGTGTTGACAAATAATAGTTTGATTGGATTATCAATTAGACTACACAAATTGCTTTCCAACTATTTACCTAAAAATTTAAGGTTTTATATTCCACACAAGGATTGTGGGGTATCAAATTAAAGATTTTTTTCCTGAATCTAAAACTGTACCTCAGAGGTAAAGGACACTTAAGTCCATTTTTATCAAAATTGTTATTATTACACCATTGAACATAACTTTCTTTGCTCTACTCAGAGGTATACACTATGTCCAGAAATAATTCTAAGCCAAGTTATTTATATTATGAGATTTATAAACCTCAGTTAAAGATTATAAGATCCTATTTACTAATGCTCTATGATAAGTGGAAAATATTTCTAGTGTAAAAGATAAAGTAATATTCAAGAATTTCAAAAAAATATACAACAAAGCCATCTTTGATGCCAAAATAGCTTCTTATGATATTTTACTTGCCCAATCACAAAATAAATGTAAAACAGCATGGAAAATTATTAAAAATGAAAGAAATTATTATAATTCAAACTTACTATATAAAGTTCCCATTTCACCTGATAAGTTAAATAATTATTTTATAAATATTTCAAAAATTAATGAGACTGATATCAATCAAAATAGTGAAAATCCAAATTTGACTTATATTGATATGTTGAATAATTTTCCTCGTTCCAATAAGATTGCCGAATGTGATTTTAGATGGAATTTGATTAACGAGAATATTGTAAAATCTATTATAGCTAAACTTAGTAATTCACGCAGTGAAGATATATATGGTTTGTCGAATTTTATTTTGAAGTCTATAATGGATGTGATAGTGGCTCCTTTGACTTATCTTATTAATTCTATCTTAATAGAAGGCATCTATCCTAACTGTCTGAAGTTCTCTAAAATTATCCCAGTATTTAAGGAGGGTGACCGTTACCTGACTGAGAATTACCGCCCAATAGCAATAGTCCCTGTAATTAGTAAAGTAATTGAATCATGTATAATGGACCAATTACATTGTTATTTTGAAAGAAATCAGTTGATATATGCACATCAGTATGGGTTCAGACCTAAATGTTCTACTTCAATGGCTGTGGAAAGTTTGGTTGATGTTATCATAAAAGGTTTCGAAGATAGGTTAGTTATAGGATCTATCTTGATAGATCTATGCAAGGCCTTTGATTCTGTTTCACATACTATTTTGTGTAAGAAACTTGAATACTATGGAGTTAGAGGCAAAGAACTAAGTCTAATTGAAAGTTACTTGATTAACAGGAAGCAGAGAGTTGAGACCGACAAGTCATCAGATTACTTAGATGTCATTGCTGGTGGGCCACAGGGTTCAGTCCTTGGCCCTTTCCTATTTATATTATTCATTTATAAATGACTTTAGCTGTAATTTACCAACTTCATCAATATTATTTGCAGATGACACAACCTTAATTTGTTCCGATAATAGTGTTTCTAAAGTTAATTTTCGTCTCACTCAAAGTTTGGAATCAGCAAAATTATGGTACTGTGTCAATAATGTAATAATCAATAATAACAAAACTGAACGTATTATTTTCTCTTTAAAAACAATTTAGATCATACTAATGAATCTTTGTTCAAACCTGTTAAACTTCTGGGTATTACCTTGGATAGTAAACTCAGTTGGAATATCCATATTGAACATGTTTGCAAGAAATTGGCAAGAGTAATATATCTTTTGAGAAAAATGAAATACTGTGTAAATTCAAACACACTCTTATTGGCTTATTTTGGTTTTTTTCATGTTCATTTGTGCTATGGGATCCGTCTTTGGGGAAATTCCAGTTCTGCTCATAAAGTTTTTTTGTGGCAAAAAAAGGCTATGAGAATTATAGGTGGTTTAACCTCACGTGAGTCCTGTAGGAAAAGTTTTTCTAATTTCAATATAATGACTGTAGCTAGTATTTATATTTTTAGTAACCTGATTTCTGTTAGAGAAAATATTGGTAAATTTAAAAATAACAACCAAATACATGATACCAGGAAAAAGCATAAATTATTTATACCTAATGTTAGATTGGAAAAGTCATTAAAGAGTTTTAATTACCAACAGGTAAAATTATTTAATAAATTACCTTTAAACATAAGGTCACTGCCTGTAAAGAAATTTAAGATAACATTGTCAAGATGGATTAAATCTAAATCTTTTTACTCAATAGATGAATATCTGGATTGTTCTATGTATGACTTAGTTCCATAATTTTTTATTCTTATCATATTATATTAGATTTTACTCTTATTTATATTTAATATGACGATGCCTATTGAAATTGTAAATTACTTAATGGAAAATAAATCATTTGAATTTATATATATATATATATATGGTAAACTTATATTATACATTACATTTAAGAATTAATTTTACATTTCCGAAAATTATTTTTGGGCTTCTAATACAGAAAATGTTTAATTTTTAAGCTGAAATTCATTAACAAGTTGCACATTTGTTATGTGTTATATAGTTTATTATTGGTTAGCATGATAAACTATAATATAAAATATTTATCCAATAAGAATCTAGTTTTTAAGTTTTCTCAGTTTTTCCTAACACAAGATAATATTTTTCTATTGATATATACTATAAAGCTCGATGTAGTCACTTATTCACTTATTGACTGACTAACACTAAATGTTAAGACACTTCTCAACATCCTACCCCAATCATTTACATGCCTGAATTGAAGATCTGAGTCTCAAATCTCCAGGAATATGATCAAATCCAGGAAAATCTCCAGGAATGTTACAGACTAAATCCTCGCGAGAGCAGCACATAACAGGGTTTTGCACACAAAGTGTGTAGGGGTGTCCTTTTGTATGCTGTATAGCTCAATGTTTCCTGACGAAGCCGTAGGCTGAGCCTCTCCACGAAGTCACAGGCTAAATTCTGGAAATGGGGCTGCAGCAAAGTGACTTGGTGAGATCTACGAAGGGGCTATGGGCAGAGTTTCCTGGCAAGGCCGTAGGCAGAGCTTCACAGCAAATAACGGGATTGGACACAAACTGTGCAAGGTTATCGCTAGTTTACTGTAAAGCTCAAGTAGTTCACTCACTTACATGAAATGTTAAGGCACTTCCTGCCATCCACCACCAGCATGTTAATTGAATTGAAGCTCTTAGTCTGAAACCTCAATGAAAATTCACAAAAGTTGACTTTTCACTCGTAAACAACCATAGCGTTTGCTCAATGGTTGCCATTGATATGGAAACTACTAGAAAAGTCTGGGGTGCCAATTAGGATGGTAGTCAAGGTTCAGATGTGTAGAAAAAAAGAACTGAGTGTCAGGATTGTCAGTTAGCTGAAAAAAATACCAACACTATGTAGTTCGGACTCCACGTAAAGCTGTAGGTCCCTTAGTTGCCTTGGCTATTGGTCTAATCATTAAATAGGTCTTTCTGAGATACAGTCGACATTCTGAGATGCAGAGCAAATGATTACACTCGTTAATCTGCACTCATTCGCCCCTCATATTCGCCCATATCTTGACGATTGGCATCTTATGAATGAATAATGAATAATTTTGGTCCCAATGTACTTCTTATGGGAATATTACGAATAAGTAGCTTTCTTCGCCTAGCTTGAAAAGTACTGCAGTAAAACTGTCTTAACATGAGAGGTGAAAACATTGCACACGTAAAAAAGTGCACTTTACATGTGAAATAAGCTTTAAAGTAAAAAATTGGGTATCGGGGACCCAAATTTTTTTTAATTTAAAAATGTTTAATACTGACTTTATCCACTCAAGTGGGGTATCAAATTGAAGATATCTTTTTCCTGAATCTAAAATGCCCTACCTTGAGATTTATTAAAAGGGCGACTATTATATTGCATATATGCTCCAAACAATCTCTTAAAACCAGAAAAGAAATTACTAAAAAAATGCCCATGTGGGGTATCAAACTGCAGGTATTCATATCTTCTAAATATGAATGTACTATTATATTTTGGAAGAGACATCATTTATAGGTTCTGTCCCTCAAAAACTAGAAACATGCCCCAAAACCCAAAATAAGTAATGTAAAATTATCAGGGTATCTTCTTTATTAAAGAATCTTTATTAAAGGTATTCTTCTTTTTGATTCCTAATGCACGATCAAATTTTAGAAAAAAAACTATGTTTATGGGCTCTATTGTCCCAAAAACTAAAATTCATGGTGATTCAGGCCAAGTCTTTGGTAAGGCTGCAGCCCGAGTTCCTCAAATGGGGCTGTAGCAGAGTGTCTGTAGGGTGAGTTCCACAAAGGGGCTGAAGGCAGAGTCCCCAAGTGAGGCTGCAGGCTGATCCTCCCTCATGAGCTTAGCGAGTGATGGGGTTGGTACGTGAAGTGTGCAGGGTTTCCTCTAGTTTGAAAATATAATCTGAGTCTAGTTTTTACTTATATAAAATATTTATTTTTTGTCTGATCAAATTAGAGTAGAATAAGCTAAATTTTTATTTTCTTGAAAACCTTTTACGATTCAACTAAATTGTTCACTAGCCTAGTTGGTTAAAGCCCAGCTTCATTAGCTGCAATGGCAAATACCGCACATTCTATATAGCTTACATATAGAAGCTCTCCTCTCCCTAAATTCACTACTGGGTTTGAATGTTTGGCGGAACTTTGTTGTTGAGTAGTAGCATGGTGACTGTTGAAGTATTATAATTGTTATAGAAATAAAAAACTGTCATTATAGAACAGTAAGTAATTATTTATCAGCTATAACATTGATGATTCAACCGGCGAAGCACACTTGCTGTATACAGGATGATAAATTGACTTAATATTCGGAAAGCATGTGTACGTGTCCATTGTATAAATACATACATTTACATTTGAAAAAATAAAATAAACTATTATGTAGTAATAAGTACACCACTATAACTACAAATTTCTAAAAGGAGTTATGAAAGGTGACATACTCCTGTGAACACTTTAAGTATTTCCAAATAACATTTTTAGCAACAGAATCAGAGGCCTTTTCTACATTAATTAGTTGCTGATTGTGCTCCCAAGTTTTTATATTATTTATCTTCTATGATGCTTAGTATCCATTAGAATTGAAACACTTGTCGCTCCACACCTAACTGCATTTCAATCAAATCTTAAAACTAAAATTTTCATGTTTATTTTTAATTGATTAACACCCAACATTCTGTACTTAAACCTCATGTACTATCCTTGTATACAGCTATGTCTAAACTGTTACGTTATTAAACTAAAACATTAAAAGTCAGTTTGTGTTCACAGGGACCATGGGAACTAGAATTGAAGGCGAGTGGGAAAAGGAAAAGGGTTCATTATATTTATTGAAGAACAAAACCACTGTTGTAAAACAACTTGAAAAAATTCATCTTTCAAATGGACTTGCCTGGAGTTTAGATAAGAAAAAAATGTACTATATTGATTCAATTAAGTACAGAGTTGACAGTTTTGACTATGATGATGCGTCCGGTGCTATTTGTAAGTATTTCTCATTGTCGGGCAGTATTCCATAAATTTTAATTTATGAAATGTGTTCATAAGTGACAAATGATTCTTAAATTAACATATTATGAAGTATTATGAACACTAAAAAAAAAAAAAAAATAAATAAAGGATTAATGGAACAAAATTATTAATTAATGTATAAGAATGGAAATAAAAAGATATTTTTTTCTTTTACTACCCTATAAAGTATAAAAAAATAAAGCATTTTAAAAGGAATTAAAAATGTAAGTAGTGGGGAGAAATACTCTAATATTGATCTTACAGTAGTATACATGGGGGAGGAAGTGTTTCAACTTGTTGAAACACTTAGTCATGTAATTTTGGAAAGTTTGATGTTTGATCAGTCAGTCATCTTGGAGCTCCAGGTGAAGAACACCATCTTCACCGGTCTCCTCAGAGTATGCGGGCTGGCATCTGGCACAAAGTAGATAAAAATTGTTAATGTGTATTAACCAATGACCTTTTTTATATTTTGGTTTCATGGTTGTACCTTTTTTGTCGATGTTTTTTTTAATAAACATAAATGTGCTATAGGTTGATTGAATAGTTATAATTTTTTCTTTAAATAAATTAATATCTTAAATTTGTAAAAATTGTTTCTTTTATGAAGAGAATAAAAACCTTAACGAAAATTTGTATCTAGCCTAGATGAGAAATTTTAGTTATAAAAAAGAAATATAAGCCTAGAAGGTGTGATTTGTTGGTCAATTAATTATAAGTGATATCAAATTTACTGTCTAACTTGGGTACAACGTTTGATTTTATACACACAAAAAGATTTCCCATCCAATGTTAAATTTGAGTTTTATAATATCAGTTGTTTTTGTGGTCCATTTTGGAGCGCTAGTGAAGTCCCACGTAAATTTAATGCAGGTTAAACCAGCTGTGGTTGCGGGCCTCACTAACTAACCAAATTACAGGTACAAATATTCCTATTAGATGGGATATCTATTGTAGGTGTATCTATTTCAAGGGTGCAATGCTAAAAATTATAATTAGGTGAAATTTCATGTAGTAAAAGTTTATTGTAATATGATTTTAAAATCATCCTTAGACCTAATAGTCCATAAAATGAATTGCTTTATAATCTCATAATTCTGATTTGAGGATGAGAAGCAAGATTTGCTGAAATTGATCATCACAATATTTTACCTATGTGCTGCTTGACATAGTACTTGTTTGTATGAATATACTTGCTGCTATTAATATGTAAGGTGACTAAATCAAGTTGAGATAAAAATTGTTTCATTTACACAAAATGGAAATTTAAGCTATTTTATCAAGCTAAGATTGACGGTCAACCCTCTAGACATACAAGGTTTGATGACCCATCATTCTTCACGTAAAAACTTTTAAATCTCATGAATATTTTTTAAGCTGGAAGCTCACATAACGGACCACATGTAGAATCATCTCTTTGGAAATACAGAGTGCAGCAGCATAACTTCCTTTTTTTTAAAACTTATCGTATGAATCAGAATATTTGTACATTTATTTTTTATAATGTAGGCACATTTTTTACATAGTTTTGAAGATCAAATCGGATAGGTGACATCCTCATTCTCCATACACTGAGTGAAGCAATTTCTAGCATTAATTTCCCTTAACCATGAAACCCATTTTCATTTGTGTGGATCTGTAAACAAACAAAACATGCGCTACTGGGCTGGCACCTATTCTCGAGAATTGCATCAAAGGCCTTCGCATTCACCGAAAGTTACAGTAAGGTGCATAATTTCTTCAGCCGGAATTGTTGGTCCATGGTTCTATGAGGAAAATGAAGTCGTAGTGACAGTGAATTTATACCGGTATGTAAACATGTAACAGGAATTTATTTACCAAGGCTGCATGAGTTACACTTGGGAGATACTTGGTTCCAACTAGACGTTACAATGGCACAAACTTCAATAGCATCAATGGCTGTGTTGAGAAAACAAGCGCCTCATCTCAATTAGAGGCAATTAGCCTCTCCCAATTAAACCTCTTGTGATTTTTTTCCTGTGTTAAAGTGAACCATCCAAGGACCCTACAAAATTAGAAAACCAACATCCAAGAAGAAATTGCCTACATGTCACCTGCTATGCTAACAAGAGTCGTAACGAATGCCAGAAATTCGTTTACTTAGTGTATGGAGAATGGGGGACGTCACCTATCTGGTTTGATTTTCAAAACTAGGTAAAACAAAGTTTTATAAACATGTGCCTACAATACATATAAAAACTAAAACAAATATTATGATTCATACAATGGGTTTTAATGTATGTATCGAAAGTAAAGTAATAAGAGGAACTTTAGTTCTAATCATTGCATGATAAAGATATAATTAATTTGTATAATATAATGAAACTAAACTTTTAAGGAATTATTAATTGAAGATTAACAGCTTGGTCGCAGGAGATTTGTTATCAGTTGGTGGTTAAATAATGCTGGAATAGACCATAACTAAGAAAAATACTTAAGAAAAAGGGTATAGCTTTCGATCCAAGTTTTGTTACCAAAGCCTGCTCCTGTAAGTGACGAAAGCCAAGTAAACCCCTTGAAAATAGAGTAGTTGGACAATCATTAATTATATGAACCTTAGTTTAGATTTCCAGCTCTGTGTTTATATACTAGTTATTTGAAGTTCTCTTTGCTCATATTTCCAGTTGTTATATCTTCCCTCACCTGTGTGAAACAATTCAACATTGTTCACCTAGTCTAAAGGTTCCTTCCTATGACAGAAACGTTTTTGATGGTCACAGATATTCCAAGATGATATCTAGCTGGTTTTTGGCGAGAATTCATAAGAAATTAGAGATCTGTATACATTAGGAAACTATTTGAAGAGGTGATTTCGAGTTAGAGTTTTTTCGAGTCGAGTATTTAATCCTTAATTTTCAAAAATGAAAACATTGAAACGAAGTAAGCAATACACTCTAATACTATTTATTAATTAATATTAATTTATTATTAATAACTAATTAGTTTGCTGAATAATTAGTAAATTTTGGAAAATTGTTTTAGAATCTATGAAATGATTGTATCAGTGATTAAATATAAACATTCATAAAGATATATGTTAATAAACTATAAAAAATATATGAAATATATGTCATAACTTATAAAAAATAGGCCTAAAATAAATTCAGAGTAAACATTTAAAATATTAAAACTGAACAAAAATTGCAACCTGGTTCTAAAAACTATACACTAGCCTTATGGCTAACACTACTGCAAAAGTTGATCCATAAACTTTAATCAAATCAAACTGACAAATTTGAATTAATTTTCTTAATATATAAATAATACAGCAATAGACTGGAAAGAGATTGGTCTCATCACTAAAATGCATTTTATTTTATTTTCATTATATTTCCCACAGTACTTTACACACTAATGTTTACAAGTTTCAAAAGTTCACAAAACTATTAATGTGTAATGCTTTTGTTCAGTTAAAGTTAAACCTTTGAACGTTATCCATAAAACAGTAGTTACACAATAATATGTTCTTTTCAGTGAACCACAAATTCACCATTGAATACAATGTTTTGTTTCCACAAACAGAAACAAAATAATTAATTGTCAATACAATACTATAGTCCAGCCGTTCTAAACTTATATCTGAGCTTTGCGGGCTAAACTGGAAAATCGACATAGCCAACGTCACATCCAAATCGCCACAGCCCTCCTCTAAATTTTACATCCAGTGCCTCACAATTGGGAAGAATGTAGGAATGTACAAATTAATTTTTTTTAAATGGGAATTAAAATATTTTTAGTGTTTAACTGGAGAAGTACTGTTTTTACTGTTTACAAAAGTCAATAAACGAAGTCAATTGGACAATTTTAAGTTAAATAACTATCGGCCCTAGTTGTGATTTATCTAGACCGGAAACAAATTAACCAACTCAAGATATACAATGTTGCCATGTTGTGCTCCCCTCAGAGGTAAAGTTAGAATGGCTGGAGTATAACTAGCGATAACAACTGTCGACTGGTCAAGGTTAGCCTTATTTTCATTTTCATCGTACTGTTTGTACTTCCATGTGTCAAGTTGAGTTGTCACTTGTCAAGAGATGGGCGTTATTTAACGAAACAGGATTAGGTAACATGGTTACAGCAATGTAATATGTTATAAATTTAACAGATTACACTAATTATCCTGTTATTTTTGTTACTCCCAGTCATGATGCATGATAAGGTTATAACAAACTTTATATAACTGTAACGCAAATTGGTAATGGAGAGTAATTATAGCGCGTTGAGAAGTAAACGTAACTGTAACTGAACTACATGTTGAACTTAAGACTCTTGCATGTTACAGTTAAATTATCGAAAACAGAACAAACATTGAGCGGTAACTCTGATAAAACAAAGCCGCAACTCACTATCGTAACGTAACATAAGGCATAACTTCAACTTCATAACCTTTGGTAACTTGGAACTTTATCTAGACCAGTTGTAATGAGGTTTTGAGCCATTAAATAACATCAGGCCATAACAGAATAAATGTCTGGAACGACAGCGTGTCGAGAGTAATAGGTTACAAAAATAACACATTACCAGAACATAATATGATTATGTAACCTAAAAGAAATTATGGTTATCGAAAAAGTAACTGTAATTCCCATCCTTAGTGTAAACGTCAACAAAAACTTAAAACAAAATGGATAACGATTGGTTTTAATGGATAACGATATCTTAGACTGTTATCGTTGAGTCGGCGATGTACTGGTAGTAGCTATATTAATTGGTATTTCATTGTTTTAGTAGTCACGGTGCCAGAACGAAACTGTTCCGGGCATTCTATCTCAAATTAGTATAGCTTTTCAATTTCAATAGTTTACGTTCCATGCGTAGTTTCTGTTACAGATTGAACGCAATTTAATTAAATATGTCCAAAAGTGTCAGTCTTAGCATAATTTTAGTCATGAACTTTTAAAGGATGGACCTGAAATAAATGCAACTGTTAATTTCAAATGTTGGTAAATGTTATGTAATAAAGTTTTGAAGCGTTTCAATAACTGATTCTTTGTGATCAGTTATTACATTTTGTATGAACAACTAGTGACAGCTATTTGGAACAGCTTATTTGGACGTGCCTTCTTTATAAATAATGAGAATACTTCTCGCCTTAATCGCAATGGCCGTACGATCGAGACTGGTGTGTGTGAATCACGAATTATTGAGTGTAAATATTCATAATCCATTGCAAGAACATCTCCGGTTGCAAATACGATATTATAATTATATTTTAAATACAGTTGCCTACATAAAATGCTTATCTTTATAATCTATTATACAAATGGGATTGTAGCGTCTTGATTGTAGCGTTTTACGCTAAAAGATATGGCAAAACTCAACTCAATTTTTTTTTTTTTAATCTCGAGTCGAGTTCGAGTTTTTTTAAACTCGAAAAAACTCAAATTTCGAGCTACTCACATACCCCTTCTACTTAGTTAGACATCAACCTGTCTTACTTGCCACTCCGGAGTATGAGCACATTAAGAATAGTAGTGCAGAGAACATTTGTCCAGTTTCACAATGAAATATGATGAAATAACTCAAGATATTCACAGAAGGAAAATTAAAAAATTCCTTACTGAGGAGAATCTTTCAACCATATCACACCAATGAATGGGGATTTCATGAGAAGCATCCTCCCTGACTAGTGTGAATTCAACGCTGCACTCAAGTTCTGTTCAAGCACAAGAACCTCCAAATTGCAAGTGTTGGTTCGGCGTTATCATTCTCAGTTGGTTGTCAGGGGACAAACCACTTGTGACCTCGATTGATATTGTAGGGTTACCTTTATCACTTTTAACACAACACTTAATTCCATCATAGTCAACTAAAAACATCATGTGACTAAAAACTCAGTTTTTTGTCTTTCTGAATTAGTGACATAGGTTTAAGCTACTGGAGTACAAACTGTAGTTACACGTCTCACACGAGGTGTGATTGGAAGGTTTGTGAACTCAGGTGAGAGGTGCCAAGGTATTTTATCACAAGGGATGTAAGCTTATGGAAATCAACTAAAAGATATATTTTTTAGTTGATATTATTTAATTTCTTGTACATGAAGTTTAGATAGAAGAATATTTATGTACTATATTTTTGTTTATTGCAGCAAATGAGAAAACAATTTTCAGTTTCAAAGAGAACAAGATAGAAGGCATTCCAGATGGAATGACAATAGATCAAGAAGGAATGCTGTGGGTTGCTTGTTATGGGGGTGGCCAGGTAATAAGTTTTCTTAAATTAAGTCTCAATGTGCATTATGTCTTCCTCTAAAAACCAGTTGAAACTGTTTGGTCAAGTGAAAAATGACTAATCTGCAGACTTAAATTCAGATTAGATACAGTAGACATTATTCATGAACATTAAACATAAACTAGGGCACGCAGGGTGGGTAGTGTAAGAGAGACGGGAGCTTATCCCACCACAGCTCTTCTCTAGTGGAAGTGTTCTGCAATGTAGTCTCCAGTTCACAATTCACTATCATTAAAAGTTCCGATTGCTGTATAAAATTATGGGTAGTTTTCCTTTAAAATATGTTTTTAAGAATTTTATATTTGCCCCATTAACAATATTGAAAATAAACACAGTAAACGCCCAATTATCCGCGGGTGGTTTATCCACATTGCGGATTATCCGCAGTGGTAAATCTGAACAAATAGGAAATAAAATATCCGCCAAAATAAATGTTAAAAACAACATATACGAAAAATCAAACATTTTGTTATGTTTTTAAGTAATGTACGTTATTAAAGACTAACTCTACGTGTTTTATTGTAATGTAATTCTAGCGTGGGTGTTGTTGGTGGAGCCTGTTGGATCGTAGAGAACAGAAACTTCCAAAATGTCATCAAAATGTAATGTAATGTAAGTAGCCTCTCGCAACCTTTTATCAGAGTGCCAGTATTTACGCAAGGCTACAGTACAGGTCTTGACAACAACGTGGTTCCACCGCATTGGCTAATGGCTGCAGCACGGTCCGACTTGTCGCTCGGCCCGTCTGAGACATTAAGACTGGAAGCGTAGGGGGAAGTCATGCCATGCCACCAGTGCAATGTTCATCTGCCCTCCATTTCCTTCAGTTACTTTTATGTTACAACTGTATGTATAGTGAATTATTAAAGTGTGTGTTTTTAGTGTTTTATGCGGTGTTAATAAATTTAAATCATGGCAGATAAAAGAAAGAAATTAGTCCTGTCAATTGAAGATAAATTAGAACTGATAAAACAAGTTAATAGTGGCGCTACAAGGTGAAACCACCGTAAGAGACATCATTAAAAAAAAAAAAAAACAGGTTACTTCAATTTGCATCCTTGTCAGATAATATGTCGTCGATGAAGAAAAGGAAAACTATGAAATCTAGCATCTATAAAGAACTGCATGCAGCTCTTTTAGAGTGGGTGTGTCAAGTGAGAAGTCAGGACACTCCTATTTCTGGGCCCATCATTACTGAGAAGGCAAAGCAGTTTTTTTTAAGTGCCTAGCTTGGAAGGAAATTTTGACGCATCGTCAGGTTGGTTTACCAGATTTAAGCAACGACATGGCATAAGAGAAATTGGCATTCATGGCGAGAAACTAAGTGGCAATAAACCGGCTGCAAAAGAATTTCAATCCAAGTTTGAAGAATTTCTTAATTTAGAAGGACTGACTTGTGAACAAGTCTACAACGCCGACGAGTCAGTTTATTTTGGAAATGCTTACCAACACGGACGTGCTTAGCTTTTGCAGTCGAGAAGCAAGCTGCAGGCCACAAGTCCAGTAAAGAAAGGATAACTATCATGTCATGTAGTAATGCTTCAGGGTCACATAAATTAACCCTTATCAAGCGGCATATGGATATATCAGTACAATGAAAATAGCTCTAAACGCGGCATACTGACATATCCGTATTGATGTATTTTTTAGGTTATTTTTATTTAATAGTACACTACATAACCGGAAATGGGCACAAAAGCCTTTAAATGCTTATTTATAGCCAACCGGATGCAAGCTGGTTTAATTTCACACAACAGGAAGTTAGAAACAGCTGTTTCAGTTGCAGTGACGTTTTTTTTCGTTTTTTGTTTTTTCGTTGCAGTGACGACTGACACATAGCGCGGAATGCGGATATAACCGGATCTCGCTAGACAGTTTATTTATTTATTTTATTTTATTTATTCGTAAGACGCCGATCGTCAAGATATGGGCGAATATGGATTTCGAATGAGTGTGATGAGTGTAGATGAGCGAATGTAGTCATTGTTACAAACTAAGGCCGACTTAATCCTTAGAAAGTGTCATTAATTAATAGCCCAATGACAAATGAACAGCCGGTGATTATCAGCTGATCCTTCTCAAAATGTATTGACTCTGATTGGGATCGAACTGAGAACCTTTAGCACATGAAGCTGGGATTGAACCAACTACGCTACCGACCAATTCCAGTTCGCCCGCCAGTGCCAGTGTCGCCAGTCACAGCCAGGAGTCTGTCTAGTTGACATCACTAAGCTTTTGTTTACATCGTTGTAGTTATTATTTGGTTGGTTTGTTTCATTTTATTGTTGAGTTTTTGTTTCTACGTTGTTGTTGTTTTATTATTATGCATTATTTTTCACGGTGAACTGTAAATATTATATATAAATGTAAATATTGTATATTTAGTGAACAACAAACTTTAGCAATGGCGAATCCTGATGACAGTGACTTTGATGATTTTGTTATTGGGTGCGATGGACTGTACTTTTTCAAGTGCAATTAATGAACATTCAGACAATAGTGACCTTGAAGACCTAATACTACATAATCAGCTTTCTGGAACTGAAACCGACTCTGAAATTGATGATGAGGACATTCAACAGGCAGCCCAAATACCAATGCACATCCCAGGTGAACCTAATTGGCTTAACGTAACTAATAATGACCCAGTGCCTAGTAATGTAATTCCTATTTCTAATGTAAATGCTGGGCCATGTTTGCCTTTACATTTCAATGAAAGCTCAGACCCTATAGAGTACTTTCAACTATTTTTCAATTATGATATTGTAAATTACATTTGTGATGAAACAAACTGGTTTGCAAATGTAAAAAAAAACAAAGCTGGTATTTCACCTAAAGCTCGAGTTCACAAATGGAATGATGTGACCCCAACTGAAATTAATGCTTTTTTGGGCACTATTATAAATATGGGCCTAATGCCTCTACCTAGCATTGAGTCATACTTCAGTACTATGTGGAAAGGAAACATATCTTTCTTCCGTGATGTTTTTACAAAGGATGAATTCCTTAACATATTCTGGAATATCCATTTCAATCACCAGCAAGGCCAAGGTGATGCTAGGCCTAAAGATTTCCTCATAAAACCAATAGTCGATCACATGAAAAAAATGTGCAGTCTATTTTACATACCCTCTGATTTTGTTGCTGTGGATGAAAGCACTGTTTCATTCAAGGGAGTCATAAGTTTTAGAGTGTATAACCCTTTAAAGCCTTCTAAATTTGGGATAAAAATATTTGTTTTATCAGATTGTAAAAATGGATATATTTACAATTTTATCCCATACTATGGAAAACAGACACTATTGCCAGATTCTTCACTCCTAAAGACGACAAATCGTGAAAGTCCTTTGTGAATCAGTGATAATGAGGGATCCTTGTGCACCAACTTCGGGTCTGCATGTGTACACAGACCGTTATTACACGAGTCCAGAGCTTGCTGACGAGCTCATGAAAATGAAAAGGATAGGAAAAACCAAGAAACAACAGACCAGTAGGATTCAAGACCTCACTCCTATTCCTTTGAGTAATAAATATGAAGTTTTTAACACCACACAACAGGACTCGGAGGAAACTAATGAGTCACAATATAGAAATATAAAAAAACAATGTGTGGAAAAAAACTCAAGAAAAACACTTAATGCAAGGAGGACAGCAACAAGAAACGAGAGTGAATGTTGCAAAAAACAAATGGATATTGAATTTTATGCAGACAGCCATGGGAGGGGCCTTCCTGAAATGATTGGGGCTTGTAGTGAGGGTAGGATTAGAGTTAGTGGTCTTGTTATGCCTGGTGCTACAACTAAGCAAGTGTATAGACAGGCTGAAAGGGCTCTTCTCCGCCCCCTGGTTATAATTGCAGGGACAAATAATGTACTTAAAAAATCAACAGAAGAAATCTATTCGAATTTAGAAAAAAGCTTACAAAGTCTAAGTAAAGAAAGAACAGTACACTTGACAACTATCCCCAACCGCTATGATGCAAAACCAACGGACCCAACGCATGAGGAAATATGCATAGTGAACAATTATATTAAGGAAATTGCAGCAAGAACAACTAACATAAGAATAATTGATTTGAATGAGCTAAAAAAAGATCATTATAATCGCCAAGGTCTACATCTTAATTACAGAGGCAAGAGAAAACTGTCTTACATGATAATCAATTCTCTCAACAAAACATTTCCTTGCAGCAGACAAATAACCACAAAAAACAACAATTCAACAGACTTGGAAAACTTAAAAGTTACAGAAATAGTAGTCAGTAACAGTATCAAAATAATTGAATCCAACATGTTAGGTGTAATAAATAAAAACAAAAATAATGAGCTTCTAGCTCTGGCCCATTGTATTTCAAGAGACCTTAATCATGAACGGCACATGAGTGCAGGAGTGGCAACTGTCTTCAGAAGACAGTTTGGTAGACCGACCACTCTCCTTACAGACTACTTATCCCACCAGAAAAGTGTTGATGGAGTGAATGTGTATGGTTTGGTCACTAAATCTGACTTCTACAAGAAGCCTACAACTGCCGACTATGATATAGCCTTCAAACACTTCACTGAAGATTTTAAAAGAAAACATTTAAAATACTTGGTATGCTCTCCTATGGGTTGTACCCGGGACAATATTTCCATAGAACATTTTGCAGATAATATTGTTGATTTCCAACAACACACAGGAGCTTTGGTTGAGATAGTAGTGTTTGATGAGAACTCACGGCGGACACTAAGAAATGGACTCTCTTTTAATAATTTCAAACAGAAGCTGCACGCTGCAATTTCCACTTCTCTATTAAAACGGATGGAAACCAGTTCCACCCTTGAAGCACCAGAAGCCACACAACCTGCACCTCAACATCCTGCACTGGCAAACGTGTATAGTGAAGAGGCCATCATTGGACAGGAAACACTTCGGGAAAATGACTTGTCTTTCGTAGCAGCTAGCATGAATGACTTTCCTCCCTTGTCGACTTTGTCAACAACTTTTTTAAATAGTGACTCTGACTCTGATGAATCGCAAGTGAGTACAGCATTTCAGGGTTCCGAGACTATGACACATCAGCAATGGAATGGGGGAACTGTAATGACAGCTCTGATGGAGAAAACAACAGCTGTGGTAAACCAATTCCAGGATCCAGATGCACCTATAGGTTCAAGAGCAAATGTTTGTGAAAAGTGTAATGTGCAAAAGCAGAGCAAAATTGTAAGGGTGGTTAATAGTGAATGTCAAACCAAAGCAGGTACCGGTAGTGATGTCTTAAATAGTAATAACATATGTATGAATAAATCACCTGCCTCCCCTTTAAACTTATTTGTAACAAATACTCTACAGGTCACATAACGAAAAAATGTAATGAACAGTTCAAAACAATAAGAATATTTCATCAAAATATCTTCCATCTAAAATCTAGAATTGAACCACTGCAAGCCACTTTAGAGGAATTACAACCCCATATTGTTATTTTGTCAGAACACAACACAAAAACTGATGCAGTGGACAGAGTAAATATTGATAATTATAATATTGATTCCCATTTTTGTAGAAATAGATTTAAAAATGGTGGGGTTATGATATTAAGCAAAAGTGAGTTGAAGGGGAGGCAGGTGGTTGTGCCGCAGCAGTTAGTAGATTGTATTCTGGAAGAGAAACAGTTTGAATTTTGTGCTGCTGTTTACAATGTAAATAATTTTAGGTTTATGATAGTAGGGCTTTATAGATCTCCCTCTTCTTCAACAGAGGTATTTCTGGACAGGTTAAGTAACCTTATAGATTATTTAAATGACAAATGTAAAACAATAATATGGGTTGGAGATATTAATATAAACGTATTAGCCAACACTGAAAATGATAAAAAGAAAAGGGATTTGTTAAAAAATATGTTAAAGAATCATAATATGCAATACCTTGTGAATTTTCCCACTAGAATCACTCAAAATACCAAAACAGCAATTGATAATTTTATTGTAAAAAGACACCTGTTAAACGAAGTATCAGTATCGGGAGTCATAACACTTCTTTCCGATCACGATGGACAATTGCTTGAGCTTTGTTGTCCTTCTAAATTACCTACAACTGATAATTTTACTTTTCAGGAATGCCGCAATTTCTCACAGCAAAATAAGCTTCTTTTTTCTAAACTCATTGAACGTGAGGACTGGGGAGATGTATACTGTGCTCAAGTGCATGAAAAATATGACAAGTTTCTCAATTTATTTAAATTTTATTTTGATCAGGTATTTCCAAAAAAAAAAGTTAAAAAAAACAACCTTCGTAGAAATTGGATACCTCAAGTATTAAAAGAAGAAAAAAATAATCTAATTCGCTTAAAAAAAGAAATAAAAAATTGTAAGAACTCCCAAATGTTTAATGTATATAAAAAAGGTGTAAGAAATTACAAACAAAACCTGGAAAAAGCAAAAAAACAATTTTTTGTGAGTAAATTAAATAATTCTTTTAACATTCCTAAAACAGTTTGGAAATTAATAAATTCAGAAGTTGGTAATAAAAAACAAGAGATACAAGATAATATTTCAATAGAATATGAAGGTAAAAAATACTCCAACCCAAAAGATATAAGTAATGTATTTAATAATTATTTTGTAAATGTGATAAGAGATAGAGATAGTCCCAATCTAAACGGTATACAAATCAGTAGCACATCAGAAAGCACATCGGTAGATAAAGATAGCCCAAATTATATTAAACCACAATTTCGCTTAATGCCTGTAACTCGGTCTGAGGTTGAGAATGTAATTGACTCTCTTAAAGATAAGTCATCAAGTGGGTTTGATGAAATTCCCATTTCTGTAATTAAAGTTGCCAAATCACAACTAAGTCCCATTTTGGAACACTTAATTAATTCATCATTTGTATCAGCAATTTTTCCTGGCAAACTAAAGGTTTCTAAGGTAGTACCAGTACATAAAAAGGATAGTAAAGATAACATTTCTAATTATCGACCGGTCTCGTTATTGCCGGTGATATCAAAAATATATGAAAAAATTGTATATAGGCAATTAAGGGATTTTTTAGAAATTAACGATCTTATAGATGACAATCAACATGGTTTCCGTAGCAACAGATCAGTGGTAACAGCGGCAGTAGAATTTCTTGATGGTATTATAGATTCAGTAGATAAAGGAGAACATACTTTTGGAATTTTTATGGACCTGACAAAAGCTTTTGACAGTGTTAAACATTCAATTCTAATTGAAAAATTAAAATTACTGGGAGCTACAAATAATTCATTAAGCTGGTTCAAATCATACCTAGATAACAGGTACCAGTTTGTAGAAATCACAAATACTACTCAAAAAAATAAAGTTTCAAAAATAACCTCTGATTGGCAGCCCATCAAGTTTGGAGTCCCCCAGGGCTCAATATTGGGCCCGTTGCTCTTTGTATGCTACTTAAAAAATCTCTCTCTAAATTTAGAAAAGTTGCCCAAAAACAATCTTTGTCTATATGCAGATGACGCAAATTTAAAAGTTTCAGGGAACTCTATAGACGAAATTGAAAAGATAACAAGTATGGAATTAAGTAATATTGAACGATTTCTGAATTTTCATAATCTTAAATTAAATATAAAAAAAACAAATTTTGTTTGCTTTAAAACATCTAAAAACAGAGTTGATAAAGAATCAAAATTATCATTGGACAATGAGCTAATTCAGAGAAAAAGCTGCACAACATTTTTAGGGTTAATAATAGATGAAAATTTGAACTGGAATAAACATGTTCAGAAAGTGTTATCTAAAATAAATTCCGGGTTATATGCTATTTCAAAAATGTCAAAACTGTGTGACCTCACAACATTGAGAATGATATATTTTTCTTTTATACATTCTCATATAACGTATGGTATCTGTCTATATGGCTCAACAAAAAAATCAAATTTAGATTTAATTCTCAAAAGCCAAAAAAAGGCAATCAGAAAGATGCTAAATTTAAAGAATGACGTTTCAGTTAAGGAATATTTTAAAAGTTTGAACATTATGACAGTATATAGTCAATATATTTTCGATACTATAATGTACCTTAAAACACATTTTCAAGAATCTTCTCTGAATAGGGTTCACTCATATAATACTAGAGGCAGAAATGATATCAAACCCACTTATCACCGCTTGCAATTTTATGAAAAAAAAACTATTTATATTGGGACAAAGTTTCTAAAGTATGTTCCAGAATTTATAAGAAAAGAACAAAACATAAATGTATTTAGAAAAAAGTTAAAATCTCTTTTAATTGATAACACAGTTTATAGTTATGAAGAATTTTATGATAAGTACCAACATTAATGTGTTTTAACTTAGATATTTATAGCTATAGCAGACTCTATTCAATGTACTCAATTGTATGTATGTAATGAATAAAGATATTTTGAATCTTGAATCTTGAAATGCAAAATAACTGGTACAGTTATGAATAATCGGAAGGGACTACCCAAAGGTCTAAAAAAAATCAGCAAAAAATGAAAAAGGGGGACATTATTTCAGTTCGAAATGCAAACAAGTTAGTGTTATCTTGGAAAGATAAACGTGTAGTGACGATGCTGAGCACTAACAGCAAAGGTAAGAAATATGACACAACGGAAGTTTTGAGTAAGTGGCCTAACAAACCTCCTACAAAGAAACCGAATGCAGTGCTTGACTACACGAAACATATGGGTGCAGTCGATCGTAGTGATCATTTCATTGCATCGTACCAATTTATGAGGCGTACCCGAAAATGGTATAGGAAGGTATTCTTTTGGACTTTGGAAGTGGCAGTTATAAATGCCTATTTATTATATAAGAGCGTGCAGGAAAGGAACCTAAAAAAACCTCTCACTCATAGAGCTTTCCGACTCACTCGTCAAGTCACTGGTGTCTCAACGTACTACAACTCGACCTAAGCAAAAAAAGCGAGGACGTCAAGCTCAGGGACCAGAACTGCAAAGACTGGATGGAAAGCTGCATTGCTTGGGAAGAAGAGAAAAGGGTACCTATCGGTGTACTGTCTGCCATAAGAGAGGGCTCCGCCGGGAAACAATTTATTTTTGTAAGACCATACATCCCACACTTCACCCTGACGGATCTTTTGAAGTGTATCATACTGTCCAAAACTATTAACTAATCCCATTACTGTATTATAGTTTATTTGATAACATATAATGAGATTGTTTTTCATTTTATTTTATATTGTTTAAATTTAGACTAAAGTTATTGTACTAACTGAATATATAGCAGCGTATTCCATAAAATTGTTTTAATCATTATGTCATATTACAAAATGTAAAATTAAATAAATTTTTATGAAATGGCTATTTTTTATTACTTAAATGTCCATTAAGTGGAAAATAAATTAAACTTTTGAAAAAAATAAAATTAAAAAATAAAGTTAAATGCACGCTATTGAGACTTAGGCCAAATTTTATTCAGCGCTTTAAGGGTTAAAACTGGTGGTGATAGGAAAGTCTTGATAAGAAAACAAGATCGTTCAACGGAACAAGGTACGAAAACCTTCCAGTCCATTACTACAACCAAAATAATATGTAGGGCTTCCCTGGCCTTGGGTTTCATTTCAAGGCTGTGGAGGACTGCAAAAGTGGTCCATATCCCCAAATCTGAAAGGGGCACACATTCCAGACCTAAATATTTCAGACCAATCAGCCTCATGTCTTTTCTACTAAAGACGCTGGAGAAGTTGGTTGATAGGCATATGAGGGATGGGGTATTGAGAGATAACCCGTTCCATACAAATCAACACGCATACATGGCTGGGAGATCTGCTGAGTCTGCTCTCCATAGTTTAACAATGTCTCCCTGCAGTCTATGATCGCTGCTGTCGTTAGGACGGGCGCCAAGGGTACCATTACCTGATGGAGTACCATTCCCATCTCCTGTGGTTCCTGGTGTTTGATGACCTACTAAGGGTGCTGAACGGAATGTGGGTATATGCTCAGGCATACGCGGACAATGTGTGCATACTGGGCATTGGTAAGTTTGCCAGCATGGTGTCGGACATCGTCCAGGCTGCATTGAGATTCCTAGAAAGGTGGTGTAGGGACAAGGGGCTCTCTGTTAATCCTAACAAGACAGAACTTGTACTTTTCACTAGGAAGAATAGGCTGGATGGCCTATACATGCCCACTATGGGAAATATGGTGCTAAGAGCTACAGGGTCGGATAAGTATCTGGGGGTTATCCTGGACGCTAAATTGAACTGGCTCATGCACATACAGGAGAAAACCAGGAAGTTCAGAATGGCTATTTGGGCTTGTCGGAGGGCCATTGGGACAACGTGGGGTCTTAAACCAAAGATGGTTTACTGGCTATATACGAGTGTACTTCGGCCCTTCTTATGTCTGATAGTTCTGATGTTCGGCTGCAGTTGTCTGATAGTCGGCCATGGCACAGAACAGTGCAATGCTAACGTTAGATAGATGTCAGAGAATGGCGTGCCTGGGAATTACAGGCGCAATCAGAACAACCCCATTGGCGGCGATGGAGGTCCTCACTGGGCTCCACCCAATAGACCTGTTTGTAAAAGGGGAGGCTTGTAAAGTGGCCTTTAGAATAAGGAAGACTGGTGGATGGTTGCCTGGCCAACCAAATCAATCAAATCAAATCCTCTTTATTTCACAAACATTAAGAATGGAAATGGCGTCATAGTAAATAAACATAAAAAGTTACAGTATAGAAGTACAATAGTCATAAAATTCTTCTAGGGTGTAGATTGGCCTTTTCTGCAGCCATCTATGTAGCTCTTTCTTCATTTTGCTCCCCTTTAATGTCCTTAGAGACTGTGGCAGGTGGTTGTACAGCTTTTGTCCAATGTAAGATGCCTTCTTCTCAAAAAGTGCTGTTCTGTGGCATGGAAGGGCATAGTTAGATGCATAACGAGTGTTGTATGAGTGAAAATCCTGTCCTGTTAGCAACTTCAGGGTGAGTGTATGTAGTATCACAGATTCAATATACAGTTGTACAACAGTCAGGATGCCCAAATCTTTAAAAGATTCTCTACAGGAATTGCGTGGTTAAAGTTTTGCAAGTATACGAATTGCCTTTTTTTGCTGAGTAAGAACTCTTGTCATATTCCCAGTTGATGTTCCTCCCCAGACCACAATTCCATACCGCATATGGCTTTCCAACAGGGAGCTGTAAGCTGTTTTGGCTGCCTCTAGGTTGGTTATCCATTTCACTCTTCTAATTACATAAATTGCTGTGTTAATTTTCTCAATGAGTGCATCTATGTGTGCTGTCCACGAGAGTTTGGAATCTATAGTAACACCTAGAAGTTTAACTGTGTCACTTTGCATGATTTGATCATGTTTCTTTACCTGCTCTTTCTTTTTACTAAAATTTATTTGGATTGTCTTGTCAGGGTTCACTGCAAGGTCAGATGCTTGGCAATAGGAGATTGTTTTATCAAGAGCTACCTTGGTAAGATCATGTAGGCTAACAGCAAGTTTGCTTCTGAGTAGAAAAGTTGTATCGTCAGCGAACATTACGATATTAGTATTATTATTTTTTATGTAAGTTGGAAAGTCATTTGTTAGCAAAACAAAAAGAATCGGTCCTAACACAGAACCTTGAGGAACCCCTCGTGACAGCGGAAGTTGTTTTAATCTATAAATGGTTGTTCTTCCCTTTTCTGTCTTCTGTATGTCTACAAACTGTTTCCGGTCTTCAAGATAGCTTTTGAACCATGTTTTTGCAGCTACTACCACTCCTAGGCTTTCCAATTTTTCCAGTATCAATCCATGTCCAATACAGTCAAACGCTTTGCTATAATCGATCATGAGGGTAGTCACAAATTGTTTGTCATCAAGATTGTCAGCTATGAAACTTATGATACTGGTTAAAGCTGTGATTGTAGATTTGTTTTTTATAAAGCCATGCTGGTGTTGAGTAAAAAGATCATGGTCATTTAGATGCTTGATTAGCCTATTTAACATTGTTTTTTCAATAACTTTAGAAATACTTGGCGTTAGTGAGATAGGACGATAGTTTATACAATCATTTTTCGAGCCTTTTTTATGTAGTGGATAAACTTTTGATGTTTTTAGTTGAGACGGAAACACTCCACTTCTGAAGGAATTATTTATAATAGTTACAAGAGGTGGAGTTAATTCTTCTGAGCATACTTTTATTAGTATCGAAGGTATTTCATCAATTCCACATGATAGCTTGGGTTTTATTGTCGCTATTACAGACTTTACTTCTTCGTTGTTGGTTAGTGTTAGTTCTAAGCAGTTTCCTGGTAAAACTTGTGTATGAGTCAGAAGTTGATTGTTGTTTGCTGAATTTGCAACTTTAGATTTTTTAAGTGTTAGTTCAGCAATTTCTGTGAAAAAAGTGTTGAAATGGTCAGCTATCATTATAGGATCAGTCAGTTTTTTGTCTTCTACTAATATTTTCAGTGGCTGATTTTCTGATTGGCTCTGTTGTCTTTCTGAATTAATAATGCCCCATAGTGTTTTCATTTTATTATCAGATTTATTAATTTGGTCGCTGATCGACTTTTGCCTAATTTTTCTCAAATACAGATCATACACTTTCTTCTTTTCAATCATATTATTTTTGTCTTCTGTATTTCTAGAGAGATGAAATTGGTTTAATGTCTCAAGGTATTGGTTTTTAAGTTCTGATGCTCTCTTGTCGAATACAACCCTTTGATTAGGGCCTAGTTTCTTAATTTGTTTTAAGGGGCATGTTGCATTCATTGCTATTCTAATTATATTTTGTAGGCAGTTATACCCTTCATCCACACTAAGAGCATTGTGCACACAATCCCAGTTTTCTTGAGCAAGAATATGCTTTAATTTTTCAAGGGTTTTAGTAGAGAAAACTATTTTTTTAATTAGGTTTTGTTTTGGTTTTGATATTATGTTCTTAATTACACACTCTTGTGCCATGTGATCTGATATGCCACCTTCATGGATTCCAATTGATATCTGGTCATCTTGCAGGTTAGTGCATATACAATCAATTGATGTGGCAGACTCTTGTGTAATTCTTGTTGCTGGTAGAGCATGTCTGATGATGTTATGAGTTCTTAGGTTTTCAGTAAATAGGAAATTATCCCTACTGTCTATGAGACTGTTTATATTTATGTCACCCATTATTATTATTTTCTTATTCTCAAGTTTACTTTCTTCTAATATGTTCGATAACATTTCCAGAGCCTCACTTAGTTTTCCTTGAGGTGGTCGATAGATGCCTAGTATAATATATGCTTGTTTTTTTGTTCTAAGAGTAACTTGAGCTGCTTCAAAAGCCGATTCTTGGCAGTATGCAGTTATGTCCATAACATTTATGTTTTCTTGTGGTACTGTAGTGCTTCTATAGACAGCCACACCTCCGAGCTTATGGTTTTCCCTACTAAAACTAGCTACTAAGTCATATCCACCTAAGCGTGTATTGTGTAATTTTTCTTCTTCTAGTCCATGTTCTGTTAATATTACTATTGTTGGTCTCAGGGTGTGTAGAAAGTGATTTAACGCATCAATCTTCTTGGCAAGTCCTCTGACATTCTGGTGGAGTATTTTTAAATTTTCATCTCCAGTGCTTATGTCTGGCTCTGTAGTTTGTGTCTCTGGCTCTACTGTTATGTGAGGTCTTTCCCCTCTGGTCCTGCTCCTAAAAAAGGGCTGTCTTTTTGTTGAAGGCAGTTTTTAGAGTCTTCAAGGGGTGGGCTTTGTATGCTGGTTTTGGAGTTTAGAATGTTGCTCGCAAGGGGGAGAGGTTGTAATAAATGTTGTTTTGCATTTTCTATTTTTTTTAATTTGTTTGTAGTAGAAGTCAGTTATGGTTTCGCCAGTTTTGCGCTTTGTGGCTGTGATGGGGGGTGCTATTGTCACTTTGAACTTATTTTTTTGTATTTCATTTTGGTATGGGGCACTTTTGATCTGGAGTTGTTGATTAAAGTTGTTTGTCTTATTGGGCCCTGTGCTTGTTCCATGATTTAACTTGTATTTTTCTACCTGTAGCGATGCACTGTAGACATTTCTTGTTTTTTGTGGCTTTAATATTTTGTGTGTGGTTGGATGTTTTTGATTAATTTTTTGTTCTATCTTTTGAGGTGTTCTTATGACTATTGGGGTTGCAGGTGTGGTTGTTTTCAGCTCTTCAGCATTTTTAGGCGACCTGTCTTGAGTTTGTTGTTGTCTTATTGTGTTCAATTTTTCTAATTTGTCCAGTCGTAGTTTTAAATCAGCCAGTTGTGTTAGTACGTACATGTTTGTATTCATATCAGGAAGTCCATTACTACTTGTTTGTGTTTAAGAATTTTGTTGTGTTTTCTTGTATATTGTATGGTTTTCTGGTGTGTTTCTAGTATTAGATTTGTGTTGAAGTTCTTGAAACTGTTTTTCTAATTTCTTAATTATTACTTCTTTCTCTTTGTCGTGTTCTTCAAAGTCTTGTATTAACTGTTCTTGCATTTCTTTTTCTTTTTCTAGCTGCCTTTCTAGACCTCGGATTATATCTTGTAAAATACTGTTTCTGTTTAGAGTGTGGTCCCTTTCCATTTCCAGTTGCGCTATTTATTCTTCACAGATCAGTTCATTTTTACTTCCTAGTTCAAGAATTCTTGTTGTTAGCTTGTGGTTTTCCAGACTCATTTGGTGTAGGTCTGCTTTGAGTTTTTGGTTTTCTATGAGTAATGCATTCCCTACTTCGGCTGCCAAGGTGAGTGACGTTTCAAGATCCGTGTTGTCTTGGTTTTCAAAGTCTTTGATTTTGGTTGTGATTTCAATCATGTCAGTATCATAGATTTTGGGGTTGTCGAGATTCCTTTTGTTTCTTAGTTCTGTGGTATCTGAGGAGTTGTTTGAAGTTTTTGTGGATTCTGGTTTCATGAGTGGTTCTGGTATATTGAAGCATTTCGTGCAGAGCCAGCTTTTAATTTCCTCCTTAGTCAATTTCTTCAGTTGCTTATCTGTAATGTTTACACAGTCTCCATGAAACCATAGATGACATGGGCCTGTGCATTTAATTGGTGAGTATTTCACTCCAATGCCACAAGAACCACAGGGATATTTAGGGCCTGCTGTTTTGGTTCTGTGCATTTTGGAGCTATGAAATGTTGGTGTATTTGTTGTTAAAGAAAGGAAGACAGTTTTTTATGCAGAGTTTGGCTGTTTCTCTATGTTAATATATTGTGTTTAGGCAAATAGATATTCAGTTTTTTGCTGAAGGTTTGGCTGTTTCCTTAAGTCCAATATGTAAATAAACTAAAATGTGTTCAGTTTTATTTTATTCAGTTTGTCTGATTCTGAATGTCAATATTATTTTTTGTCAAATTACTAAAGTGATACAGTTTTATTTTATTCAGTTTGTCTGATTCTGAATGTCAATATTATTTTTTTCAAGTTATTAAAATTCTAGTTATATTTTATTCAGTTTGTCTGCTTCTGACTATCAATATTATCATCGTCAAATTATTAAAGTTTTATGTTATAATATGTAAAAATATGTTATATAGACAATGTCAAAATTGAATTCTTAAAATGTGTTGCTAAATGATGGATATGCCTCTTGTTATGATCAGGCAGTGAGTTGAGGTAGGCTCTGTAGGTATGCGTGCCAACGCACAGTCAGCATAGGTGTTGGATTGCCATTCAAGCAGACTATTGTCACTGCTAATAAGGCTATAACTTCACTGCTGGTAGTAATGGTATTGTGTTATTGTAATATTGGAAGTCTAGTTGTCTGAGTTAATGATTTGGCATCTGACGTCACTTCCAATTGCCAGCATAGCCAATGTTTTCATGCAAATTACTTAATTAAAATATTGTATTTTCTCTTTAAACATTGAGGAAGTCTTTAAAAAAATTATTATGCTTCTTTTAAAATGTTGTTATTATTGGTTATTTGGTTTTTACTTTGTGATTTAAGCTTGTTGGTCATGAATAGTGTCATTGAATACTGTTGAAGATTTTGTTGGATTCTCCTTCAGTAAGTCATATTAGTAAGTTATTTTTTATTTTACTGGAATGGACTTACGTTCTTCCTTTATTCATGGTAGTATCCTGGATAACACTTGTTGGTTTAGTCAGCACAGAAAAACTTAAGTTTAGGAGAGAGCACATTCACAGTTTGTGTTGGCTGTCAGCCATCTTGTTCTGTGGCTCTAACCAGGATTCCATGGTGAAATACTATCTAGGGACATTGGTCTGGACCCGTTGCTTGTGATGGGAACAGACTCAATGATACCTAGGTACAGAATTGACAGGCAGGTCAGGGCCTTCCTTCCAAGCAGAGATAAGTGGATGAGGAGTACCGAGCCTGCACAAGTCAAAGGAAGCGTCTGGTATACGGACGGCTCACTTTTAGAAGGAGACGTGGGTGCTGGGGTGTACGGGAGGGGGGCACAGAAAGTTCTGTCTGTACCTCTAGGTGCCCATGCTACCGTCTTCCAGGCGGAGGTGATGGCTATCATGACAGCCGCACAGGAGGATATGCGTCTGGGTGGCTTTGGAGTAGTAGTTTCCATCTGTTCGGACAGCCAGGCAGCGTAAAGGCGATCATGGCGCCACGTACCAGCTCTAAGTTGGTATGGAAGTGCCAGGGGATTCTGGAGACTCTGCCAGCGTAAACAGGTGAGACTCATATGCGTCCCTGGGCATGCTGGCATTGATGGAAATGAGAGAGCTGATGCATTGGCTAGGAGAGGAGCAAAGTGCCCTCTTCTGGGACCGGAGCCGGCACTTGGCATTCCTTTTCAAAAGGTAAAGAGAAAAATTGACAGGTGGACCTCTGAGGAACACGTTGGCAGATGGAGGACCGAGTCTGGGCTCAGGCAGTCTCATGCATTTATCCAAGGACCGAATCGCAGTTACAGCAGAAATTTGCTGAGCTGTAACCGGGCCAAGGTGAGGGACTCCACATGTAGGCTCTGTGAGGAGGATGAGGAGAGCTCCATACACATCTTATGTCATTGTGGAGCTCATATCCTTCGTAAGGGGGACTGGTCTCTTGTGACACTGTCGCCAGGCTCGGGGCGCAAAGGGCCATGGAGTCTAGGCGCGGTGGGCTTGGTGACAGGACCACAACCCGGTGTATCTAACAAAAAAAAAAAAAAAAGCTGGATGGATCAGACCATATTCAAAGACTGGTTTGAAACAAAGTTAATTCTCCAAGTGAAATATTACCTTCAATCTAATAATTTAAAGTCGGAAGATTGTAAAATTATTCAACCTTTGGATCAGGGCGTCATTGCTTCAATGAAGAAAAAAATAGAGAACCAATTTACTAATGAAAAGGATTGAAGAAGAAGATCTGAAGACCTTCTTCAAAGACTATACTGTTTTAGATTGCATTTATGACATTAACAATGCGTGGGAGTCTGTCAAGCAATTTACATTAGAAAAGTCCTGGCGGAAGATGATGAAGTTGTTCGTTTTTATCCACTTTAGCTAATTTAGCTACATCTGTTTACGAAGGTGTTAATGTAGATGAAAATAACATAGCTGAATGGGTGAACTGTTGACGCTAACGATCCAGGCTTTTACCACCTAACAGATGAACAAATCGTAGGACAAGCACAAGTAAATCATTCAGAGAAAGCGAGGCTGAGGAAGAGGAAGATCACGTGCAAAAACAAGTTAGTCATCACGCAGCACTAGGACATGTTGATGGACTTATACAATATCTTGAAGAACAAGACGATGCATCACTCTTTGAGAAATGGTTATTGAAGAAACTTCAATCACAGATAAAGAATAAGTGTTTTATTACGAAAAAACAAAAGCGATTGACAGATTTGTTTGTGAAAAATATATAAACAAAATTTAATTAAGTAATCAACATATGTAACGTACTGTAATTTTATTTGTAGTCATTTATCATGTATTATTATGTTGTTATACTTTAGTATAAACCAATTAAACACACTTTTGAGTTGTTATTTAATACCTAAGACCATTTCTTAGACTTATCACGCATGTTACCACTATTATCGGCAATTTTGCGGCTTATCCAAAAGCTAAAAGAAGAGAACTGGACCGTAAGCCAATACAAGGATGTAAACAAGGGATTTGAAGAAATAATTGGTAAGTTTACTAAAAATTATAAAATCTGCTCTAGGCCGATAAAAAAAAACAAGGTGGGGGAACCACAAGCAAAGCCGTTTATATAAAAAATGGCCTATCAAAGAGTGGATTAATAATGAACTAATAAACCTAATCAGAGAAAAAGATAGAATTTTTAGACTGTGGAAAGGGGACCTCACAAATAACAGTTATAGGAATTTATACAAGCGGCTAAGAAATAGGCTGAACAATTTTATAAAGAGAAGGAAAAATCGATACTACCAACAATGTTTGAAAAAAATAGCAATAACATGAGAAAATTATGGGAGAATATTAACTGTTTACTAGGCAGAGGATACAAAAACAGTATTGATTCAACAATTGAAACTGCTTTGGGGAAATCGATGAAGAAAGATGAAATTGTAAATGGCTTTGCTCAATTCTTTATTGAAGGTATAGAATGCTTAAAGCATGATTGTGTACACAAAACGTTAGAACGAGACAGGTATGATGAAGCATATGAATATAATTTGTATATATCAAAGATAACACAAAATAAGATGAAATCAATAATACTTAGAATGAAAACTAACAAATCTCCTGGTGACGATGGGTTACGAATGGAGGACATGAGGGAGATAGTAGATGAAATCAGCGAACTCTAAGCAAACTGGTGAATGAATCAATTTCACAAGGACAATTCCCTAACTGCTTAAAAAAGTCACTGATAAGACCAATTTATTAAAGCAAAAGTAAGAAGGAATACCAGAATTATCGTCCAATTGCAATTTTGACTTCTTTAGATAAAATAATCGAGAGATATGTATTAGACTGTATAAATAAATATTTAACAGAAAATGATATACTTAATGATAAACAATATGGATTTAGAAAGAATTGCAGTACAGAAATGGCGTTACAGGAATTTTCAAATGTAGCTAATAGAATTATGAATAACAAAGAGCATGGTCTGGCCTTATTTATTGATTTTTCAAAGGCATTTGACGCAGTGGAACAATTTATATGAATGATCTGTTAAACAGGATACATGAAAGCCACATATGGGCTTTTGCAGATGATGTGCTTATCCTAAGGTATTTACATTTAGCAGAGGAAAAGCTACAGAGAGATTTTAAAGTTTTCACTAAATGGGCTCATGATAATGGATTGATTATAAATAGCCAGAAAACTAATTTAATGCATATACATAAAAAAAATATTAAGATTGAAAAAGAAATCAATATTAAACTTCATAACTGTAATTGTTTACATGGGGAGGAGCAGTGTCAATGTGAAGATATTAAAGTAGTAAACGTTACCAAATATTTGGCATTAATGGTAGACAATAAACTGACGTGGAAAGAACATATAGTGTCACTACATAAAAAACTTACGCCATGTACTGCAATAATGTATAGATTGAAAAATAGAGCAACACATCTGGTTAAAAATATAATATATAAGGCTTTTTTCGAATCATTGTTGAGATATGGAATATCAGTCTGGGGGACATCAGCAAAGAGCCATTTAAACCAGATAATAAATCTGCAAAAGAAATGTCTGCGAACTCCATATGGTGACGAAATTCAGTATGTAAATGGCAATATAAATTTAAATGAATTCAGTTTCATGGGACAATTGACACCGAAAGGTATGTATGAATTAAAAATTATATTAGATAACTTAAAAAAAAAAACACCTAACAACAGGAGTTTTGAAACTCGACATATTAAAAAATATGTTACCTCATTCCCCAGAACAAACTATGGGCGAAGACTCTCAGAGTTCATTATTCCTTATCTTTATAATTTATTACCTGAAGAAATAAAAAACATATCTAATTATGCAGAGTTTAAGAGAGCTGTTTTTTTTATGGCTTGCATACTTCAGAACTGGAAATGAAAACAATTACCTGTACTTGTAATCCTAGAATTTCAATGATTCCAGCTTCAGGACACTTATGCACTGCGCACTTACACTAATTCTCTAAACGAACATATTTTAATGTAACATGTGATTTTGAATTTAATGTATTTAATTTATATACATATATATATATATATATATATATATATATATATATATATATATATATATATATATATATATATATATATATATATATATAGTAGGTATTCAAAGTGTAATATAGTAAATTTAGTGTTGATTGTATTGTAAGATATTAAATTGGAAAGACAACAGGTTGTGTGATGGGCAGTGTCGGCCACAGATCGCGCATCATGTAACTCGTAAATGAACAAACTTGCGAAGTTTGTTAGTAGGCTGATGATGAACAACTGACATTAAAATCAAGAAAGGAAATAGACAGGATTCCAAAATATAAACCTGTCTGTTGCATGAAAAATTCAATTGTTCATTTCAATTCGACAGTGCATCTGGGGCCGGTGCATCCCAACTTTCTCTTTCATTGTACTGCCAAACCAGTTATAACATTGTAGTGCCGCCCTAAACCACCACAATTACTTTGATAATTTTTAAATAGAGTTATTTATTAAATGTTACAATGGACCTCACCGCCAAGTTACACCAAACTTGGAGAGGCCAACGCTGTAAAACTAAATGTATTAATAAATAAATAAATCTGCGAATTTGATTATCCGCGGCAATCCCGTCAGTCAATTACGTGGATAATCGGGTGTTTACTGTAATATGAAAATGGTTTACCATGCAATACAACTTTAACTATGTCAGCTGTTTTTATTTAATGTAAAATTTACAAATAGTTTGTTAAATATGTAAGTTACAGGTTATAAGGTATTTCATTTTCCTTTTACATTATAACGACAGATTAAAATATGTTAAATTTATTCAACAGCAAATCTAACATAAAACTTTGCTGCACTTGTTAAAGTAAAAGACATGTTTTGAACACTAAACAAAAGTTATTAACAAAAGTTGACATAACTTTATTCTTAAAAAATTACAACTTATTTGTTACAAAAGTTCTCATAAGATTTAAAAAAAAAAAAAACATTTCTGGTTGAAAATAAATAAATTGAGTTGAAGTGTACAGAAAAACATTTGATAAATTATACGATATTTCATATATCTTAACAGCACCTAGAAAGAAAATTGAGAATGCTGGCAGAGACTGTACATCATTGGCAGGTGACTGTGCATGGTGGGAGTCAGATTCTGTTGTGCATGCGCTGTCCGCACACAATTTACTGTGGGATTTATATATACCTTAGTACATAATATGCATCAGAAGACTTGCAGCAAATACAGACAAGAAAATAACTACGCTGCACCATGTAACCCAGCTACTTGGGGACAAAGTGATAAGGATATTGAAGGCAATAGGTTCTATGGTCTCGGTCCTCTTAATACCGACACAGCGTCTGCTCAGTGGTTGCCATTGACATGGACACCACTAGATAAGTCTGTGGTATTTCATACAGGAAGAACCGTGAAGAAAGAATTTCTATTTCTGGATCATGTAAATTTTAAATGTATAAATAAAATGAGTTATAAAATCAGAAAAGCTTTATTCGCTTTTTTGCCTCTTTTATGTGCTTTGATGATATTGGGTGAAATTTACTGGTAGGATTGTATTAGTCTGTATAAGCTGAGAGCTATTAGAATGAGATGGAAAGAACTTTAAATTTTTAAGTTCTAACTGAAATCACCGTTTTTGTTAAAATTATAAAAGAACATAATTTCTTCTATTATTTTGGATTTAGTCGACTTTGAAAAAAGTGATACTGGCATTGGAGTTGGTTAATTGCTCTTTTTCATTAGGCCTAAAGATCTCGCAGGAATTTGACAAAGTCTGCCATCAAAATTTTAAAGAGAACAAAATATTTACCAAAACTTAAATATTTTAACAATATTAATTCTCATCAAGTTGATTTGTTCAAACATGATTTGTTTTAATTTATATTTTTGTAGGTGCTGAGAATCAACCCCAATACTGGAGAACTGAAGGATGTAATAAAAGTTCCATCTCCTGAAACCACATCAGTGACATTTGGTGGTCCTAATTATGAGGACCTCTATGTAACATCTGCTAAAGTGGTTTTATCAGAAGAACAGGCGAAAAAATATCCCTTAGCGGGAAGCACTTTTAGGGTTACAGGGTTAGGTGTAAAAGGTACACCAAGTATACCAATAGTGCTGTAATCCTATTTATAAACTTAAAAAATAATCCAGGTTTTAATGTTGGTGATGGTTATGTAAGTGAATCACTTGTTATCTACAATCAAATGTAAAAATAACAAAATTGTCAGAAATCACTTCTATATAAATCTGCCTGCAGTAGTTTAAATGTATAGTTCTATAAAATAAACCACACTGCCTTTATACACACTCCAAAAATAAGTAAAAATACCCGGTGTTTATGCTTTACAAAACTTATTGTTTTGTTTCTATTATATATAGAACCATAACATATATAAATATTGTTAAACTTGAACATATTTTGTATAAAGAGGTATATATTTTGTAAGATAATTTGTTATTGTGTATGAAGTGTTGTATATGCCTTGTTAACAATTATAGAGCTATTTATAAATGTTACATTTTTTTATTATTTAAAAACCATTATAACTATTTACAGTATAACCCCGGAACATCGCTGATCCCAGCGTAATGTGGCCAACGGTAGGCCGGATTTAAGAAAAGCCGGAGAAACAAAATGCGGTTTAAAATAGCACTTTGAGTGTAATAAGCCCCTGGCAATTCCATATTAGGAATTAGTATATTAGGAGTGATCCTATCACTCCAAATATACTAATTCCTGGCCTAGTGCCCTTTAACCTAACCTAAAATAAAACATTTTTTTTAAACTTAACTTAGCAACTACGGTTATGTGATAAATAAGCCTTTCACAGTTAAGTAACAAATAAGTTCTTCAATACAACAAACTAATTTGTGTGACCGGTCAGAAAACTACTGAATAAGAGTGGAAAAAGTCAACCTTGTACTTTTTGTACTTACAATAAGTGCAAAAAGTGCTTATTGTACTTACAATAAGCAACAAAACAGCTGTTTAGGAAAAATCTCCAGATACACACAATTTTCGCCATTCCAGGATAACAATCCATTACAATCAGAATCTGGATATTGTGTAGGGAAGAGAACTTAGTATCAGGTTTGCCAGTTAGTTGAAAATCAAACCAATACTATTTGGTTCGGATTCCATGTGTATCTGTAGGCCCCTTAGATGCCCTGGCCATTAGGCTGTTAATAATGGCTCTTTCTAAGGAACAATCAACCTTAGTAACAATGGCTACTCTCGTTTAACTACTCATTCACTCCTCATATTCACCCATATCTCTATGATTGGTGTCTTAATGATTAAACATAATAATAGGCCTAATATAAGTACAAACATTGGGCCAAGTGAATAAAAACAAGTAGTCTCTAGTAAATACTTGCAAGTGTTTACTAACAAGTAATATACCCATGAAACATTGGTGTGAATAAAGTTGAGAGTTTAGTTGCTGGTCGGAGGGTATACTTGCAAGTGTTTACTAACAAGTAATATACCCCTGAAACATTGGTGTGAATAAAGTTGAGAGTTTACTTGCTGGTCGGAGGGTATACTTGCAAGTGTTTACTAACAAGTAATATACCCCTGAAACATTGGTGTGAATAAAGTTGAGAGTTTACTTGCTGGTTGGAGAGTATACTTGCAAGTGTTTACTAACAAGTAATATGCCCCTGAAACATTGATGTGAATAAAGTTGAGAGTTTACTTGCTGGTCGGAGGGTATACTTGCAAGTGTTTACTAACAAGTAATATACCCCTGAAACATTGGTGTGAATAAGTTGAGAGTTTACTTGCTGGTTGGAGAGTATACTTGCAAGTGTTTACTTGTATGGAAAAGAGTATTGACTTTACTTACTTGCAAATACTTGCGAATTAGTACTCGCGGAATCAGGTGATTAAACTACAAGCTTACATTGTTGATGTTTTTAGAGGTTATGTATGTAATTGTCACATTCCAAGCATTTTATCTCACAGTTTATTGCAGTGCGTAAGGTATGGATGCTATAAATAATGTTGGGGGTGACACCTGAGCAATTATTGTATCTTTATTAAAAGACAATTAGATTGTTTTGAATAAATCAATGTTGCCGAATGTAACAATGGCAAAGGAAAAGGTGTGGAAACTACTTGTTATAGGCCTACTTTGTTATAAAATCAACAGTTTCACTCTCAAATCGCAGTAATTGTTTAGATAAATTTGGAGGGATATTTTGTCTATTTTTATATTGTATGTCACGGAGCATGTTCATAAATGCAGCCATCTTTGTACACAAGCAAATGAAGACGAGTGTGGGTCAGTGCAACCTTGCAAATCTCTAGAGTATTTACTAGCCATACAAGTATTTACTTTCCTTTATTCACTTGAATTTCAGCTGAATTTGAGGGTATACTTTACTTACGAGTGTTTACTAACAAGTACAAGTAAATACTTCACTTTTATTACCCGAGTTAGAGTATCAACTCTAGGCAAGTATGAGTAAACTATTTAGTTGTTTTTATTCACTCGGCCCATTATAGTGATTGATTTTGTTAAACCAAGTTTACCATCCTTAGACTCGTGAGATTCACAAAGAAACCGATTCAGTTGACATTTCAATAACTCGAGGAATGATAAACTGAAGCCTAGGACCTGTGTAGGCACGAGCGTAGCAAGTGACATAAAGAAGTAAGAAGGCGGGTGTACGCTGAGTGCAAGTAGTAGTGAGGTTGGGAGCTGCCATTTCAAAATGGCGTTGAATACTAGTTTCTGCACCCAGGTAGCTTATTTAATCGAAAAAATCAAATTTTAAGTAAAAAAAGACAAATTATACTACTCAAAGTAAAGAGATAATGTTCCATTGTAAAGTTTCGTATTGCCAGGGGAGAATTCTTACCAGAATTAAAACTTTCGTTAAATTGTGTTAAAAAAATCCTTTTCTAATGTGGTCAACTTAAAAAAAATCTTGTTCTTAACATTTTTATAAACTGTTTCCAAGAATAACAAATTGCAGTTTGTTTAAGTTAACGCGATCAAATACTGGAACCAATTAATTACTGATTACACTACATAAGATATTCTAAAACTTTAGTCACCCATTATACAGTAAACACAGTACTATTTTTACTGAACAATTGGTGTGGAGAAAGGCATTATCAAAATACTTACTTACTCTTACTCCCATGGCCTCATACATGTTGGTATTTTATTTGGCCTCATCAACAAGTCACCTCCATCACTCCCTGTCCATAGCATTGTCTTCTGTTCCTCCAAGCTTCCACAGATCTATCTTCATTTGGTCTTTCCATTGTTTCTCTGGATGTCAGCGGGGTCTCCTTCCTTTAAGATTGCATCTCCATATTTCTTTTATCAAGGATTGGGCTTCTCTTCTTAATACATGCCCCGTCCATCTCATTCTTCTGCTTTTGGCTTCAGCTACAATGTCAGAGGATTTATAAATATTTCTAATTTCTTGGTTGGATTTAATTCTCACGTGCCTCCTTCTTTGGTAGGTCCAAAACATTTTCTCAGAATCTTATTTTCAAATGTTATTAGTTTCTTTTCTGCTTTTTTGTCAAGTACCCACATCTCTGCACCATATAAAAGGATTGGCCTGATTGTAGTTTTATATACTTTTAATTTTGTTTTATGTGATAATAATTTAGATGTTAAGGTCTTACAACACCCAGACATTACCCTGATGGTTAAGGTTCTTTAGGTAAAGATTACTAAGGCATGATACTGGGTGGATATTGGCCCACCCATACACGTACAGTGGTATTGACTCACCCGCCCACCCATACAAGTACAGTGGTATTGATTTGTATGTCATAAAACAGATTATAATTTTATACTGTAGTCTATTTATAATATCATTATCTTTATAAAACACAAAATAACTGTGGTTATAATAATGTGTTGTCTATTCGTAATTATTTGTAAATCCTTTTATTTCTCAATTATACTAAGCTTTAATGCCACATTTTTTGCCTAAACATAAATAAATGATACTATAAACCAAAATAAGTAGGCCATCAACCTGCTGATGTTTTTCAAACTTTTATAACATTTTATTCTATTAAAATGTACAAAGTAATTAAATTGAAATTTTTGTTCAAACATCGTATCATATTACTTACAAGTTTATTTAAAATGTACTAACCCATTGGCAGCCTAGTTATTATCAGGGTGTCCAGTAAACCTCCTTAAACAAATTCCCTGACTTTTCCCTGACCGATCTCTGATTTCATACAAAATTTCCCTGACCCCAAATCGACATAGTTACATCTGTCTATTTAACTTAATTTAGTAATATTATGTACCACCATGTACATACATTGTTATTATTTACAGTCAATTACAATTATTAATTACAGAAATATAAATATTTCACAAATGTATTTTTATTGATAACCGTAATAATTTAATTCAAAACTATTACCTACAATAATTATTCTTTTTGAACTACTTTATAGAAGTAGAGGTAGAATTAAAAAAATATTTTTAATTAGCCTTGAGTAAAAAAAACACATCTTTTATTCTATTGTTAAATTATGACAATTTTCAATGCCTTGCAAAACGGCAGTACAGTAGAACCTCTTTAATCTTTTTATTTTTTATTTTATTTATTTATTCATAAGACGCCGATCGTCAAGATATGGGCGAATATGGATTTTTGAATGAGTGTTGATGAGCGAATGTAATCATTGTTACAAACTAAGGCCGACTATTCCTTAGAAAGTGTCTTTAATTAATAGCCCAATGACAAATGAACAGCCGGTGATTATCAGCTGATCCTTCTCAAAATGTATTGACTCTGATTGGGATCGAACTGACAACCTTTAGCACATGAAGCTGGGATTGAACCAACTACGCCACCGACCAATCCGGCACGTTTGGGACTTGACGCTTTCCGGATTAAAGAAAATTCCAGACTATGGAGGTTATTTATAAAAATACAGAAGGTGTATAAAAAATAACATGATTTGCACAACAAAACTTTACTGTATGTATATATTATTTAAACAATATAAATCAATATATAAGTACAGGAGAAATATTAAAATGCATTTTTAAGTAGGCCTACAGTATATGATGAATTAAATTAGAATAAAGTATGAAAACAGTACAGTACTGTACTATAGTATTTGTGGTTTTTAGTAACAGCACTGGTAGAAGGCTGGAAAAAAGATCTAATATCTATTTGCTTCTTACAGCTTTTTTTATTAGCTGTCGAGTAGCTCACTTTACAATGTTCATTGTGAAGGCAATTCTGTAATTTGTGTCTATTGCCGTTGATGCCGGATTATAGACAATTCCGGACTATAGAATGCCGGATTAAGGAGGTTTTACTGTATATTATAATTTCCCGAAAACCAGCATAAATTTTAGGTCTATGGCTTATTTAACAAGTACTAATGAGAAAATTATTTCAATAAGTTTTAACTTTTGGTGATATAAAACTAGTTGTATGAGGCCGAACGAGCATAACCAAGCAATTAAGTAGCTTTTTCATAATTTAGAATATTGAATGGTATGTATAAAATTAATATTTAGTACTGAACAAAGTACAGGATTTTTTGTAGCGCACCCAGGTATATAGTGACTATTACAATCACAACAGATTGGTGTTCTTGTTAGGATTTTCCAGGTTTTGTTTCAAATTCCCTGATTTTTCCCTGACTTTTCCAGGTCATTTAAAATTCCCTGACTTTTCCAGGTTTTCCCTATTTTCCCTGTTGCTGGACACCCTGTATTATGCAGTCAGCTGACCTTAAGGAATCCCATTAAATATACTGAAAGTGCAATGTTTCACCATAAAGTAAATAAATATGTTATTTATTGTTTAAATATATTAAACCCTTATATTTTCATGATCTCGAGCAAATTGTCTACAATTTATACTAGTTTTCAATGTTTTAAAACTAAAAATAAATGTTTTTGTATATAAAACAAACATTTTTATGAATATTTTTTCCAATTTTTTTTAAAGTAGGATATTTTTAAAAATAATTATTCGGTTTTATATCTTGTATTGATAATATATTATTGTATAAAATTTTATTTTCTATATGGAAAACTTTTATTCGTTTTGGTACCTCATTTAGTTATTTTTTTAGAAAATATTTTGTAAAATACTACAAATGTCAAAAACAGGGCTATGAATACCAATTTGTTTTATATGGGCATGTGTGTATTATAATACTTTTTATGCCTATATGTCCTCTAATTTATATGAAAAAGTAATTTACAAATAAAATTCCTAAAATGAATGTATTTACTATATATAGAATAAAGCAATTTTTTGTAAAGAAACAGAACGTCTTCAATAACTAAGCCTAATCTAAATAAATAACCTTATTATGTTTGTAATTTATAAAGTTACAGCTGTGTATAAATACACAACAATAGTTTTTTTTTAACTAAAACGTCATAGTAAATTGACAAACTAACCCCACATAAACAAACAACAATGCATGCCGACGGTCAAGGTCTAGATTACGCATCAATACTGAAATGTCAAAATAGTGTTTTTGTTGATATATTCAATATATATTATAAATTCAAATTAATCAGTTATGGTCATTAAATAATAATATTTAAAGTCTTAAGAAACTAAATATATCATATTATAGATCAAATGATACTATTTACTGTCAAATAATAGTTTGTTAATATAGATTGTTAGCATGACGGGTAAACTTGTGATCGTGGTTTTGAGTCTTGGCGGACCGTCACGAGTTATCTCTTGATGAGTCGTCAATGAGTTAATTTAAGCTATTATTAATATGTCTAAGAGCAAACAGATGAATATTTATTGTGTTTTCAACCGAAAGCACAATGGAACTTAAGATGCCCGCCCTGTACTGTCACATATAAGGTGCAGGATGAACAGGACACAGGCTCTATGCCATCACGCATCAAGCCAAGGGAGTGAGGAGTTTGAAGGCAGGAGCACGAGGGGTAAGATGGTTAGAGAAAGACTAAGCAGAGTGCCTTGGAATACTCACGTACACTCTCTTCTGTGACAGTTTAGCTACAGTGCTGCAATCTAGCGGAATTCAGTTGCCCCTAATGCTGGCCGCACCACCTTAAATCGTCCTTTTATAATAAAAGTATATCTAAAAATGTTTATCTCTTTATTCATTTACTGTTTCAAAATATTACTCTGAGTAATTATATAACAGATTTTCATATGACAGAGATTGATTAGTACAAAAAACTCTAGAAACAGAGAGTTTTTGACAGAATGATATGGAACCTTTAACTGTCAGCACTTGTTAGCCTGGTTAGGTGAATCATAGTTAGTTACAGTACAACAACAAGGAGTACAAGTGGTTTGGTGGGCGGGAGGTCCACCAACAGAAGTATACTTTGACAATGATGAGAAAATATGTTTACTAGAATGCTTTTTTTTAATTTTTGAAGATAGTCAGTTATATCAGACTACTCTATAAAATTATGAAACAGCATAAATTTAGAACTTTAAGATTGTGCCAGTTTAGGAAGATATAGAAGATTGCCAAACAAAAGATATTTTATTTCCACAGTGAAACCTTGTTTCAACAATTATCCTTATCAAAAATAAACAGCAACTTAAATTATAACTATCACTTTTAAACTAAAATAAACTATGGCAGAAAGCCAATGCAATAATTAATATCAAATTTCAGCTCAATGCATGACTAACACTACACGGTAACGCTTTCTACATTACAAACTAATAATAGGAAACTCGCCTGAGTAAATATTGTGATGGCGTAGATTACTAATTAGTAACAATGCTCTATGTACAAATATAATATCAGTCAAAACTTAACTTAAATCTCACACTTTTGAAGAAAAACTTAGATGATAAACCAAAACATAATCTCTAAGTATTAAGCAATAAAACAATCAAAATATCCATACACATAACATTTTCTAACTTAAATGCCTATGAGTCTCTGACAAAAATTATGGTTAAGTCTCCGCACTTTTGCGAACTCTGTTCAAGAATAAAACTAATACTTTAAATTCTTTATCTCAAGTTTAATATACATAAGATATGCATTATGTAAAATACAAAACTAAACAAGTTAATACAAAATAAACTGCCAACATAAATATGATTTATTCAAATTTTCTCAAGCAAAATTTTGCAGTACTAAACAACAAACTTACGTGCTTTACAAATAAAAGGTACATCACTTAACATTTTTCAATGTTTGGAAAATGTAATTATGAATCATATTTTCAACCTGTCCTTCATGTTTGTTACTATAATAGAATACTAAATATATAAATTAATTTCAATAGTAAAATCAATGCATTTAGTCTAGTAAATAGAATAAGACTATTTTGCTTATTTAACAAATTCCATTAAACTAATTATTAGTTAACCACATAGATTTATGTTCATCATTTAATTTCATTCTAATTGAAATTATGCATCAATAGTACAACGCACTTACAGTATATAATATTTATTACAAAAATGTTACATATTTAAGAAAAAAGATGTAGTTATAAATAGTAACAAAACTTATGTGATGAAAATTCTCATTTGAGTACAACTAAACTAAATAGGCTATGGGAGATAAGCCTATAAATGAACTTATCTTTTATTATAATTAAATGAAAATGTTTCAATTAATGTGTTATATACCCTGTCATTACAATTAGCTGTAAATCACAACCAACTAAATTTTTGACAAAGATAACTATATTTTCCAATTATACAACAAATTAATATTATACTTAATTAAGTTCTATGTTAGTTCTAGAAAAAGGCCACATATTTGTAACGTACGATTCACAATTACATGTAATTGAGCAAATCGATGTTACATAAAAATATTTATATTAATGGTATACTATCATCAGGTTTTAACATATCACATATCGTTTCATAAGGAACTAGTGACTATAATATAATACCATGCTACAAAGCAGATGGAATTGGAGCTGCTACGACATGTTGATAGAAGAGAGCATCAGGGTGGATGTAGTGGGTGGGAGGTGGAGGGGGGTGAGGAGAGGGATAAAATATTGTGGGATCGTAAACACTATACTCTACGAAGTTGGATGGACAAAATGCATCACACTCCACAGGATGGTAATATAGGGGCGGGGGTATGTAGTGTGTTGCTACCGGTATGTTGGTTGTAGTGCTCGATATTTCTGGCTGTTGAACAGGAGGTTCATATGATCTTCCTAAAAATAAACATATGTGGCATTGTTGAAAACAATTCATAATTAATTGACTCATCTTTAACTTGAAATGAAAACGTCTTCATAACATAAGGCAAGGTTAGGACTGGAGAAACGTCTCTACCACTTAACCTTAAAAAATAACTTATTTGAGACTTGAATATATTTGTTAGAAACAGAGCGTTGAAAAAAATTGATGACAGAAATAAAATAAAGCAGAGACACACTTGACTGGATTCAAATTCAAATGACCTAACATCAAAAATATTACTTATTGGGTAACGTACAAACTTTTAGTAACCCTCATTTTGAAGTTTTCATCTAGTTGCTTGAAGATTTTATCGTAATCCAGTTTTGTTGATTTGGTTTGGTAATTATATGACTATGCATTTTGTAAAACTTACTGTGCTATATTAGTAAATTGGAGAGATAGGACATCAGCAAACTTACCTTAGAAGACAAGTTCACTAACACCAGAGTAGTAGTAACAGACACAAAATAAACACATAATCTCACAAATTTTCAATGCCACTGGCATTTTCTTCAGGTGAGTAGAAAGAGAGAGACTGACATTACTTCCACTATTGCTGTGTAGGTGGCTGTGGTGGGGGTTGTACATCCATAGAGCAACACTCAGGTACAGACGCAGTTTTTCAGTTAGTATATATATGAAGTTTGCTGATGGGGAAAGAGTTGAGGGGAAGTGGTCTATCTTATGTTCAGATTAGGTGGGTCACGGGATTTTGTTATCCATTGGTGTGCTAATTCCATTCTTCGGAGTTGGGAACTAATGGCATGGGAAGGAAGGTATCCGATTACCTTATTGGTGTAACACTGATCAAAATTTTGGTGATGGAGAAGAGTATGGGCAGAGACAGGTTTTTCAGGATTTTGGACTTTGCAATCATGTCTATGGCCATTCATGCGTTTTCGAAGGGTTTCACTGGTATTGAAATGATTGATGGTATTGAAATATTGAAATGGTATTGATATTGTGCTGGACAGTGCTGCCACTGGAGTTGATAAATTAGATTGGTGGAATCACAGGAGTGGTTTCCAGGTATATTGTAGGTTAAGGAGGTACTGGAGCTGGTAAAAGATGTGGCTGAGAGATGAATAGGGCAGGTTTTGCAAAATTTCTTGTTACAAGGATTAGAACTGGGTGGTTGCTGGTCTTTAGGACAGGTCAAGGTGTTGGGATCAGGTAACTTAGGATGGACCAAGATTTGGCAGAGGTTTTTGTTTTGTCTGAAAGTCACATAGGAGGTTTTTCAAGGAGATCTTTGGTGTGGGGGGAAGCTTTTATGATGTTGAAGCCATCTTTCAGGATTTGGTAGAGTTTCTGTAGGCCATGGTGGTAATTAGTGAAAAGGGGTAAGCATTGGGAACTGCTTCTGATTTGGGGTTGGTTTTGGGACTGGGCTAAACGGATTTGGTTTTTAATAAGGTTGGTAGGGTAACCTCTCTTTTGGAATGCACTGACAAGTTGGTTGTTGTATTTATTTAGGTTTCTGGGAGAGGAAATGATACGTTTGGTACGGGTGGCTAGGCTATAGATAGGGAGCGTTTAGTGTTGTTGGGGTGACAGCAGGTATAGTGAAGGTATTGTTGTTTATTGTTAGGTTTGATGTGAATATCAGTTTGAAGGACACTGTCCTCCAATCCAATTTCAACATCAAGGAAGACTATGCCTTCAGAAGAGGATTGCCAGGCTCCTTTCATCGATGATATTTTCATGATCTGGACTGACTCCGAAACCAATCTTGAAACCTTTCTTCAAAGCCTACAAAACTTTTCATCCCTGAATTTCACCTGGCAATCCTGTTCTGAAAATGCCAGTGGCATTGAAAATTTCTGAGATTATGTGTTTATTTTGTGTATGTTACTACTACTCTGGTGTTAGTGAACTTGTCTTCTAAGGTAAGTTTGCTGAAGTCTTATCTCTCCAATTTACTAATTCCTGGCCTAGTACCCTTTAACCTAACCTAAAATTACTATGGTATATGAAATGGCTACCAAAAGATGACGTCTTTTCTGTAGGTCTTCTGAACTCTTCCCTAAAAATCTATAGCGATCCAGCACTACATGCTCAAGATCAAGGATATCTGTATCCTTTGTATACAGCCTGCATCTTTGTCATTACTACGATTATTGATGTGTAGTCTTATAATCAATTATTGTAACTCCTACAACTGTCACAGTCTTTGAAGGCAACTTATCACCTTTCAGTTAAAAGTCAGTATATTATCTACCATAACTTCTTGATTATATTCAATAGGTTAAATGCAACAAATTCTTTTACTTTCCAGTTAAAATGCACGCTATTCTTTGTAATAAGGTTAAAAAGACAATTAATTGACTGGTAAGAAAAAAAAAATAAAAGAACTTTGTTACTTTATGCTCTAGTTCTAAGTTTAAGTAGTTCCCGCTTGACACTCATATGGTTTATGATGCTGAACCAGTAGAGCGGACATTATATTATTAGGATAAAAAAAGTTGAAAGATGTCTTATTTTACCAGGGGAAGTTAGGAATAAGAAGCCCTCTCTTAACACTTAACCTGGGAATAAACGGCTAAACCCTACACATTCCGACGATGTTGACCTATAATACTAGGCATTTTGTAAGCAATTAGGAAAACAATCATTAAACATATTTAGAACACTTTTTTGGTATATTATTACATTATAATTATTTTAATAAAAATGTGTAGAACCTCAATATGTAAGTAATTTGGTTTTTGTAAAAAATGCAAAAATTAAAAAAAAATATATATTTTTTTTAATGTAAAGTTTACATTCTGCCTCATGTATAGTAATTTTAATTACGTTTCCATAACAACATGCATACTTTCATAACCACGATTTAATGCCCTTTGAAATGATATGCAGTATATAGATGAAAACTAGCGTTGTCGGTAGACACTTTGCTGTCTAGCGTGATAAGCTGACAACAAAGAATAAAGATGACATAATGTTATTCTTGATTATTTCAAAGAGCACAGAATGAAGCCAAAGAATTTAGAATTTTGCATTAACTTTTGTTTGCACCAGTAAATAAGTTTCACAACCGGTATAGAAGCGAGAAGTGATCGATATATATATATATATTATATATATATAAAACTAATGAACTTCGACACCTGAGGTATTGACAGTATTTCAATACGATCGCCTATGAAAACAAATCAATATTTATATTAATAGCTGTAGCAAAATTTAAGTTATAGAGTTAGTTTTAATACAATGTACTATTTGACAGAAAATAAATACTGGTGCAAGAGAGAGTAGACACCTGGATAATAGTATGGGAAAGAGTTAATGGCCAATGTTAGTTAAAAATAGAATATAAAATGATTTTAGTTTAATATCAAACTACAATTAACGATCTGAACTGGTCAGTTGTCTGCACTTGTCATATACAAAAGAGTGGTATGCGCTATTAGCATATGATCTTCATCAATTTAACTGTAAATTAAAATTGTTCTCTGTCGGTAAACAGATCTGCTTACAGTTAATGAGCATACCTTGCATAGTCTTCAGTTTATTTTTAAACCTTGGAGCCACATTCTGGGAGTTGTAAGTGGTACTATCAGGCTCATTAATGACAGGACTGGGAGCGACTGGCAGAGAGTTAGGCCGCTGACTGTACACCCCGACAGGACTCATCACGACAGCTGAATCTGACATATCAGGCACGCAACGGTTATTACAATTAGAAAATCACTAATATACAATTTTAATAGTATGTTATAAGAGTAAATTTGCTTTATTTAGTGACTTTTTTTGTAAATATATCTGCTGCAAATTATTAAAAGGTTATAAAGTGTAAGCAATTAATACAACTGTACGGTTCCGAGTTGAACCCTAGATCTATAATTTCATGTTGTACTGATTTGCACTTTTGAAAATCAATTTGATATAAATATGTACAGTAGAACTTGGATAATTCGAACCTGAAGGGACCAATGCGAAAATTCGAATTATCCAATACTTCAAATTAACCAAGTTGTATTATTTATGTAACTTTCATGATCCTAAAAGGCTTAAAATAATACCCACAAATTACTTGTTTAATATAAAATTTAATGTATTCATTTAAAGTTCACTACAGTATATTAAACATAACTATAGAGGCATACAGTATGTAAAAATTACAATAATGAAGGTTTAATGATCGCAACATAATGACGGGGCGCGCCGAGGGGAGGGGAAGAGACAGATTAGGATTTCTCAGAAGGTGATTGCCTGCCGACACACTGACCAAACAATGTAAACCTCAAACGGAACCTTGTTTACAGCACATTAGTCAATGTTTCACTTTTACCGTTGATGTAAAAACTTCGAATTAAAGAGATTTAACTTCGAATTATCCATGATTATTTTACATTGGTAATATTACAATGTTCAAGGGACCAACCCAAAACTTCGAATTAAAGGAAATTTCGAATTAAAGAAGTTCTAATTATCCAAGTTCTACTGTATTACAAATAAAACTGCACTACATTTGTGTTCAAACTTATAAATCAGGTACTTGACACTTGGATAACAAATAAATATCTTAAATTTTAGTTCAAACTTACAAAACAGAAAATGCTTCAAAATTACAGATTTTGTTGAAAGTTTTATATCAAGTAGAAACATTTTATTGTTGTTAGGTCCTTGTGCAGTCTTTGCTGTGCTATAAAAATGTTCTTTCCATTCCCTTTAAAGCTTTGATTTTTTCTGTTTACAAATGTAAGAGAGGTTTACATTAGCAATAATAAAAACATAATTGTTAAATATTCTGCAGTCTTTTGCAAAATGGTTTTCTATAACATGCATTGTTAAAATACTATGAATATTAAAACATTTGAACCTTCCCATCTTTTTATTTGAATTAGGCATAAGGTCTTTTAACATTCTAATTGAGTTGATTTATCTTAAAAACTACAACCTTAACGGTAAACAAGAATTAAAAATGATTTTGGATTAGTAACACTATTATCAAGATTATAATAGGAATGTGTATTGTTATATATTGATTTATAATGTATATACTTAGATAAAAATACTTATGTAATGAAAATACATTTATTGTGAACATAAATTATCTCCCATAGTGAGCGATACATGCGACTCTTTCTCTTTCATTGAAACAAACAAAACAGTGTACTCTTGTGAGCACTATCTACCAGAGTTGAATATAACTTTGATACAAATAATGTAACTGAGTAGATGCAATCAAATGCTTTCTATCAGCTGTAATAAGAATTACAAGTAGTTTGTGTTAAATAAAGACTGATGATTGCAATTGTGCTCATAGGTGGGACAAATGACACCCAAAGTGATAGTTTAGCACCACTATGTGAAAAATAAACTCATTGAATTAAGTGAGGTCAGAAAAGTTATAATAACCACAGTACCTAAGAGATATGACTTAAATCTAAGTCATCCTACACACAATAACATGGAAATTCTCCACAATTATATACGAGAATTTGTTTACTTTACTTATTTTTACTTTATATAAAACTTCACTTGCCAGTTCACATGTGCTACAAGCCTGTGCGTGAACTTTATTCAACGAGTGAAGTACCGACCTTTGGCTCAGTGGGGATTCGAACCTTGGACGTGCACTCCGCAGTCTAAAGCCTTAGCCAAACAGTGGTAACCCACGCCACCACAATTTGGTAACCCACATCATATCAGTATATTTAACTGACTTAGATCACCTTAAAAGATCACACTTCAGCTCTCATGGCTTACACTTTAATAATGCAGGGAAATTAAAAATCACTGGTTCAATTGTTAATAACTTAAATCACATATTTCAAAGAATCAATATTGTAAGTGAGAATAATAAAAAAGAAACACAAAATAATACATCAGTCAATTCTCACCGAACTGTTAATCATGGGGTTTGTATGGTTAAATATAGTACAAAAAACAGTAGCAGATATGAACCAAGTTATAAATAAGTATTGCACCAATGATTCTGTTGCATTTGCCTACTGTATATCTCAAGACTGGCAGTAAGAAGCATATAAGTTAGGGGTGTGCAAATAGCTTGAAATTGGAGTTTTTTTCGGGTTTAAAAAAAACTCAAACTTGACTCGAGATTTTAAAAAAAACACAAAAATCGAGTCGTTTTGCCACATCTTTGAGCGTAAAATGCTATAATCAAGACAAAAGTCCCATTTGTATAGTAGATTATATTAAGATAATCATTTTATGTAGGCAAGTGTATGTAAAATATGATCATAATTTCGTATTTGTAACCGGAGATGCTTTTGCGATGTATTCAGATTCGTGATTCACATACACGTCTCGATCGTACTGCCATGGCGATTACGACAAAAAGTATTCTCGTTATTATAAAGAAGGCACAACAAAATAAGCTGTTCCAAATAGCCATCACTAGAAAACGTGATAGCTGATCATAAAGAATCAGTTATTGAACCGTTTCAAAACTTCGTTACATAACTACTTTTACCAACATTTGAAATTAACAGTTGCATTTATTTCAGGTCCATACTTCAAAAGTTCATGACTAAAACTATTCTAAGACTGACAATTTCGGACAGATTTAATTGAATCGCGTTCAATCTGTAAGATAAACTATGCATGGTACATAAATTATTGAAATTGAAAAGCTATAATAATTTGAGATAGAATGCCCGGAATAGTTTCGTTCTGGCACCGTGACTAATAAAATAACGATTAATGTAGGTACTACCAGTACATCGATGAGTCCCAATATAAAATGTACTGCTAGCCGTGGATTCGATTTGTATCCATTTTGTTTAAGCGTTTTTGTTGACGTTAACACTAGAGATGGAATTTACAGTTACTTTTTCGGTAACCTGTTACGTAATTAATAATAATAATAATAATAATATTTTTTATTGCCGTTTGGATTATTACAATCATTGACAAAGTCATCATACAGCATTGAACAGCCAAGTCAAAATGAACTAACCTAAATGACTAAAACTATGTTAACCTAAAAGTTTGGTGCTTATGGTAGGAATCTCTACCATAGCTGAAAGATTAAAACTAATGAGAAGCAATTTGATGCAGTGAATGAACCAAAAGATAAATAGACAAGGTAATAAGGCAGCATAGAAGGAGACAGACCAGATCAGTACAATAAATATATATGTATGATTAAACGAGGTTAAAATATTCAAATAAATATTATAAAACTAAGTAACAAAATAAATATAGAGACACTAAAACAAAACTATGAGACAACAAAATTAAAATAAATGGTCTGTGTTCAAATAAAGACAGTTTACTTACAACAACTACAAAATAAATAAATATAAACACAAGGAAATAATTGAATAGATAGGTAGAATTCTATTATGTTCTGATAACATATTATAATAATCTGTTATTTTTGTAACCTGTTACTATCGACCCGCTGACGTTCCAGACAGTTATTCTGTTTCTATTTTGTCCTGACGATACTTAACAGCCCGAAGCCTTGTTACGGCTGATTTAGATAACGTTCCAAGTTACCAAAGGTTATGAAGTTGAAGCAGAGATCAAGTAAGTTTATTATGTTTGGTATGTGGTTGAAGTTATCCCTTATGTTACGTTATGATAATGAGTTGCGGCTTTACATGCCCATTACAGAGTTACCGCTCAAAGTTTGTTCTGTTATCGATAATTTAACTGAAAACTCTTAAGAGTCTTAAGTTTCATTTGTTCAATTAGTTCCGCTTACTTCTCAGCACGCTATATTACTCTCCATTACCACCATGCGTTACAGTTATATAAAGTTCGTTACAACCTTATCATACATCATGACTGGGAGTACAAAAATAACAGGGTATTTCGTGTAACCTGTTAAATCTATAACAGGTTTCGATAAAAAACCTGTTATAGATAACGTTTTGTTAAATAACACCCTCTCTTGAGGACTCAACTTGGCACATGGAACGATTGAAGTACAAATAGTACAATGAAAACCAAAACAAGGTTAACCTTGATCAGTCGGCACGGCAGTTGTTATCGCTAGTTAGTACTGTATTGACATTAATTTTTTTGTTTCTGTTAGTGGAAACAAAACATTGTAGTCAATGGTGAAATTGAGGTTAGCTGAAAAAAAAATATTATTGTGTGTTTTCATTTTTGAAAATTAAGGGTTAAATACTCGACTCTAAAAAACTCAAACTCAAAATTATGTCTAAAAACTCAACTCGAACCCTAAAATTGCTACTCGCACACTCCTAATATGAGTAAAGGTGTGACGGTGACGTTCAAGAAGAGGTTTGGTGGACCCTTGCAGACAGTCTACATAAAGGAACACCTAACATTCAAAAAACTACAGAAGGTGCTGGTGTATACAGTTTAATTACAAAGAGAAAATATTGTGAAAAACCATAAATAGAAAATTATGATGTTGCATTCCCAAATGTGACAGAAGACTTTATTGCAAGGGGGTTTAAACATCTAGTTTGCTCTCTATTAGGTTGCATTAGAGATGTCATTACACATTATTTTTCAGCTATACTCCAATTCCATCAAGTAACAAAAGCAACTGTGGAAGTTATTACATGTGATGTAAATGTATATTTCATTGTGAGAAGAGGGATTCCATTTCACATTTCAGGAGTTTTTAAAGAAAATGGAGCAATTATTAATAATTAACAAACAGTCAAACTTAATGAATATTACCGAAATCACAAATTTTAATTCCAAATGAAACTGCAACCTATGAAATAGAAAACTGACAACCTTTAACCAATCAAAACCTATCTAGAACACCCATAGCCTCAAGATAAATTGATGTAAACCGAATTCCAACAGCTTGTTCATTCTTAAGATCCAATTTCGATTATGAGTGTGAATTGTTAGAAAAAAGAGCAAAGATGTTTGTAAGAGTAAAGTGATAAAAAAAGAACAAAAGTGTCAGCATCCTTAATGAGGGAACGTGACTTGCAAATAATGAGGAATTAATAAATATTGACCAGTTTTTGAATGAACATAATCTAATATTGAATGCTAATAAAAAAATGTTGTATAGTTCAAAACAGCTGGTTTAAAATTTTACATGACGATTACTTTTTTCAACTGATAATTGAAATGCCTACAATTAAATTATATTAGTGACATATAAGTATAATCAGTTTATTGTATAAAATAATTGTCATCTCAGCAGTTTAATAACCTCAATATTCGAGTTTCATGCATCTTAAAAATATTTATTGCCTGGTTTTAACCCTCCAGGTGCTGACATCGCGTAGCGCGATGTCAGCGCTCGCCGTTGTAGTGCTGACATCGCGTAGCGCGATGTTAGGTCCGCGATCTATTTAAAACGCACTAGCGGCTTTAAACGACTGAATATTACAAAGTATGTTATATAGTATTGAAGTAGAAGAAACGCGGAACATATTATACTCTATGGAATACGTCTGCATCAAAACAGCCGATATACAACAATTGTTTCGAAGCGTATGTTTTGTTTTCAACACACAAATCAGATTCTCAGTGTATTGCCGCTTGGTGTTTGTTTACATTGTAAGTTTGTTATTGTAATCTATTATTATTGTTTTATTTTGTGTTATATTGTATTTTATCTTAAAAAATGAGTGAATTAAGTAGGTCTAGTGCAATAATAAATGTGTTAGACGAACTAAATGAACAATCAGACATTGAGAGTGAAGTTGACTCTGAGTAAATCATCTTGTCATTGCTCCAGAATGTAAATTTTTGTACATAAGATATATTTTTTAATTAATTATTTTAGTTTTTTATTGATTGTCATTGTTATATTTTGTGAGCTGAAAACATTTTGAGTTGTAAAAGTGAAATAACACTACATGTTACAATGAAATGTGTAACTTGTCATGTATTAGTGATTTTTTACATAGGACAATATTCCATTTTTTACTCTAACTGAATGTGTCTAAGAAGATAACCTATAACATGTATATATTTTTGTGTTTATTATTAAGTTTTCTACAATATGTATATCTTGGATTTTCATTTTATGTCTTTTGTGAACTGATAAATGAACTCAAATTTAAAAAATTGAAAAAACATTTCTTCTTTGTAAAGAATAACATCCAGCAATAGTTTACCATGAAAAGATAAGTCCTGTATAAGTATATTTTCTTATTCTATGGTTTTTTCTGAAAATAATGATATGTAATATGTACCATTTTCATTAGGTTTACAGTATTTAAAAAAACATTTTATATACAGTTGCAAACATGACGAAAAACGCCTAGCACTTAAGAAAGTTCAACCCAGCACCTGGAGGGTTAAATAAAAATAAAAATAAGTTTGGTTAAAATAAATAAGTTTTAATTAATGAAACATACAATTCTGGAATAACAAGTATTGTAATATTTAGTTTTGAAATAAATCAGTTTTTGAAATGTTGCTGAGTGTGATACTTTTAGGAAAATTTGCCAGGACAAAGACTAAAATACTAAAATCTAAAATACAGGACAATACTAAAATGCAAACTAAATAACTATTATTTACAACTACACACAGTATTTCACAGCAAAATAGAATATTAATTAACACTCAAGATGCACGAGGATAAAATCGAGAGATAGCCTAGACTTACCGTTAATTTCTGACACACAATCAGAATGTCTACAGACACGGATGATACCAGCTGGTTGAATACAATCCCGACATATTTAAACAGCTGTAAAACATTTTTAAATATTGCTCAAACAAGTTATATCTAAAATACAAAAATATATGTCAAGTGTATGACAGAGTTGGACATCCGAATGCGTAGGGAAATCATTGCCGGCCATCACAGTTGGACAGCTGATCCCAGCAGTCAACTCAACTAAAACATACCCAATCCGAGCGCGAACATAGTAGTGGCCACCAGAGTTGACACTCGATCTCAGAGAAAACATTTAGCCGAACTCTTGCCGAGCTGGTGGCAAAATCGTGATGTCCAACTGTGTTGGCCATCTGAGGGGAAAGGGTTAAGACACTATTCAATGTACAGATTATGAATAAAGATATTTGAACCTTGAATGATGCAACGTATGCATCTTTCGGCCTCAGGTTCTCTGTCCGTGATGTCGCATATGTCTCTTGCATGCAATGGATTAAAGGAAACAGCTGCAGTAGGTGGAGGAAGAAAAAACACACATGGACAGGAGAAGATGATGAAGAAGGCTTGTCAGAGCATCCGGGAGACTGGAGATGCTAAATCGATGATGATGGTGATGATAATACACAAATCTTCAAGATATGGGCCAATATGGATTTTTAACAAGTGTATACGAGTAAATGTTACAAACTAAAGCCTATTATTGCTTACAGAGTGTCATTAAAATGTTTGCTAATAAAAATCACGCTAGCACAGTACCTTATATGCTAAATTTTTGTGTGGTAGTATGCACTAATTAGCAATAATTATTTTATTCATTTTTAAATCTAACTACAGATAAATGTTTTTATTTGTGCAATAAATGAAGCCAACCTGGACTAGTAATTGATGAGTTGCAATCATATCCTGGTGCTGGGCTGATGGTGGTATCAGGTACATAAGCTACTGCTGTATTAAGGTAGCACGGAGGGGTTGGACGTACACCACGAGCGTAGTGCTGTCAGCATAAAAAATAAAAGTTTCAGTACAACTGTTCTAAACACCAAATATTTTAAGTAAAAAAATCTAAAACTAATCTATTTTTATTACCAGTAAACTAAATCTGCAAGTACAAGGCATGTGCCAAGTTTGCATGTCTTCAACAAAGTTATTGTAAATTTACATCACACTCATGCTCCAGTCATGTGAATCGAGCGTAAGCCTTCAATTCTATAGGGATATAGGGTTAAAAAACTGTATACACAATTATTTTGTTAGAAAGTGAACACAGTTCAAGAAAACACTGACTAAATCTACTCAATAAGTTAACAATTTTATATCAATTAATAGAACAGAGAGCACACTAGGGACAGTGATATTCACTGAATGCAACACTTTTTTTGTTTTTTTAAAGCTGATCGAGATCGACTCATCAATAGTCGGTAGTGTAACACCCTGACAGTACCTAGTTACACTTATATCTCGTTTATTTATCATTTGATTTTCAAAAATGAGGTGTTGTTAGATTTTTAATAAAATATCAAATAAAACAATACACTTGTAAAAACTTTTAAAAACTACTGGTTTGGAGTTATCATTTATTGAATAGTTAAAACAGCAGCCATTTGAAAATTATAACTGTATCAAATAGATTTTCTATATTTTATAAGGTCATAATAATAAAACCCTTTTTTGGAAACATTTTTATTTTTTTAGATGGATTGTATTTAATAGAATTACAAAATGGTGGCTACATGGTTGAAGAAGGGTTTTTGGCCCTATGTTTACAGGAAAATGTTTTTACTTTACCCTGCATATCCTTAAGTTTGAAAATATTGTTTAAGGTCACTCTGATAATTTTCAACTCTTGCCTGGTTGTTTTGTCCATTGAAAACAAGGCACACAATGTAAATTTGTAATTTGTTATAAATATTCATCTGTTAGCTAGTCAGCTGTAACAGACCTGATAAAGAAACAGATTCCCATTAGGATTATTTCAGCGACAATTTTCAAAGAGAATATTAAAAAATTATAACAAAAACAAAGCTTACTTTACATTATTTTTTTCGGTGTTTTTTCTAATAGAAAGCAATATAATATTATTTTCATTAGTGTGTGTATTGATTATAGTATTTTAAACATTTTTTTAAAATCCTTACACGATTAGTTATTTTATTTATTTATTTTTTGTTTTCAATTAAATTCTAAAAGTTTATGGTTGTACTCGCACTACACTACATAAAGCTACACCCCGCCGCGACCCCAGTGGATATCATGTTTTTGAGACATTGCCATAATTAAGCTTCCATGGAGAGGAATTCTTCTTTAAAGCAAAGCAATTTATCTGATTTTTCAAACCAAAGGAACACCTGAAAAGTGTATTAACAGTTAAGTACTTGAAATAATATTTTCTTTTCATTTTTAGATATTAAAGTTGTGGTTCTTACAGTAACTGCATTTTTATTTTCCCAAAATCTTTTTCCAATTTCTGTTTTGGATTAAGCAGATTTTTGGATTTCCGATGTTCACCGTTCAGATTAGCGAGACTACTGTACTTGCTTTGCACTGAAATATGAGTCAACTCCAAACCAAAATTGAATTCACTTTATAGAGCATATCATGTCTATAGTTCCATGAAGAAAATACACTTATTTTGTTATGCTGTTGATTTCATAAAAAATGGCACAAATACATGTGAGCTTTCGAATGCCTGCTCATTTTTAATATCTTAAAAGGATTAAAATATAGTTCCAATATTCCTCCAAAATGATTTCATCAAATAACTTTTCTTGATCAAATTAAGTGGTTAAAGTTTTGCAGGGATTGTCATAAGCACAATGCTATCATGTTGTTGTATGATAGCATTGTGTTATCATACAACAACACTACTATCATTCTACCTGATAATTTTTGGGGAAATTTGTGATCTAAAAAGAGATACTAATTTTAATTTACCTACTACAGGAAGAAAGATATATATACTTACATCTATTCCATAATTGTAATAAAATCGCAATGTTGTCATATCTGAAACATGAAAATATATATTTTCATATTTAAAATCAATCATGCATTAAACACCAGCAATATTTTTTGCATGACATAAATAATCTGTAAGTTGCGTAATTAATATGGGTTTAACATTTTAAAATGCCTTTTCTTATGTTCCCACTGTTTGTATACCTTTTTATTCCTGATGGTATATATATATATATATATATATATATATATATATATATATATATATATGTATATCGTATAGTTTGTTGTCAGCTACCATTTGTTAATTATAAAGCTATAATGTATATTTGGATAAATATACAAATATACATTATGGATTCTGTATGTGTATTTGGAACACATTCAAAATGTACTGGAGTGGGAGTTATTTGATCTCGAATAAGAAGCTGCAGAACTTGAAAACAGACATTAGGAAAAAGCTGATGCTAATACAAGAGGAAACACAATTGGAAACAAAAAGCTATCTTGAGTGCATAACATCGCCATAATGTATTGAGTCCATTTTGATCCGGCTTGCACAGATATTTTCAGTCTAAAGCAAATATCAACCATGCCCCTCCCCATATGAGCACTAGCCACAGCCACCAAAACTCACAGCCCACCCGAGCCCGCATCCGATGGGACTTCAACTCCACCCTGAACTGAGCACGATCCTTGATGTTTTTTATATAATCAGGAAGAGAGTTCCATAACCGACACGCAGAAACCATGAATGATTTATTGAAAGTAGATGACCGGTGAATCGGAATGCAAAGAAGTAAGGCACCCCTTCTTGTTTCCCGGGCACTCAGATTAGAAAGGAAAGTGAAATTATCAGATAATTATTTAGGTGACTTAGTGCGCAAAATTGTGTGAAGAAGTGAAAGAATGTGGAGCTGGAATAAGTGAAGAAGTTTCAAAAGGGATAACTGCTCATAAAAAGGGGTAACATGGTCCCTTCTCCGGAGGTTAAAGATGAATCTTATGCAGTAATTTTGCGCACGTTGGAGGTTTTCTAACAGCTCGACAGTCATATCACAAGTCACTACGTCACAGTAATTAAAGTGGGTAAGTACCAGAGTCTTTACCAGCATAACTTTAACGTTAAGTGGTAAATACAATTCAAAATGTTTCAAACTGTGAATGCCGGCAAACACTCTTCTACAGATTTGAGTTACTTGTTCAGTCCATCCCAATGTACAAGTCATAGTCAATCCCAGGTTCCTGACCCTCTCACAATAGTCAATGGATTTATTGTTAAATAAAAGTTTAGGGACATTATTTAAGTTAAGTCTAGTCAGAAGTCTGCAGTTCCCAACAAAAATTGATTGAGTCTTGTTTTCATTCAATTGTAAACCATGACAATGGGCCCAGGGACCTATGGCGTCTATATCAGAGTTTATTAGGTTCAAAGTTCTGTCAACATCACTCACAAAGAAATTCAAGTAAATTTGTAGATCGTCAGCATATAAATGATAGTTACAGTGGCGTATCACAGTTGTTGTGCCTTTGATGTACAATGAGAAGAGTAGGGAGTCCAAGAACGGATCCCTGGGGGACCCTCGGGTGATAGATCTCCAACACGAATCCTTTTCGTTACCTGCTTTGCCTCTATAGAATATTATTTCAATATTGTCATTGCTATTTATATTTATGTGACATTAATTTATGAAAGTTAAAATCTTATTAAGTAAATTTTTCATTATTGCCACTTGCAACGATAAGAAGTACATTATTCAACATTTTTCTTGGAATTATGCAATATTGATATTCATCATTTGGAAATCAAATCTAAAACTTAGCAAAAATATTTAATGTAACACATGGTTTAATCAACAAAGTGGTTCTAAAGAACAACTTGAAACATGGTACATCAAAAGCTAATCTAATTGTCTGTCCCCAATAAGATGGAGTCTTGAAATGTGTTAGATTGGTTCTTTACTAGCTTTTATTTTATGTGCATTACAATGGGGTGTGATGTTGTTTGCGTCCACAGCAATTCTTTAAAACTGTACGTACACCCTGTGTAGTTCTAAACGAGCAACAAATCTGATAGCTGAATTTTCACTATTTTGTGATCTCCCAGCTATGGCAGCTACCACAAAACATAAAAAAGGCCCTTTCGAGGACCAAGTTACTTTTAAATTAATAGGTTCTATTTTAAACGTAGTACATTTTAACACTGAGGGCTTAAACAAGGCGAAGAGTGAGTGCATCAGTAGTGTACTTCATGAAAACAATGTTGATATCCTTGCACTCCAAGAGACCCATATCGAAGATGATAATAGTGCAAGAGGTAATATTCCCGAATACAGATTTGTTGGTTCTATAGGGCATAGGGTTTATGGTATTGCAACTTACATGAAGCATGACACTGAAAATGTGTCAGTTACTCATAAGAGCTCTGATGGTGACATCTTTGCCTTGGCAATCTAAGTGTTAGAAAACTACAATGGTTAATGTTTATAAGCCTCCTAACATCCAGTGGCTTGACGATAGAATTTTTCCAAGTTTTGAACACCCAGTCGTCTATGTTCAAAACTTTAACAGTCACCATAGCCAATGGGGTTACAACACCGACGATGAGAATGGCAGAAAGCTTGCTGACTGGGCTGAAATGAATAACCTTTTCCTGATCTTTGATGCTAAAGATTCATCCACTTTTTATTCTGCTCGTTGGCGTCGAGGTTACTCCCCTGACTTAAACTTCTGCTCAAGTGAACGATCATTAAGACCAAAGCCAACACAGCTAATCTGCTGCTGCACTCTCTTGACAGTACCAGAAGAGAAATATGGGTTTTAAAACTGTTGATGATATAAACTTTACCCACAGCAGTAGAAAAGCGTGGTCACTTTTAAGGAAACTCTCTACTGATAAATCTCCAAATCAAAGAGAAGTGCTCCGCCCAAAGGCCTCTAATATAGTAAAACAAGTAGTCAGCTTACCAAAGTCAATGAAATAAAAAGAGAGTCATTCAAATTGTCATTCAAATAAAATAACTCCATGAAATTTCTGGAAACTTCAGGAATAGATAGACAGAGCGATTTCTGCTACACCAGCAGGGAAAGCAGCCGGTCTTGACGGTATCTTTCAGGAATTTCTGCTGCATGCTGGTAGCAAAGTGGAACAATGGCTTCAAACAGTCTACAATAAGATATTAGGTACAGGCAATTTGCCAAAAACATTCAAGTGATCAAAAGTAGTAACTGTTCTGAAGCCTGGAAAAGATCCTGAACGAGTGGAAAGTTATCACCCAATATCTCTTCTTAGTGTTTTTTTTATAAGTTGCTTATACAATACTATGCTTTTATAAGGGCTGTTATACAATAGAATATCACCCATTCTTGATTCTAATGTTCCAGTTGAGCAGGCTGGTTTTCACCCTGGCCGAAGTTGGCCGAAGACCAGATCCTAGCTCTGGCATCATTTATAGAAAATGGGTTTAAAAAGAAGTTGAAAAAATCTGCAGCTTTTATTGATCTTACTGCAGCTTATGGATTGATCTTACACATTATGGAGCAAAGGTTTCTTGTTTAAGTTCTACAGCCTCCTTCCCTGTCCCATTCTGTTGCGACTTTTGCAGCTTAGGCTAATCAAATTTTATCTCGGCTGTGAAGAAAGCTCTTTTAGACAGCTGAAGGATGGGCTGCCACAGGGGTCTGTACTTGCTTAAATTTTATTCAACGTGCATACTGCTGACATACCAATCACAAAGTCTAGACAATTTATATATGCGGATGATATAGCTTTAGCTTACCAACATAAGAACTTCACAACTACTGAAGAAACACTTACAAGTGACACTTACACTTACAAGCAGCCCTCAAAGAATGTTTTAGAACCTGGAATCTGAATCCTAACCTATCAAAAACCAAAGTAGCCTGCTTCCACTTAAGTAACAGACTGGCTATCTTAAGTCGAAAACTGAACATCTTCCTAAATGGTGTAAAACTCCATCATAATGAGCATCCACATTACCTGGGAGTAACGTTAAATCGATAGCTGACCTTCAAAAAACAGCAGTTAAAATTAAAACCAGGGCAAATGTAATACATCATATTGCCGGAACAACTTAGGGAGCCAACGCACACGTCCTACGTATTACTGCTTTGTCACTCTTCTATTCAGCTGCTGAATATTTATTTATTTATTTTTCATTTATTCATTAGACGCCGATCGTCAAGATATGGGCGAATATGGATTTATAGTGCTCGCGTTTGGCTAAATAGTGTTCATACTAAAGCGGTTGAAGTCCAACTTAATAGGGTCATGCTGTGCAATATAGCTCCTCCATAGTTAAGACATCAGGAGGCACTACTCAAATAATTCAATAAGATATGGAGTTATATCTGTATAAGGCACCTACCCATTATATAGGATCTCCCACGTCAGAACGGTTGCTTAAAATACGAAAGCCACCTCTACGTACTGCTTCCCATTTGAGCATATCAAACTTCTCACCCAATATCAGCTGGGCTGTATAGTGGAACAGTTTTTATGGACGTGAAGTTTCTTATTAACGATCCATCAATACCTGTATGGGATGAACGTCCCTTGTAGGGAGTGGACACTGTTATATCGGTTCCGAACTGGCGTTGGCAGATGCCATTACTGAAAGTATAAATGGGGATTGACAGTAGATTATTCATGTGACTGCGGGGAGTCTATCCAAACAATGGATCACAGTTACAGAGTGCCCCCTGCGCTCTTTTATGGAGGGATTGGTGTTAGACACAGAATCAGGTGTTAGACAGGAGATCACAAAATCGTGAAAATTCAGCTATCAGATTTGTTGCTCGTTTAGAACTACACAGGGTGTACGTACAGTTTTAAAGAATTGCTGTGGACGCAAACAACATCACACCCCATTGTAATGCACATAAAATAAAAGCTAGTAAAGAACCAATCTAACACATTTCAAGACTCCATCTTATTGGGGACAGACAATTAGACTAGCTTTTGATGTACCATGTTTCAAGTTGTTCTTTAGAACCACTTTGTTGATTAAACCATGTGTTACATTAAATATTTTTGCTAAGTTTTAGATTTGATTTCCAAATGATGAATATCAATATTGCATAATTCCAAGAAAAATGTTGAATAATGTACTTCTTATCGTTGCAAGTGGCAATAATGAAAAATTTACTTAATAAGATTTTAACTTTCATAAATTAATGTCACATAAATATAAATAGCAATGACAATATTGAAATAATATTCTATAGAGGCAAAGCAGGTAACGACAAGGATTCGTGTTGGAGATCTGTCACCCGAGGGTCCCCCAGGGATCCGTTCTTGGACTCCCTACTCTTCTCATTGTACATCAAAGGCACAACAACTGTGATACGCCACTGTAACTATCATTTATATGCTGACGATCTACAAATTTACTTGAATTTCTTTGTGAGTGATGTTGACAGAACTTTGAACCTAATAAACTCTGATATAGACGCCATAGGTCCCTGGGCCCATTGTCATGGTTTACAATTGATGAAAACAAGACTCAATCAATTTTTGTTGGGAACTGCAGACTTCTGACTAGACTTAACTTAAATAATGTCCCTAAACTTATATTTAACAATAAATCCATTGACTATTGTGAGAGGGTCAGGAACCTGGGATTGACTATGACTTGTACATTGGGATGGACTGAACAAGTAACTCAAACCTGTAGAAGAGTGTTTGCCGGCATTCACAGTTTGAAACGTTTTGCAATGTATTTACCACTTAACGTTAAAGTAAATCTGGTAAAGACTCTGGTACTTACACACTTTAATTATTGTGACGTAGTGACTTGTGATATGACTGTCGAACTGTTAGAAAACCTCCAACGTGCGCAAAATTACTGCATAAAATTCATCTTTAAACTCCGGAGAAGGGACCATGTTACCCCTTTTTAAGAGCAGTTATCCCTTTTGAAACTTCATCACTTATTCCAGTTCCACATTCTTTCACTTCTTCACACAATTTTGCGCACTAAGTCACCTAAATATTTATCTGATAATTTCACTTTCCTTTCTAATCTGAGTGCCCGGGAAACAAGAAGGGGTGCCTTATTTCTTTGCATTCTGATTCACCGGTCATCTACTTTCAATAAATCATTCATCGTTTCTGCGTGTCAGTTATGGAACTCTCTTCCTGATTATATAAGAAACATCGAGGATCATGCTCAGTTCAGGGTGGAGTTGAAGTCCTATCTGCTGCGGGGCTCGGGTGGGCTGTGAGTTTTGGTGGCTGTGGCTGGTGCTCATGTGGGGAGTGGCATGGTTGATGCGTATGTGTTTTTGTATACGTGCAATTGAGCGAGTGGGAGAGTAAATGTTATCACAGAGAAGAATATTAATTCTCTGTGGTGAAGTTGGTATGTGTGTGTTAGGAAATTATAAAATATATAGTATTTGGACCGGTTTTAAATTTATCTATGATTTATTTGCTTTTATGTTTTTAAATTAAAGTTATGAATTAATTGATTAATTATTACTGACATCATTCCTATTCAATTAGGGTAGTATATTTATTATAATGTCAATTTATTTATATTATAGTTTTCTTGTGTTTTACTTACATAAGTTTATATATATATATATATATATATATATATATATAGAATTGTGTACATATAATATCAGGTTAAGTGGAAGAAAGGACTGATAAGTCCTAACTTCGCCTGAAAATAAAGACGTTTTTCATTTCATTTCAGGAAAACGTTGAAAAAAAACATTACTTCCACATCCATTAATAAATTCCATAACTATTACTTAGAGAACTCCCAGTGTTTATATTATCAGTCTAGGGTCTCAATAGGGATCAAAGAAAGCGAGTTTAATGAAATTACAGGTATTCATGACCAACAAGTAATTATCTACAAAGTGCAAGTAGTAAAGTAAAAAAAAGTAAGTAAAGAGGCTTGTAACAGGATCCGAGAGCTGAATAAATATTTGCATGTTATATATAAAAATAAAAGCTGAAATTCATGAGCATTCATTGTATACAGAAGCATAGTCAGGAATGACTAGAAAAAATTGTGCAGAGCTGTAGAATATTGACAGTGTTTCTAATACAGCAAAACTCATGAGTTTTTCTTAGCTAAAAAACAGTCTTTTTCCTTTCAAAGATATTCCACACATAACATAACACAAACAATAGCATACACAAGGGGATACCCCTGCATGCTTCTTGTGCCAACCCATTACTCGCTGAGCTTGTGACACCTTGGCCTCGGCATATGACTTTTGACAACAAATATTTGTTGTTAAACCACAGTATAGTAACGAAGCTTACTCTTAAGAAAAATGCAACCGGATCGAAGCTAGCGCTTGTATTGGGCTTTTCACAGAACTACGCCATCTCTCCACTAGATAGCATGGCAGTTTACTAAGTTGCAATACAATTAATTAAGTGGAATTATTCAAATCTAATCGTTTATTTGCTTACTGCACCAACTGTGTACTACCCCACCGCTAGGTTCGCTAGCATCGCTTTTGCAAGTAAAACGGCTGAGCTTCGCTACTGTATGTTATTATACTGTGGTTATACTGGATTAAACAAAATCATAATATGTAAACTTATTTCTAGTAGCTCAATTATTGCACTTGAGTTGAAACTTATTTACAGTTTAAATATAATCCCCCAATGTAATTACTAATATTTAGATCTATAATAACCTCAATATTATAAAAATCATTATTTACATTTTAACAGCTTATAATTTTTGAATAGTTTAAATCTTTCTCTGAGTTATTCTTATGGTCAAAAAACGTACTTTGAGGGCTTTCTGTTTCCTTAAGGGTAAAAATATTTTTAAAATGGAGGCCTTATTGCACAACTATGAATAAGGGCAAATTTTTTACAACTTAATTGTTAAAATTGATAAAGAAATAAGGAAGGAGTTTCGTTGACAAAAACTGGCTTCACGTATTATATATAAGGATGTGAATAAGAAGTAGTGAAAGCTAATACAGGTTCCAGGAGAAAACCCCCCCCCCCCTATTAGAGAAGCTAATAAAAACAAAACAAAATAAGGTAGGAAGTTTTTATTTTTATTAACTAAAAGTACAGATTATGCCGTTTAAGAATATGTACCATTACTTTACTTTTTAAACAATACATCTGTCCAATGGTTTCCTTCACTGTTGACACACTGATTCTCTGAAGTTCTCCGTTACTTTACGAGTCATGTCTGGTGGAATGGCTTCAACTTTTCGTGTTATCACTTCTTTTAGGGTTTTTAAAACTTGAGGACCATGTTCGTAAATCTTGGATTTTAAGTAGGCCCAGAGAAAAAAATCACAGGGCGCGGAAAAAAAAAAAGTCCGGCGAACGTAATGGCCAGCCTATGTCACCACGCAAAGAGATAATGTATCCAGGAAATACTTCCTTCACCAGTGCCAGTGACTGCCACGCTGTGTGGGCTGTAGCGCCATCTTGTTGGAACCACACGTTCTCAATGTCATCAAAAAGCTCCCTTAGTTTAGGCTGGAGGAACTCGCGGAACATTGCACAACACCGTTCACAGTTTATGGTTATTGTACCATTTCTTTCGAAAAAGTACTAAAGCCTAGTTAAAACTTCACTATGGCTATGAATAAAGCGCTAACTCTACCACTAGTTCCTCTTTTATATTTGCTTTAGACTGAAAATATCTGTGCAAGCCGGATCAAACTGGACTCAATACAATATGGCGATGGTTTGCACTCAAGATAGCCATCTTCTTGCTTCCAATTGTGTTTCCTCTTGTATTAGCATCAGCTTTTTCCTAATATCTGTTTTCAAGTTCTGCAGCTTCTTATTCAAGATCAAATAACTCCCACTCCAGTACATTTTGAATACTTGTACAAAATACATCCCAATCATATTTTTAAATGACAATGTTTGATGCTTCAGATGTTTGAAGCAAAACTGGGGATTCTGATAAATACAAACTGATAAATGAATGAATAAGTGTAATAAATAACTGATAAGAATGAATGTATAAATAAATGATAAATACAAACTGGTTTGAAAAAGCATCACCTTGATTAATTCTCTTTTATCACAATCTAAAGCTGTGTTTACATCAGTGCTAGTAACAAATGTTAGTAACTTTTCCTTACAAAAACAGTTTGATAACAAAAATTATCGACAAAAATGTTAATAACATTTTGTTTTGGACATTTGGTGTTGATATCATCACTTTTCCATCTGTCCAAATTAGTTGTCACTAGAATCTCGTACTTTGAGGATGATGTTCTTTTTGCCTGATATTTTGGCAAAACATAGGAAAGGAAAATGATAAAAAAAAGAACAAAATTTTGGAAAAGAAGCCATCATTTGAATTCTGAAACCTATGAAACTTTCTACCAACTAACATCCAAAACCTCACTGGGAGAATATTAAAAGAAGAACTTAAGAAAAGGTTTCCCCAGAGGTCTGCCTACAAGATTGAAGGTGTTTATGAAAAATACAAGTAGCGAATGGACTGACCATGTATAAACGATTATTCTCTGCTGACATTACAAAAAATTATTTTTTTACTATGATGCCAAATTTTGTGACACCATTTATATTCTTTATGAATTGTAAATAAAGAATTGATTGAAACAACAATTCTGGGTTAAACCTTTGCTGTACTGTGATACGTTACAGACTTAGAAGATGAATACATAGGTTCTTTGTCAGATTAATTACTAAGGTGAGTTACTAACATTCCAAAAGCTCAATAATATCTTTTGCTAACAAATATTAACAACATTCTTTTATCTGTACCAACTTTTGGTAAATGACAAAAATTGTGTTGCTATCATACTATTTTTGTAATATGGATTGTTACCAACAATTAAATTTGAAAGTTTCTTTCTAAAACATTAGCATGTGGTTATAACAGCCAAGCACTCAATGCACTTTCTGAAGAAGACATGTTTGAATATTAATACTTTGCAACTGAGAGAGAAAGAGAGTGCGCATTACCTGTTTAAATACTGGTGACGTCAAATCACCCGATCCCATACAATAGGAAAGCTAAGCTGTGTACCCTTGGGTAAGAAACTAGATTAAAATTAGTCCGTCTTTAGAATAGTCTTATTCTAGAATAGTCTGTGCCAATGCCAATAGTTATTGTTGCCGATCTACCTCTCATTGTTTTTGTGTTACGCTTAAAAGCCCATACAATCTCTTTTCACCTCTTTCTTTGTAATAACAGTTACTGCATTTATCTAAATTATTTCTTTATCTAAATTTTTAAATCTTTAATCAGTTTGATTTCAATGCTTGTGTTACATCTACCTCCACAGGAAGTGTTTTAGTGCGGTCAACTTAACGGCTTCCGCGCTCTTCTGGACTTTATAAATAATATAAACTTTCATTAGTGTGCGTGTTCACCTTCAAGATCTTCCTACTCAAGACCTGCAAGATCTTTGACACTGGGCCCAGGGACGTCTTCAGACTTTCCAGCCATGCTACTTGCCACCATCAACAATCATTCACCTTTAACCAACGGTCAGTGGTCACAACATTATTATTTTTATCCAATTTTTTAAAATGGGTCTAAATTCGACTCTTTACAAATCTTGATGTAGAGTCTTATTAGCTCATTTATTTTTCTGCAACATTTTAATTTTTGATTATTATCTGATCATTCGAAAATTTGAAATTTTTTACTCCCTTAATAATCACAACGTGTTAAAAGATACCACCAAGTGCAGCCTATACCACTGAGGACGCCACATCACAGCATGGGTGAAATGCCTGATTATCTTGTAAATAGTGTAGATAGCACATTGACACGTTCTCATCGGAAAATGTAGATTATAATTACAAACCTTTGAGTGTTCATTAGTCAGAAATATTAATTTTAAAAAACTCATTTCTTTGGATTTTATGGACTGTAACATAAAATTTATCCCGAAAAAAACTGGATATGTGTTTAACCTATTGAATAGAAATCTTGACCCATATGCGGCTGGGCCATTTTCAATAATCATGCACAAGTTGCGGGAGCCAATGTGACATGAAACATCTGCTTTATGTAATAGGTTTACCGTATATTTTTATGAGTTGTTTGGATGCATATGCACTCTAGCAGAGTTGTTTCAAAACACTCATAGTAAATAGAACTAATGCCAATAGAGCACAAAAGCTTACTCTTTTCAGAAAGTTAATTGCAGGCATATCTACATGTAACTTTGGCAGTCACTTTTGAGTAAAAACAGTCTTGCTGCACTGAGTATAGTAAAAGATGCACTTCAGCTGTTGCATAAACAGTCTTTATTCAATCAGCTGTTGGAGACATGTTTATTATTTGGTACATATTTCTTATTATGATGTACTGCACTAACCTAAAATATTAGTGACGTTCTTTGTAAGATAATTATGATATTCAGAGCTCATTAGATTTCTTTCACCATTCGTTTATTTGCTATATGAGACTTTGTTGGGCTAAAAATTACATTTAAAAAATAATAATTTAATCTAAATACAATTTTTATGTTTTTTTTATTAAAATATGTGAATAAAATTAAAATTTTTTAAATTAACACTTTAGCAGTCAATGGTTTAGCTGCATTACAGGTTTTCTTTTGCTACAAGTTTTAAAATGAACTAACTGATTTATGATCAATATCAATTCTTATTCACTATCTTGAACTGACAAAGACATATACAAAAATTGCAAAATAAATTATTATCAGGTTTAACTATTTCTTTTGGCACAATCCTATGTAAAGTACTACATTTCAACTTTTAACAAACTTAAGTCAAGTTGACTAGTGAGGAATTCATATTTATTTTTACCAGAGCTCTGGTCTTAATTAAAGAAACTATACATATTAAATTCAAACTACTTTACACCATATTTTCATTTATTTTAATGTTTTGAAATATGAATTATTGTGGTTTAAAAAACTTGGACAAATCTTTAAATTGGTACTATACTATATTAAATAAATCACCCTTTAGTTTAATTTTTCTACCTGCTAGTGGTAAGTCAGAGCCATCAGGGAGGACAGATTTATGTGGCACATAACAGTAGGTGGGATGCGGGTAACTGTCAGCGTAGTAGTGCTGAGGTTCTATGCAGAGCATGGTGGTAGTTGGAGGGGTCACCTCTGCCGCTTTTGGCTCTTCTCTAGACGCGCCATTAGCCTCCTGGAAAAACACATAATACATTCAATACATTTTGGTTGTGGAACTCTTGGCTAGTTATAATTAAGTCTTCTGCAGTTTTTCTGTTCCGATCACAAGTTAATCAGCCATCAACTTCATATTTTTGTATTCTAATTAAGTAAACTTCCTCTAAACCTGCACGACCGAGAACGGAAGCAGTACTCATCCTGTAACCTGCCATATCTTGTAATGAGACACGCTTCCGTTCCCGATCATACTGGATATCCCGATTATGCTGGATTAGAGGATGAGTACTTAAAATAGCATGAAAATCTGGAATTAAAAGAAACATTACAGTAAAACATGGTTTTTATTCTTCAAATAGCTGATAAGTAATAATATACAACTTATTTGAAGCACTATTTAAGTAATGCCTCTAAAAATTAATAAAAACAAGTTTGTAATTTGAAAGAAAATCACATCAATGAAGCAGCCTGAGCGACACTCTAGACAAAATGGCTGATACATAAGGTATTTTGTACTTTTAATTTGAAATTGTTGTATGTTTCTATATGTCTTGTTCCAATAGATGTAGGTGATTTTTTTTAAATTCTATATTGTGAGTATTTGTTATGTATAACATTCTTCTTCTTGTATTATAATTATGTGGAGTTATTTTTCAATCATTGTATAGAACAAATTTTGTTCGACTATGAGAATTTTTTTTACAATGTGGTTCTTTCTCAAGTGATGATAGTGAAATCTTTATTGACACTCAGATTATATAATCATGGATAATGTCACATCTGTGCACAAAACAAGCAAAACCAAATTATTATTAATTGATAATCTAATACAAAACAAAAAAAATGCAAACTCAAAACTTTATCTTTACAACATTTGTAGTAAGGGGGGACGAACATTTAATTATTAACAAAAATTTTTTGATCCAGAGCAGAGCTAACAGTACAAGAAAAATAAAATGTTAATAAGTAAATAAAATTACAAATAAATTTAAATGTAAGTTTGCGGATGATGGATACCATGCTAAAGCATTAATTTTAAATTTCCAACTAACACAAAATAACTAATTATTCATATGTTAATTTTTTTTTAATGAAGCGTCAAATTCTTTAAACAATTATTGTTATTTACTAAAGTAGTACAAACAATATCTTATATCTGAGGCTTAAGAAGCCGGTGTCATTACTAATATCTAAATCTTCCGGTAACGATCGTGTCAAGGTGTTATTTACAATATTTACACATGGTTGGTGTTGTCCCTCCCCTACAGAACTGGTTTAATGTGTCTTGTCTGGCAATAGCCGAGAGGTTGTATTGTCACCTCAGTTAAAGATATATGAGTCCAAACCTTCATACATAGGTAATAAGTTCTACAGTAAATTACCTTCTCAATTGAAGGTAGAAGTTGATAAAAAATGCTTTAAAAATAAACTGAGGAACTGGCTTGTACAGAAATGCTTTTATAAATTGGAAGATCTACTTGAGCCCAGTCAAAAATAAAATGGTTGTTTTGTTTCTTGGGAGCTATTTTCTATCTTTTTAAATGTTAAATTTGTCATGAATTATTCGAATTATATAGTAGTGTAGTCAAGTTTAGATTTAAGATTGATATAACCATATATATATATATATACTAAATGACAACTTTTATACCCTTTGAGTAGGGTTTTTGTAAAGGCTGATCTAAATAAATAAAGGCTGATCTCAGAGATACCACTGAGGATGCGACATCACAGCATGGGCGAAACATTTGGTGATGTAAATAATTTAAATAACACCTTAACATGGTTGTTAACGGAAGATTTAGTTGTAAGTAAACAAATACCTGATGAATATACCCATGTGAATTGTAGTCATCAAAACCCTCGTGCTGAAAGCTCATTGTGTCTTGCTGTTGATAGTTGCAGTCAGAACTATAAACAAAAAAATGCATATGAATCTCCACTTTCACTTTGCTGGTAGAGTCAAGAATTTGTTAAATAAAAAAATCCTCGTTTATCAAACTCTCTAGTCTTATTTGCTACATATAATCTAATTTTTTTTATTGGTATAAGCTGTTGGGCTTTACTAAGAACCAGATTTAAAATTGTAATAAAGCAGAAATTAATTTAAATATTCATCACTAAGACGCTGATTATAAATATATGGGGGAATATGCATTTTGTGTAATGAGTCTAGATGTGCAAATTTACTCATTGTTACAAACTAGAGCCGACTATTCTTTAGAAAGTGTCATTAATCAATAGTCCAATGACAAAAGAACAGGTATCCTGTGGCTATGAGCTGATCCCTTTCAAAATTTGCTAAGACTTTTATTGGTATTGAACTGAGAACCTTTAGCTTATGAAGCTGGGCTTCAACCAACTACGCTACCAACCAATTGTGCAAACAAAATAAACATTCTATATTTCAGACAAAGTTAACCCAAAAACTGGCAGTTGTCGATTTGGAGACAACAGTGATTGTTATTTCAGTGGCAGTTGTCGATTCGCCGATAACATGAAAGCATTAGGTATAGTACTATTGTTGTTGATTTTTGATATAATCATGATATCGATGGAAAGATAAACATTTGATCTATCAATTTATAATCATACACGTCTTTGGTTAACCGATCATATATTTGTCATTGCGTTTTTGTCACAGCTGATTTCAATTCTTGTTTACATTCATTATCAGACACTATAGGCAGTAGGTTTTGTCCGAGTTTTACTTTTATGAGACATAATATATTAAATAATAAGTTCGCGCACAATGTTATCGAATGGCATGAGAATGTACAGTTAGTCCTAATAATGTATGGTAATATAAAAAATGGGTATACTAAAAATAAAAAACTATTTACAAAACTTCCCACAGCCATTGTTACACTATATTTCACTCATGAATGTCCTCGTGGAACTTGTCGAAAACTATCATCCATTGCACAAACATTACTTATAACAATCCTAAAAAACACTAAAACGTAGAACTGGTACCACAAACACAAAAATGGTGGTATCCAAAAACGAAGTACATCGAAATGTTCACAAAGACCGGCACAACAAGCGACGAGCGACACAACGTTCCCGGGAAATGGCTAACCTCACACGGAGTCAATACATTTCAAGGACTGTAGGATCATTGTACAACGCTGCCCGCCACACGCGCTACTGCGGCGCATCGTTGATCAACGTCGCCCGCAATCAACGTGTTAAAAATCACTAGACCAATATATTTTTGAAAACTAGACTAAATTTGCAACAAAATGGCTATTTTACTTTGTCCGTTTTTATTGGGAACATTATTTTCAAGGTATGGTTCCATACATTTTTCAAGGTGTAGACACAAACTTATACCAGTAAAAAAAAATATGACAAATCTTTTACCATGTTATTGCCTGTAGTTTACTAAAAAAAAAATATATATATATATATAAAACACTATAATATTTGATAAAACCTTTACTTTTAAAAATTAGGAAATGTAATACCCTTACCGTCCTTCAAAAATAGTCTGCCATTTAAGGGAAAAAACATGCCAGTTAAAGAGTCTAGGGGTGATAAATCATCCTCCAAAATTTACAGGTAACAAATTAATATCTGTAATGAGTGTAGTCATTGTTATTAAAATATAAGTACAAAATAAAGAAAATTGTACGGTGAAAGATTCAGGTAAACCATAAAATTCCTTAATATATTTGATATAATTAATTTGTGAATCCCTCTGGTCTGTGGAAGGTAAATATGGTTTACCGAAATGGATCACCATAATATTTACATTTTGTACTTATAATGTAATACATTTATGTTCTGTGACGTTCACTTGTATTCTAAATAAAAAAATTATGATGAATTAGTATATCTCATAAATAATATTATAGAAGACAAATTATTAAAAGTGTATTTAACGGTCTTACTGTAGTGAAATATTAAACGATGTAAATAATATCAAATTATTGAGTTACCACTTAATATTCTTGACATAAATCTGCTGGTTTGAACATGAATTTGATGGAAATTGATACACTCCATGAAGAAGTGAGTCACCAACTCTGTGTTTGTCTTTACTGTATTGGTGGCACAGGCATGAGTCACACCATTGGCAAGCACTGAATGGCCGACAACATCTTTAAATCTAATATTTTAGTGTAAATACAAGCAAAATGTATTAGAAACTTAGTTCACTTGCTTCTTAACTGTAATTAATTATTTCATTTTAGTCTTTTCTGTTCGTCAGTTGAACCCCCTCCATTATGCCTCTTACTAAAAGGCAAAGATAGGGGAAGTTTGGGGGCATTGCCTCCAACGAGAAAAAATTTGTAAACAAATAAAAGTTTATAAATATTTTCAACCCTCCATCGGGTGCAAAAATTAAATGTGCGTTATGTGGCACATTGTATCAAATTGATAAATTTAACTTTTGACTTGTCTTTTTTTTTATTTGTTGAATGCATATTTACACTTGAACCTGAAAAAAGCATAATATGGAATATTAAGATGTAATAAAAAATGCTTTTTTTATTCAAACTTAGTAAAAATATAAAAAAGTTTTTTAGAGTTACTGCAAAAGTTATTAAAAACTAGTGGAAAAACCGTCAAACCACCGGGCGCAATGTATCAATTTGATACGTTTTATTGTATTTATATGTCTATAGGTAAAGTACATGTATACTTTATTTATGTTTATTTATTTAGTTTGTTTATTGCTATTTATTTAAATATCAACAGCATAAAAATTCAATACATCAATCAATATACCAACCTAACTACTAACTGAATAACATTCTTCTAGTTCATCTTCCCTGCCTATATCCGATTCACCACCTATATCTTCAAATTCAATATTGTCTTCACCATCATCCAACAGTAATTCACGCACTGTGTTTATATCACAAGGATTTTCTAGGTTTAATGGCCTAAAATATCCAGTCATTGCACTTAACACTAGGGAAATAACGAAATAGAACTAACAGAAACAAAAAAAATAACACCACTAGGCGCAATGTATCAATTTCATAAAAACGTTTGCTGGCACTTAACAACCAGTCACAGTGATTCTTCAAGCTTGACAGTCATGTAGTGGGGATGGCTATAGGAAGGTACAAAAGGAGGCAGGACAATCTGACTGCGTAGTGGGAAATAAAATTAAAAATTTGAAGCGTTGTATCATTCTGATACACTGCTGCCTACGGAGGGTTAAAAGGATTTTAGGGAGTTATTCTTTATAAAATATAAATTGTACTATGTAGCGAATTGATTATTTCACATGAAATACTATCTATGAATACGATAACATCAATTTTCTGTTGAACCTTTTTTTGTAGAAATCCTTTATGTAACCTAAACTGTAAGATAAAGCAAAGTAGAAGTATGCTGCTGCTTATTAAAAAAAATAAAAAATTAAAATGCTTACCTTGACACAACTGAATTTGTTTCTATTCGATTCTTTGCAGCATCGTTATTTATGTGATGAAGATCTTTGGTTTTTGTACGATAAGCTTTTGTTGATTTTTTACTCTGTCCTGAAAAAATGAATTTTGTTTGTATTTAAGCAGAATTTAACTATTCATTTAAGGAAGAATAACATAAAAACAAATTTAGTAGCTGGTTTTTCTCAGTCTGGTTATGCAAATGTGAGAATATATCTTTATTAAATTAAAATTTGTTTAGTTAATTTTATTAATTTATTCTTAAGAGGCAGATCGTCAAGATATGAGCGAATACAGATTTCAATTGAGTGTATATGAGTATATGTACTCATTGTTACTAGCTATGGTCGACTATCCATTAGAAAGTGCCATTAATTAATAGCCCAATGACAATAAACAGCAGGTGGTTATCATCTGACCTCTTCCAATGTTTGTTACAACTCTGATTGGGATCAAACTGAGAACCTTTAGCTTATGAAGCTGGTCTTCAACCAACAATGCTACCAACCAATGTTGCTAACAAAATACACATTCTGATACCGGACAAAGTGAAAATAAGTTGAGAGTCAAGGGGTTAACCCAGGGGGGTATATCACACACTCACCCAAATGTGTGGGTAAAAAATTAACACAGCATCTATAACAAAGTATTTCAATGAATAAAATAAAAACTCAAGATTTAAAAACATATAAGACATAACTGAGCCTAGCATAATTTATATTCATGCTAAAAAATTATGATGTTTTGTGTTCTAATACAGAAATAATAAGAACTAAGTGAAGATTATAAAATAATATATTTATCCAAATTGGATGGTTTAATTTTGTAAAAAGTAATTTTGAATAATTTTGTAAAGTTTTGTTTTTCTGTTCATAATATTCAATAACAAATCACAATTTTATTTATTTTAAGTGCTGTACAATACATTATTAACATACATAAAACCTATTATGTACTTTGTTATACAGGTTAGTTAAGTTGCAATAAGCTGATCACTCTGGAGTTTCCCCTAAAAGAGTAAATAAATGTAGGGAGTTCTGATGGTCTTTATACACAACATCTGAATATTTTTACGAGATAAGTAAAATTTACATTGTTCAATGGAACTTTCGTTAAGTGTAATAATTCTATTTTAAAGTTTTCATTTCACAAATATTTAGAAGATAGTTTTCAAGTTGAAGTGTTTTACAATTACCCACTTGATAATTCTGAAAACATTTTTAATTTTGGTGTAGTCCGCCCATCAATCTCAATGTCCTCTCTCCAAATGGATTCTTTCTCTTGATTTCTATGGTTAACTTGCAAGTGTCCAATTTTCTCTTTTTCATTAACGTCTGTAACAAAATGTTTGAATATTCTAGTTTGTATTTTTTGTTACATAAATGAGTAGATAAATACAAAACCCCATAGTGTAGGCCTAGAGAGCTACTGTGATTTTAAAGAATGTTCCTGATTTTAATGTTTGAACATAAATGAAATTAAATTTACACTATCATGTTCAAAATATATGATAACATAAATAATAAAAATTACATGGCTATGAGCCTTACTAGTAAGAAATGTTTTGGTTTTAGCTATATACTTAGTTTGCTATCTGTTAGTTAGTATATACTAAGCAGGAAAAATTCCCTAAAAAAATGCTTTATTTTATTTCAACAGCAAGCAGCCAATATACAGGTTGGGAGAAATATGGAAACGCTTTTACAACTTTTGTAAAAGTGAAATCTTGTACATCATCATTGTTATGAAGAACCTACTTTTTGATGCCATTAGTGACATTTCATCTTTTCAGGACGGTCCATGTAGGCTTGAACAAAAAATTTCAACGTAAGTCTAGGTTGAGTTTGGTTTCAAAAGAAAGGCCTATTTAAAAGAAATTAATTGCCGCAAACCGGACCTCTAAAGGTTTATCTTTTCCAGAGTTGAGATTATTTGAATTTCAAAGTTACTAATTTGATCAATATTATTTCTCCGTGATTTCATGGTTTTAAGTTAATTATTCTGATAAAAATCACACTGTATAGAACACAATTATTCTAAAAAATTAAGATATCTAATTATCCATTCAACCAAAAAAAATAACCATACCTTTTAGATAAGATGACCAAACTGCACTCAGAATACTTGCTGGCAATGTGCTAGTCTGTGATAAAATCCTACTGTAGTCACATTTTGTAGCTCAACGGGTTTAATTCTTCTTGTTCCTTTAATAAAATACTAGCAAAAGTAAATTAGTTACTTCACAAGACAAAATGGCTAAGTTTGTTTGCATGAAATTCAAAAGATTGCTACTCTGGAAAGGATAAACCTTTAGAAGCCTAGTTTGGGGCAATTAATTTCTCTTTTCGGGGGAATGGCCCATGAAGAGTTCAACAAATATCTTCAATGTAAGCCTAGGTTGAGTTTGGTATCAAATGAAATGGTATCAAATGACTTCAAGAGAAATTAATTGCCCCAAACCAGGCTTTGAAAGGTTTATCCTTTACAGAGTAGCAGTCTTTTGAATTTCATGACAAACAAACTTAGTCATTTTGTCTTGTGAAGTAACTAATTTACTTTTGCTAGTATTTTATTATAAGGAACAATAAACCTGGGATGCTACAAAATGTGACTACAGTAGGATTTTATCACAGACTAGTACATTGCCAACAAGTATTCGGAGCCAACAAGTAGTACATGCTCAACAACAGTTTGAGCATCTTACCTTAAAGGTATTGTTATTTTTTCCATGGATAATTTGATATCTTAATTTTTTGGAATAATTGTATTCCAAAAAGTCTGAATTTTATCAAAATAATTTAGTTGAAACCGTGATTGCGGAGAAATAAAATTGATCAAAATGCTAAAAAACATATGTTAAAATTAATTGTATTTTAAAACTATTAACAACAGATGTTAATAAAAAAAGCTGTTAAATTAAAATGAATACCTGAACAACTTTTCTGTTAATTGTAAGTAAAATTATGCAATACATGCAAATTTATACAAAAACATACTTATAATCAAATCAAAATCATTTTACTGCCATAAAAATTCAGAGATCATTGACAGAGTCGTTTTACAGCTATCATTGACAGCCAAGTCCTAAGTCAGCTTACCCAGGCCTATAACAACTCAATAACTTAAAATTGTAAAATACAGAATTGTAATATTAAAACAAAATATGTTCCATACGGAAAAATTCATCCAGTGAATAAAAGGAGTTATCCAAGCCATAAATAATATTTATCAATAAACGTTTTACTGTCATACTCACGCACCAGAGGCAACAGGTACAGGGTTATTCTAAATGATGGACCCAATTTAATAAATTCGTATTTATTTAAGTATAAATTTTAAATGAATAATTTATACACTAATGGAAAGAGAAAGATTCAAAGTTTTTTTTAACCTTTCAAACGAGGAATTGGGCGGTGGCGGCGGTAGTTGCAGAAACGGCCGCTAGAGTTCTCGCGCCAGCCAGCCGCCTTTGTGTTTCATTGTCACTTGTGAATGAGATGGCTACTGTGCAGCACAAGGTTTTCTGCGTTCTTGAGTTTGCTAAAAGTGAGTCGCAAGTTACAGTGCAGCGGGCATTTCGTCTCAAATTCGGTATTGAACCACTGACAAGAAAAAGCATTAACCGTTGGTTTACGCAATTTCAACAAACTGGAAGTGTGTGTAAAGGAAAAAGCTCAGGCTGGCCGCGTGTATCTGAGGATGACGTAAGACGAATTGAAGAAAGTTTTGTTCGCAGTCCACGTAAGTCAACCAATAGAGCTAGTAGAGAACTTGGCATACCCCACCCAACTGTATGGAAAGTTCTGCGAAGACGTTTACTGTACAAGCCCTATCGATTACAACTTGTGCAGGCTCTAAAACCTAATGACAAAGTGAAGCGTATTTAATTTTGTGATGATATGATACACATGATGGAGGATAACGGATTTCTACAGCGTATCGTTTATAGCGATGAAGCTACGTTCCACCTCAGTGGGAAAGTCAACAGACACAATGTACGCATATGGGGTCTACAAAATCCACATGCAACATTACAACATGAAAGAGACTCGCCAAAGGTAAACGTGTTCTGTGCCTTATCTCGTACAAAGGTTTATGGACCATTCTTTTTTGCGGAAAGAACTGTGACTGGAATCAGTTACCTGGACATGTTGGAACAATGGCTGTTCCCTCAACTTATGGAAGATTCACAGGACTTCATTTTCCAACAGGATGGAGCTCCGAATTGGCATCTTGATGTCCGAAACTTTTTGAATCAGTCACTTCCTGGGCGTTGGATAGGACGCATAGGAAATGAAGATCTGGCTCTACACTTCTGGCCACCGAGATCTCCTGATCTCACCCCATGTGACTATTTCTTATGGGGTTACGTCAAGGAAGCTGTTTACGTCCCGCCTTTACCAGCAACTCTGGATGATCTGAAGAACCGTATCACTGCTGCGGTGCACTCAGTAACAGATGATATGCTTTCTCGTGTGTGGGACGAGTTTGGCTACCGTTTAGATGTTTGCCGTGCAGCACAAGGGAGACATATTGAACATTTATAAATATGTAAAAAAAACTTTGAATTTTTCTTTTTCCATTGGTGTATAAATTATTCAGTTTGAATTTATACTTAAATAAATACGAACTTATTAAATTGGGTCCATCATTTAGAATAACTCTGTATATCCTTAGTACAGTTACAGAATGACTATTAAGGGTCTTACTTAACCTATTATGAGGAATAATTTCAGAATTTCTACTTCTAGTGCTATATAAGTGGTTTTCGCTACAAGGATGAATTAGATGTGGATTTTGAAAAATATACTTTATCGAGTCAAAAAGATATAGATTTATCACAGTTTGGATTTTTAAATTAATGAAAAGTGGTTTACAGTGTTCTAGAGGTTGGGCGTCAGCAATTATTCTTATAGATTTCTTTTGAAGAATAAGGATATCATTAATTTTACTTGCATTACCCCACAAAACAAGTCCATATCTTATTATGGATTGGAAAATTGCAAAATAAGCAGTTTTTGCATAATTTTTGTTGACAAACAAAGTAAGACGCCTCAGGAGATAAGTAATTACTCTTGATAATTTTGTGGATATCCCAATTAAAATTTTCAATAAATATTCCTAGGAATTTTGCACTGTTTGATGTGTTGGGCTGAAGGTTGGAATTTTCAGATCGTCTTGAAGTAAACAAAATACTTTTGAGTTTTTGACTCGTTCAAATGGAAACCATTGGTTTTGAACCAGTTTGAGGCTTCAGATAAAGCATTTTGTGGAATATGATTTAATTCTTTCAAGTTGTTACTTGTATTCAAGAAAGTAGAATCATCTGCATATAAAATCGTTGTGGCTGGGACAGATGGTGGTAGGTCATTAATGCAGATTAGGAATAATAATGGACCTAGTATGGATCCCTGTAGGACACCATACCTCACATCTGCTTCTTGAGACCACCTACCAATGATATAGATTTTTTGTTTCCTATTGCTTAAGTATGATTTTAGGAATAAGAGTGGCTTGCCACCAAGACCATAATATGGCAACTTCAATATGAGATCGTTGATATCTACACAATCAAATAAATCGTTGAAATATAGTGTTTTCATGGAAACAAAATAGTCTGTTTGCGCATTGTTGCAGTTATATGACAACTAAATGTAATATACATATGTATGTAATACATAACTATTAACTATATATTTTCTAAAAATAGATAACATTAAAAAACTTATTGATACTATCAAATTCAATTAGCACTACATTATAAACATTTTCCAAGGGCAGTCCACCTGTGTTTTGTTTTTATAAAACCAAAACTTTTAATTATTTTATAAAAATAAAGTAATCAGACATCTAAAGAAGCTCTTCTTATATGTTTGGTATGCCATCATACACACATTTAGATAGTGTAACATCCTTCCTATCACAAAACTTCTTCACTCACAATGGTATTGCATGTAGTCAGTCACTCCATACTCTACAATCCTCAGGGGAAAGCCAGGTGGAAAGGTATAATTAAGTTATTTGAAGATGGTACTACTTGCTCTTAGGACCAGGTGTTTGGAAGTAAAACATTGGGAAGAGGTACTAGATGAATCTCTTCATGTTATACGACGTCTGCTGTGCACAACAACCAACTTGACAACACATGAACGGATGTTTCACCACACCCTTAAATCAATGGCTCCTTTCTACTTGGATGGATCATGACTCCAGTGCCTGTGCTACTAAGAAAGTTTGATCGATCTAGTAAGTATGATACATCGGTGGAAGTTGTAAAATTATTAGATGCCAATCCAGAGTATGAAAGACTTAAATTTCAAGATGGAAAAGAATCAATTGTTTCCCTTTGGCAACTTGCCCCTGTTGGTTTAGGTCATTCTGAAAAATACCTTGATTGAGATGTGAGTGAATAAAATTTACCCAACTGTTCACAAGATGCTGAATTGGAACAGAAAGAGTTTTTAGATAGATCTACCAAATGCGAGGAGATACTACTAGTACCAGCAAAATCACCTGAAAGTTTGACACAATATTCAGAACCTGCGGAAAGACAGGAAGTAACTCGATCTTTCAAACCAGCAACATCATCAAAAACTCAAAGAAGTGATCAAGAAGGTTTTTTTGAAACAACCACAGCAACTTATTTTTAGAAGACCTCAGTAACAACGTTGTACACCCTAGCATCTTCAGGATTACGTTTCTCATTTAAGTTAGTGGGGTAGAATGTCAAATAATATTTACAATATAGTCAACATTGTTATTTTAAATTTAATACAATCACATGTTTTTTTTAGATGTTGTAGTTTTAAAATAGTTACTTCCATTTTATGTACAATAAAACCCTCATTAAGTGTTTAAGTGGTTTATCATTTTCACAACAAAAGGTTATCAGACACTCCATAGCCTTCTAGCTTTGCAACGAATATATAGTGGTTGTTTTTAATTGTATGGGGAAATTAGTTAACCAAAACTGTATTTAAATGTCTCCATCCTTGTAATATAACAATTAATCTGTTGATAACAACACTATGTATGAAAGTAGTAAATGGTATAAAATGACAAGGATCCTATAAGCTAGAATTAAAAGTCAAGTATTAAGCTCTTCTTTACTTCAACACCACTAAAACTACTGTATTAGCTCATAAAACAGTTCAAATATAAAGCAAGAACAGCATTCTAATATCCAATGCTGCATTCGAAGCTTTCAGTAATTACTTATTATGGTTCTCAAAAGGCAGATGAAAAACTAAGGAAATATAAAAATTAGTTTTTCATATGCCATTTGAAAACCAAAATAAATAATTGTAAAACTTTGAATACAATGAATATTTTATTTTTGAGACCTTTCATATGAAATATAGCATGATATAGTTTGATATTAAAACATGATGACCTAACTCCATTATCATAGTAAATAATGGTTTTTTTTTTGTCCTTAATATAAAACCAACAGAGAACATGGCAAAACTTCAAATACAAAAGGGTTTGAATTTTAAAGCCTTTTAATCTGTCTACTTAACACTTTAACCGCCAGTTAATTTTTTTAATAGTTCCTGTAATCGCTGTGCCAGTCATTTTTTACTGACTATAAACATTCCATTGGCACCATATCAGTCGTATAAGACTGACAGTGTTGTGCCGGCTTATGCCAGGCGAGTAGACGACAGATTTCCCGCTCACGACGCACCATCTATCAGAGGTTATACTAACTTGACTCTGACATAATTTATATTGATTGGCTCGTCTAAATGTCAAAAAAATAAATATACTATCAGCTGATGTTAGCCCTATTTGACTGACACGGGGTCAGAAGGTTATTTGTTCTTCTGTGACGCCATGTCAGTCTTTTTCAACTGACATTAAACAATCACCTGTCAACTGCTGTCAGCAAAGTCATTGCACTAGCATTTGAATTAGTACGTCATTATGTTCTGATGAGCCTACTATGTGCAATTCTTGCTATCTGATTGCTCATGACCAAGCTTAAATGGAAATGTCAAAACTATTATTACTCATTTTTGTTTGACTTTGAGCTTTTATTTCACAAAATTTCTCTATACATTTGTCAGTGTTCATAGTTGTATATCAAAATATAGTTACTTTTCTTTCAACAATTGTTTTAATTTATCCTTTTAAACTTCAATAAGGGCAATTTAAAATTTAAATTTAAAAACCTTACTGTCAGTTATATTTGACTGACACTGTGTGAGCAACAAATTTGCTGTCAGTCAAATTTAGTTATAACTAGTGATAAAACGGAATATTAAACAATCAACTACATACAAACTTTCAACGAGTTTATGTATTCCAACAGTAAACAAAAGGCAACTTGCTGTACAATGTATCTATTATTAGCCACTACACATAACCCAGACATTCAAGCAAACTAAATAGGAAGCATTATTATTAAAAGAAATTGTTGTTTATATTTATTCATTAACACGTTCGCTGCGGAGCGGTCGAATTCGACTGGTCAGTGATCTGGCGCCGGTGGCGGACCAGTCGAATTCAAGGGGTGGAACCATATATTTTTGTTGACTTCAGTATGCAGTTAGCTTTCAGTGCCGGCACACGTGTCTTTGTTTCCGCTATCGGTAGTGACTAAATAACATATTTTCGTGTTGGTTTTCCAATTGCAATGCTTTTATGTGTTGTACATTGTTTTGTGTTTATGTGTATATATAATTAGAAATTGTATATAATAGTGTTGTTTTTATTGTGATTTATTTGTAAATTCAAGATGTCAGACAGCTCTAGCAACAGTGATGAAGTTGAATATGACAGTGATTTGGTAGGTAGTACAGAATCAGAAAGTGATGATGATAATATTGTTGTTACACCGCCTACATGGTCGACATTCACTGGGGGGATGAAGAGATTTAGTTTTACCAAGGAAAACAAACTGTTAGTGCCTGTTCCAGGTGAGAAACCCATTGATTGGTTTAGAATGATGCTAGATGATGTTGTTTTAGAATTTATTTGCTCAAAAACAAATAAATATGCCTTAGAACTCTATTGTTCAAACAATACCGTTGAGAAGTCTAGGATCACCAAATGGAAGGACCTAACTGTACCTGAGTTTTTAACATTTTTAGGCCTACTATTACATACAGGATCAATCCAGCTAAACAGAATCCAGGACTATTGGTCGACACACCGGTTGTTTAGTTTTCCGTCGTTCAGAAACTACATGGCGAGAGATAGATTTTTAGGAATATTGAGATGCTTATATTTTTCACAACCTACACAATCTACTACAAATCCCCAACCATCAACATCAACACAACAACCTCGTTCCTCCACTGAAAAAATTGATGAAATGGTCTCTTATTTTAACAATAAAATGTCACAAATTTATTATCCCAATCGAGAACTGTCTATTGACGAGTCAATGGTCCTGTGGCGAGGGCGTTTACGCTTTCGCCATACATAAAAGGTAAACGTCATAAGTTTGGAGTAAAGCTATATTCTCTAAATGAACCAGATGGTTTGACGTACAAATTCAAAATTTATTCCGGTGGTAGTGACGTAACAGCTGGATTAGGACACACAGAAAAGGTAGTGATGTTGCTCATGAATAGATTGCTGAGAAACGGCCATTCAGTATTCATGGACAATTACTACAACAGTTTCTCTCTTGCATCCAAGCTGTTGTCCATGAATACATACTGTACAGGAACACTTAGGAAAAACCGTAAATGCAATCCAAAAGAAATAGAAAATGCAAAACTGAAAAAAGGTGAGACTGTTGGTAAATATGCTGAGGGTGTTCTCGTAGGGAAATGGCGAGATAAAAGAGATGTGTTGTACATTTCAACAGAATTTGAGAATGATATGGTCACTATGCACAACAAATTTGGACAGCAATTGGAAAAACCACTACCAATCGTGCAATATAATGCAAACATGAAGGGAACGGACCGACAAGACCAAATGATGTCTTATTATCCTTTAGAACGGAAGACTCTAAGGTGGTATAAAAAGATATTTGTGCATATCATTCACATGTGTCTAACAAACTCTTATATGCTGTACAACATGCACAGAGTGGACAGTGGGCAAAAAAAAGTGTCCCTCTTCAAATTTCGTTTGGAAGTTATTGAAGAGTTGCTCCCACCAAAGCTTCCTACAATCAGTCCACGGCAAAAGCGACCTGTTTCCCATGAATTGGTAAAAAATGACGAAGTATGTAAAAAAGGGTTTACAAAAAGAAAAAACTGTAGAGTATGCTATAAAGAAGGCAATAAAAATAAACAGAGTATCTACATATGTTCTGGTTGCCCATGAAAGCCAGCACTGTGTGCGGTACGATGTTTCGAGAAGTTCCACAAATGAGAGAAGCAAAGTAGAAAATGTACATAGTGTAAATATTTTTTTTGTATATAAATAACTCTTTATTGAAACTTTTAATGTGCTTAGTAAAACATTACACACCTGTATAAGGACCATAGCCATGTTTTGGGTGTGATTACCGATATTGACATGGACAAGGGCTGGCGCCAGTCACGGAGCAGACGAATTCGACCGATGGAAATTAGCATCAAGTAATTCGACATCTATGCCTTCCATCCACCTCAAAACATCATATTTGGACTTCTTTACGATAAAGGTAAGTGTTTTTAAATTATTCTAGTTCAGCTACTGGGGCAATAACAAGGTCCAAACCGCACCGCAGCGAACGTGTTAATAATATTTACTTATAGGTTTATGCGATTACGGGGTTTAGAGAAAAATCAAGCAATGCGCATGTATGCATTTACGCATAATAAGGGTTAAAATTTATACACGGCTAAGAACCCAGATCAAGAACCTGATTTGTAAGCTGACTCACCACTTATTGTGTGCTCATCCTCTTGGGACATTGAAGACAGTTCCTTGATTGACTGAAGACTCTTTAACTGTTTCAGAGGTAGAGGCAGTGTCTGAGGTTGAGGAGGCAGTGGTAAGAGTTCCAAACAGTCATATGTTACTGTCATTCTAAAAATAGAAATATAGTGTTTAACATCATTATTTCTTACATCTTTGAGAACAACAGTTACAGTTAACATTTGCTAATTGTTACATACAATCATTTGTCACTTAGTCCACTGTTGGGGCAATACCCTTCTAGTGCATTAGTACTAAGATTTTTTAAAGATTTCTATTCCCTTTTAATTACTCTTACAATCAAGAGATCACTATATTTCTTTACAGATTATTCCAAGTCTTTCAATATCTATCTACATAAAGTACAAATAGGATTAGAGAGTGCTAAAATTATTTCATATCTGTTTATTTTATGAAGTAGAAATGTTTCAGTTCTTATCTTCAAACTTTAACATAGTGCTTATTTACATAACATTACCAATTATTAAGATTACATACTAGAGTATGCATCACATCATTGTGAGCTTGGGTATTTCACCAGTGTTGCCAGTTCTACTCGTGTACAATTAAAAACACACATATGGTTTACTATGTCGCTATTCACCAAAGATAGTGGGATTTAAATCTGAGAATCGGTTATATAGCTATTAATGACAGAATCAGTCAGCTGATTTCGGCAACAGTAGCGACGAAGTCCCGTTCAATAAAGATTGGCTGATTACGTAGATCAGCATTCACCTTTATTACTAAAGTAGATTTACGAAATGCAACACTATCGGCTAATGTAAAGTGTACAGTTACCAATAATGCCTGTCGACCTTTGTTTCAACTACTGTACTTGGAAATATTTTTACAATGTTACTCTCACATCTTATAATTCTTTAAAACCCACGCCTCAGAGAGAAGATGATGCTGCTCAATTTCTTGCAGAATCCGTCAATGTGCTCCTCTCACTTAAGTTTGCAATCCAGAATTAGACAGAGATGTTTTAAGGAGTCGACACTGGAGATTGGGAAATTCTGAAATTTCTTCCTTAATCCAGCACATGTTAAGCTGTCTGGGTTTTCATTTAATACTAAATCAGTATACCTCAGTATTCCGCAGCTATATTGAGGGATATGAACGACTTCCTCAAGGTCTTTTTTTTTTGAAGGCGAATGGATTTGGAGGACTTCAACTTGCTGGGAAAGAAACTCAAACATAGGCTTAGACTGACTATGTGAACTAGAGGTGTAAGTAGTTCATGCTGACAGTATTTTACTGTTCTTGAAGAGAACTCATCCAGGCCGGAGGAGCTCTTGTTCTTCATTACACCAATTAATTTGTTTAGTTCATTTTCAGATGTTGGTGTTAAGTTTTTCATTGGAAAACAATCTCAGGTGCCTCTGATAGAAAGACTTTGTGTTTTTCAGTTTGAATATTCTTCAGCAATATATGCTAAATAGCTACTAAATGAATTGGCGAGTTCTACAAAATCATCAACTCTTTGAGTAATACTTCTGCCTTTAGTTTCTTGTTTTCTTCTAAAAGTACATTGTCGATTTCACCTGCCATTTTTAGGCACTGAGAACTATCCATTTCATTATCAAAATTTACGTCGGTTTGACTCTTCTCAAGTTTTAATTCATACTGTCATCAATACTTTCAATTTCCATATCACTCAAACTGTTGGCACTCATAATAATTTAGATCATACAAGTATAATTTAATAATAAAATATAAAACGTTGGTTTAACACAAAAGAAATAAAAAAGTTACAAACTTATACAAGTATATTAAACTTTATAATAAAAAAATATAAACTTAAAAATATCTACGAAAATATACAAATTTAAAAAAACACTCAATTTAGTTTGATTAGGTTACTTTTTAATGTTTAAGAATAACAAATGAAACCAAAATAAACAATCGCATTGAACGGAACAGCTATAGAACTGCAGTTACTATTGGCAACACCGCTAGAGAGGTGTAGAGGAGAGTGTCTTCAGCACAATTGGCCAAGCTCACAATGATATGACGCGGACTCTAGTATGTTTAGTTTGTTATGCTGAATCCTTAGGTGGTTTTAAATTCTTTTTTATTATGCAGGGAATAATTCTCTTCCAACAATTTTTTTAACGAAAGAGGAAAGTAATGTACATTCCAGGTCACGTGCCGAACCACAATGTCTCCTTTATAACTTACTATCTTACACTAAAACAGAAAATAATACATCTATGTTTCCTTGAATGCATCAGAATCAAGAGCTACAAAATCTTTATTCACATGTTTTCACTAACCGTTTCAGATTATGTATTGTCAGTGTGAATGACACACACTAGATTTAAATTTGTAAGATATGCAAAATGAAATAACCTTACCTTTCATGTATTAAATGTTAGCATAATTTATAAGAATGAGTTTTAACTAATATTAACTTCTTTTAAAATGCAAATTTTATGCTCACCAAAAGGAACAACGAAGTCTATATGGACTACTGGTTCGATTTTCAATAACTGTAATTATTAATAAATTGGTGAAACTTATTCTACTTGTCTCAATAATCGAGCAATAAAAATAACCACTTATCTTATTGATTTCTACAGCAAAATAATTGAAAAGAGCATTAACTTGCAAAATAATCTAAGGTTCTATGAATAGGTTTAATAAACAAAATATAAAAAATACCTTAAAATCAGGGTTTTCTTTTTATTTCAGGATTATTTTTAACTATTTCAATAAGTTGTTGAATAATTACAAGTTATGGTAAAACTTTAGTAGTTCAACATTTTGTGAACTACCAGAGTGTCAAAGTATTGAAATGTCAAACTATAAGGAATGTATGGTTAACATGAAAGAAAAGTTGTTTTCATAAGGAAACCGTACTGTATTTTCTTCATGAATAGTTAAAAATTTAACGAAAATGAAATCAAGCTTTGTATTGCATTGATAATCCATATTATATTGAATTGGCAAGGAGATACAGTTCATTGATGTTTAAGAATGGACAGTACAGTACTTACAAAAGTGATTTAACCCTCCAGGTGCTGACATCGCGTAGCGCGATGTCAGCGGTCGCCGCTGTAGTGCTGACATCGCGTAGCGCGATGTTAGGTACGCGATCTATTTAAAACGCACTAGCGGCTTTAAACGACTGAATATTACAAAGTTTGTTATATAGTATTAAAGTAGAAGAAACGCGGAACATTTTATACTCTATGGAATACGTCTTTGCTTCAAGACTGCCTCTATACAACAGTTGTTTAGAAGCGTATGTTTTGTTTTCAACACACACTGAGTCACCGATTAGTTGTTCAGTGTATTGCCGCTCGGTGTTTGTTTACATTGTAAGTTTGTTATTGTAGTCTATTATTATTGTTTTATTTTGTGTTTTATTGTATTTTATCATAAAAATGAGTGAATTGAGTAGGTCTAGTGCAATAAGAAATGTGTTAGACGAACTGAATGAACAATCAGTAATTGACTCTGAGTAAATCAACTTGTCATTGCTCCAGAATGTAAATTTTTGTAAATAAGATATATTTTTAATTAATTATTTTAGTTTTTTATTGATTTTCATTGTTATATTTTGTGAACTGAAAACATTTTGAGTTGTAAAAGTGAAAAAACACTACATGTTACAATGGAGTTTGTAACTTGTCATGTTTTAGTGATTTTTTACGTGGGACTATTTTATATTTTATACTCTAACTGAATGTGTCCAAGAAGATAACCTATAAGATGTATATATTTTTGTGTTCATTATTAAATTTTCTACAATTTGTATATCTTGGATTTTCAATTTTATGTCTTTGGTGAACTGATATATGACCACAAAGTGAAAAAATTGAAAAAGAATTTTCTTCTTTGTAAAGAATAACATCCAGCAATAGTTTACCATGAAAAGGTAAGACCTATATAAGTATATTTTCTTATTCTATGGTTATTTCTGAAAATAATGATATGTAATATGTACCACTTTCATTAGGTTTACAGTATTTAAAAAAATATTTTATATACAGCTGCAAACATGATGAAAAACGCCTAGCACTTCAGAAAGTTCAACCCAGCACCTGGAGGGTTAATGACCAAAATATTGGTAATTTATAGCAGTTTGTATTCACTTTGACACTGTTATTTTATTGACCTGCACCGGACTAAAACATGCATAGCTCCTAACACAGACAATAAATTTGCCACATAATGTTGTCTAAGTTTAAGCACTGTCAAAGTATCAAGTGACAAACTATCGAGGTTCTGTTTATGAAAAACTAAAGTAAGCGGCACATGCCAGCCCACTGGGTCAGTATAGTCAGATACTACGCACTGTTCCTTTGTTGGCCAGTGTCCTCACATAGGATTAGCATCGGAGGAGAGAGCGTGTAACTCGTGTTAGAATAGTCAGACGAGTGTAAACCACATTTCATTCTGGTAGTATCGGCGTGGCATTTTTATTTTTGTCTATATATTGTACAAATTGCATACAGTGTATATGCAGCTTTTACTTATCTGTATATATTTAGATTATTTCTAATGGTTGTAACATGGCATTGTAAGGGTATTCAATATTGTAAATACCAAAATATAATCTAAAAATATTGTATGAATGACACAAATCGATTTTACTTGTCAAAATGTTTAAACAGGTATGCATGCAGCCATGATACCTAACCAGGCAAGGCAGCTCCACACTATGCGCTGCTGAAGCGAGTGTGTTAAGCATAAAACTTTAAAAAGTGTTGATTAGAACCTTTGTTCCTTGTGGTAGAACCTGAAGGAGCAAGTAGTAGGTCAGTCTCTATTATAAACTTACTTTTCCCCAAATTCTTCAACAAAAACCAAGACAGGCCCTTTATTTGGAGCCATTTCCTGGATGTGTGCATGACAGACTTGGTCCGGCTGGAGTTTAACTAAGCATTTTGCTCCCACTTGCAATTCTCGGTTGTTCCATGAGTACATTCCGTATCGCATGCCTGAATCAAATAATGCAAAAAATAATGTTAGGAGATTTACTGCCAAACATTAGATTGAAGAGGTTTTTTTAGAAGATGTTTAATAAATGACAGAAACATGTGTTAGGACTAATTCAACAGATTGACGAAAAATAAACAAAATTAAATAATATAAAGCTAAATCAATATTAACAAATTTTATACTAAAATTATTGAATTTTCAGTATTATTAAATCACCAGATAAAATTTTAGTAAGCTTTACGTTCTACCATTAATTATATAAACCTACAATAGATCAACCATCTAATAGGAATATTTGTGGCAGTAATTTTGTTAGTTAGTGTGGCCCGCAACCACAGGTGGTTTAAACTGCATTACATTTACATGGAGCTACACTAGCGCTCCACAATGGACCACAAAAACAGCTGATATTTTGAGACTCAAAATGTAACATTGGATGGGAGATCTATTAGTGTATAAAGTCAATGGTTCTACATAATTTTTAAAGCTTGCAGTAACCACTTAGCAGCTTTTGACCATATTAAATCATTCTATATTTTTGCAAAATATGGGATGCTGACAAGTTAAATTTGACACATAATGTTGTTCTATTTTATTGCATTTTATGTAAAGTATAAATGACATATTTGTTTGTTTTCTACAATGCTGTGTTGGCATCTAGTTTTTATATTATTGACAATTCACTTGTTCATTTCAAAACTCTTAAGAACAAATGAAGTGATTAGCTCACTAAAAACTAATTTTATACTGGTAGAGTTTTTGGATCATACTATATAGACAATGATTTTTTAGTCAAATGTTCATTGTATTTTTCTTATGATTTTACATTGTTTCTTATTTATATGTTTATAACTGGTCTATTTACCTTTTTAAATATACATATATATATATAAAAAATTATTTATTAACTTAGTTTCCTAAGTTAATAAATAATTTTATTAACTTAGTTTCAAGGACATATATTATACTTGCCTTTTGCCTATTTTTATCTAATATGTTCTTGATACAAAGATATTTTCATTTTCATTTTTCTTTGACTTATGCCCATTTGCATGATCAACTTTGAGTATATATATTCATTTGCCATTTACATTTTCTTTGGATTGAAAACATTACTTAAATTTAAATTCTATTAATTATATCATTACTTAGTGGATGCAAGCTATACCGGTATCAATGTAACTCAGGTTCATAATGAAACCAACACTTCCCATAAATAAAACTGAGCCCTTCCGAAACCACTCAGGAGAGTAAAGAGATAGAAAATAGTTATGTGGAAAAATATCATTTATTGCAAATTTAATATGATTTTTAAAAAGGAACAAGAGGAAAACAATTATTAACAGAACAAGAGTTACAAGAAACACAAAAGCCTAACTCCTAACAGCAATTGACAAAGTACTCTATGATAATTTTAATTTTTTAAATTTAATTTCTTTTATATTATTTTTAATTTGCCTCGAGACTTAAACAAAAAAACGTGACAAAAGAAAACAAATTTACCTTGGGCCTAAGCAAAAAATTATATATAAATATAAAAAACAAACCTTAACAATAACAAAATATAAATATAATTAGTACAATAAAATGTTTAGTTATTAGTATTAAATTAGTGGCATCGTATAATCTAAAAAAAATACAACGTAACAATATAGAAAAATTGCTGACAACCAAATAAATACATAATAGATAACTCTACAACATAAAGCTTTGATCTAAAAAACATCAATAAAAATTGGAAAATGTGAAAGTGAACTGTAAAAACATAAATATCTACACAAGAATGGACAATTAAAATATATATATATATATAAAACAATTTGAAATTTGAAGAGCCAATTTTGAAGAGACAAAACAAAAATAAAAATAATTTATTAATTTTGCAGAATCCTGCTGGCAGGGCAGGGTGGTTTCAAATTAGAAACTTTACATAATTTACTTACTATATAAAATGATATAATAATTGTTATTTTCAAAAACAACCATTTGTTACAAGAAATTAGTCTGTGTATTTTCATATAAAAATAGCGTTAATAGCAAAAGAGGACCTTTTAGTCCAATATTTGCCTTTTGTACTAATTTTCATAAAATAAAGCCATTATTATTACTTTTACATTATTTAGTAAAATTAAATTTTATAAGCAACTAGCTGTTTTACACGTGCTTACACTTCAAATTTTAACTAGTTTCAGAAAATATACAGGTCTTATATAATATCTGGAAAAATAAACTGAAAATACTCCTAAAATCACTTACAGTACGCTAACCTAAAAATCTGTTTACCATAACTGATTTGTTTATAAATTCGCCAAACATTTTCTATAAACACAAGAGATTTTTAGTTAGCACTAAAATTACCATAAAAACATGTTTTACAAAATAAATATAAATATGGAATGGTATTTACAGCTTATGAAAACAGAAATAACACTTCATTTACACACTTTATAACCATTTTCATGGTTAGAAACATGCACAATATCCTTACCGAAAATTACACTGGTTTGTGTTTCATTTCCATTTCATTTCTTCTTCTACCATTCGTCATAGCAACAAATCATATACACCACTCAATCATCGTTTATTCACGATGTATCCATTATAGTTAAGTGAAATAGTTCACTAAAGCAAACGATTAAGTCAACCAATGCAAAGTTAGTGGAATTCAGCCAACAGGTATTATATGATGACACATTTTATCGGCGGAAATCAGCTTACAGCCAGTGAGACAGTTAAAATAATCTACAAATTTGAAATTTTAAAAATTGTATACAAATTAAGATAGCCCTAAAACTGTAAGATGAGAGACACTAAGCTGTAGTGAACCCCAAACCAAATATTATTTATTCATTATTACCAAGCAGTTAAAGTACATATGACAAAAGCAAGTATTGCCACTAATTTATACGGGCAGCTACCAAGATTATCATGGTAAATTGCCAAGCTAATTACAAGCTAAAATGTCCCTTCCTCAAAACTGATGGGGGAAAATATATATATATATATATATATATATATATATATATATATATATATATATATATATATATATATATATGGGTGGGGTGTATCACACTTCAATGACTCTTTACAGGAATAACCTGAGCTTGAGAGAAATATTCCAATTATAAATAGATGATAAAACATTGGTTCAAACTATGCGATTGAAGCCAATTTATAACTGGTTACCATGATCCCAGATATGTTTACATTATTGCATACAAGAGGTGTAGTATTTGAATAGTTACATCTTACATCTTCAATATTTATTGTAAATATTTATCTTACACTGTATATTACTATAATAAATTAAACAAAATGACAAAACAAACAAACCTCTCCTTATGTCATTCCACGTGTCAAATTCTACATTCCTGTATATATCTGGATCAAGCGATTTTGCAACTTTATATGGAAATGGTGTCACTCCAAGTGTTAATAAATCTTTTACATTAGCATAACTATCTCGAATTTCCAGTCTCAGTGCCAGCCTTAAACAAAACAAAATTAACTGTATTTTTAACTTTAATACAATTAAATATTTTGATGTTACCAGAATCACTGTGTTACTGTACTTATATTTTGTCATTAAAGTTTTGAAAAGGAAAATAATCTACTTCTAATCTAATTAATTTAGTACTAAATCAAGTAAAGATGAAAATTGGATTATTGCTTTCTTAATTTTACTATATAAATGGACATCAATCATTTGTTTAATTTATGGGAAATTAAATTATTAATTAAATTCTCGATGCACGACTAATCAAAATATTGATGCATCGAGAGTGTCGCAACGCATCGACAGTATCACAATCCATCAGAAATGTCAATGTGTCAGGAATATTCCAATGCAGTTTTCTATCGACATTCACTGGGGTGTCTTTTTGAATGAGTGCTTTGTTCTAAATCAAATCAAAAATCATTTATTTCGCACTTCTATATACATGCAGTCAAGAAAAATAATATAATAATGTACATAAATAAACTGGCGTTGAATGAATAAAAAACTGCATACAAAATATTCTTAAACAAAGAGCAAAATTAATTTTCACATAGAAAATCCTGCACGTGAGAATGAGTCTATACTAATTTTAATTGGCTATATTAGATATCAGGCATTGAAGGAGACTAGGCTGGACAACTTAATTAGAAAAGGTTTTCTATTTTATCTTACACCACACAGACACCCCCTTCCCCATTAAAAGTACACACACATACAACCGCACTACTAAACCACTCACGGAAGTGTACAACACGATAAGAAACAAACACTCCCACTACCCTACATACCCGCACGTTCACACATACCATGCACTCACATACACCCACAGGTAAACACAAACGCTGCGCTACACACACACACACACACACACAATGGGTAATGTGAATAAAGTTGAGTGACCAATCTGAGTTGGAACTCGCAACGAGGCTGAGTGCTTACTCAAAAAGCTGAGTCAAGTCCCGATTTCAGTTGAATAGTTTTCTTTAATTAAAAACGGAAGTGCCTTTAGTCATGCGGATCTTGAGAAGGCACTTGTCCTAGAGCGGGGTGGGGGGCAACTGAGACCTGTCTCAACTTGAATCACTTGTTATGGATTCCCCCATTTTCGTTTGCAGAGTTTGTTGTCATGTGGTTCATTTAATTTACAAAGTTTTGTTTATCTGCAGAATGTTAACTGATTTTTTTTCAACTTAATTTATTTATCTACCAAAACCTTTATAACATGACAAGCCACATAGATTGTTGTTGTGTGCCAATAATATATACACAAATATATTATAATATAAGAATAAGAAATAAAAGAAAATGTTGTGTATTAAACAAAGGAAAAACTAATTAACTATATTGTTAATGAAAATAAAACAAAATAGCGCTCAGTGGAAGCGGTGTACGATAACTGATATTGTACAATTAAAACAACTAAGTAGTGAAAACAAAACTATACTTGAATCAACAAAATAAAATACAATATAAACAATAATAATTATTTAACAATTTAAATGGACATATCCTATATGTCTCAAATAGAATATACAAAAAAATTCAACAACCTTCTTATAAAGAAAAAAATATATATTTTTCACTGGCAACAGATATATAATACAAAACCAATATAGATTTTATATTCTTTTTTTTTAAATTGGTAATCAATCCTCATTAATTAAAAATGTTTGGAGTGGTATAACTCAACGAATTCTTACCATATGTATTACAGAACCGTGATATTTTATACAGTTCAAGATTTCTAAATGCATATGCAAGTTTTATATTAGTAACTTTGAACTTATTTAACTTGGATTCTATTTTGACATGGAAGAAAAAATTAATTTTGAATCATCTGAGAATCTGCTAAAATTTGTAAAAATTCTATAGACTATCCTATTATTATCGAAACGTCACATGTCCAAGATATTTTCCTTATCAAATTTGTATAGTGATCGATAGTCATAATTTCCCGTCTCTCTTCAAACATTGTAAATTGAACGTGCACATATTGGCATAAATTCAGCCATAATAAACTTACTTGAGTACACACTCGGTAGCGGTGAGTCTGCTAGGGAGCAGATTAGCTTTTTTGTGAGTGGGCACTCGGGTTTTATTCCACTAAAATCGAGTGCCTGTGCGCCTGCCGAGTTGAGTGTGTGTGTTTTATTCAACCGATGTTGGCGTGAGCATTCTCAAATGATGATAATTGAGTAGGCATTCAGGGTTTTCAGTTTGTATTGACCCATTCACACACACATACACGCTAGCGTATCAGATATTCTGTTATTGTCTGTAAATTGATACTATATAAGTTCTGCACCTTCCCGTCCAATGGCGCTAAGCCATTCTAAAATATATTTTTTGTACAGAGTCACTGAATTAATTCCATTGTTTCATAGTCTGTTACGGAAATTATAGTATAATATGTGAGAGACATAGTAGCAGATTGTAGTGGAAAGCGTTCTTGTTAGTCTTGACAGTCGAATGCCAAATCCATAAGTATCTTGTCATATGGTTATGAGTTGGTCGTTCTAATAGATCAACATAGTGTTTATGATTAGCAAGTGTTCTGATGAATAGTTATCTAATGTCTAGTACATTGAATTCAGTAAAGAATTAAAAAATAACAAGTTGACTTCAGAAATAACATGTTATGCAATGTAATTGTTTTTTGATGATTTATACTCAAGTTTGTTTTTGTTCTTTGTGGACAGGGACAAGAGTGATCTGACGCACAAGAAAAGAACTACAGGATGTCTATCAGTTCAAAGCTTAAGATACGGGGTCATGAGATACATTATAACTCGCACTGATAGAATAGAATAAAAATGTTCTTTATTTGTAAAACAAAAGTGTTTACAAAAAGGTGAAGTTGGGGACTCAAGGCCCTTTCTTACGCGTAACCTTAACATCTGACTAAAATAATGAATAATTTACATACGGAATTCAATTTCAATAATATGTAATATTTAATTGTAATAAACTTAATATCTATTTAAACACCCTCACACACACACACACACACACACACACACACACACACACACACACACACACACACACACACACACACACACACACACACAACTATACCCTTTGCTCCCCTATCTGGCAGTCAGGCCCGAGATTCAGGACCATCTGTAGCCATCTGCTCCAAATAATATTGTTTTAATGATAACACAAACCGGGTTCAGCTGGAAATGAAAATTATGCAAACAGGAAATAAATTCCTAAGGTGACAAGCAGTTAGAGTAAATGTTCTGTCATGCCACAGTTCTATTGAGACTTGCTTAAGAGTAGTGAACTCATGATCTCTTCTCACTAATTTGAGACACAAATTCAAAAGAATCAAAGTACACGATCAACGATGAAACTGTGCTGCTTCGGTGTCCCACAAGGGTCCATCCTGGGCCCATTGTTATTCTTATGCTATGTTAACGACTTTCCACGTTCTATGTCACTTGTTCCCAAAGAAAATATGTGTCTTTATGCAGATGACGTAAGTTTAAAAATATCTGGGAACTCATTAGAAGATATTGAATTGAAGTCTTATCTTGATCTCTCCAGTATCCAACAATTTCTTAATTCACATAATTTACAACTAAACTTAGAGAAAACAAACTTTATAGCTTTTTCAACTAAACAAAACAAACAAAAAATTGAACCGAATATTTTAATTAATGACAAAGAAATAAAGCAAACAGACGAAATATCATTTCTGGGCTTAACTTTGGACCAATACCTAACTTGGGATAGGCACGTGGAAAATATTTGTGGAAAAATAAACTCTGGGTTATATGCTATTAAGAAAATGTCATATTTATGCAATACACCTACGCTTAAGTCTATATATTTTTCTTACATTCACTCGCATATATCCTACGGAATATCCCTATACGGTTCAACTTCGAAAAAAAACCTATTAAAAATTCTTATTCTGCAAAAAAGAGCAATTAGGATCATTTTACGAATGAAAGAGAAAGATTCGGTTAAAATTCACTTTAAAAACTTAGGTATATTGACGGTTTTTGGAATTTATATTTTACAGACAATTATGTTTGTAAAAGAATACATGCCTGAAAAATTACTGAATGATAAGCACGGTTATAATACAAGGGGAGGGGCCTTTGTGGAGACTCGACGGCACAATCTAGAGCTTGCAAAGAAAAAAACGAGCTCAACCGGGCTAAGATTTTTGAGAATGCTCCCAAATTCATTAAAAAATGAAGAATGTAACAACCAATTTAAAAAGAAACTTATAAACTACCTTATTGAAATTGCTCCCTATTCAACAGATGAGGTATTTAAAAATACGAAATAATACACTACTTATGATTATAACTATGCCTTGAATGTAGTTTATGGGGTTCATTGTCTCAAATTAATACTGTACATACTTTATTCTAATGTGATGTTACTTGCTACTTCTTATGTATAAATTGCTTCAATCGCTGACACTATTCAATGTACTCTGTGTATATATTTGTGAATAAAGATATATTGAATTGAATTGAATTGAAAGAAATATTTAGGAATTTTCACACTGATAATAGAGTGTGTTTATGAGAAGATTTTAATTTTTCTTAAATTAGCATATTTTAAAATTTTAGATCGAATATACAATAGAGATATGCTCATCTCATCTCCAATCAAGTTCTTTCACTAAATGATACAGGTATATAGTTTACAGCTGAGTTGAAATCAGTTAACTATGGAAAGATTGGTGATTTGAGCAGAACTAGTTGCCTTTTCAGAAACATTTTCAGTGAGTGTTTTCTGCACTGATGTAAGTCCACCAAGCAATGTGTATAAGAACTTTATGTGAGTGGACTGCAAATGGTGGAATTTTTCTATACAGATTATGTATATATTTCTTTAGTCAGCAATTTCATTTTGGATCCGTATTAAATTAAAAAAAAAATAAGAAATGTCTTTACTTAGAAGTGAAATAAATTATGATCTTCTAATGAGTTTTTGTTTGCTAATACCACTATTAGCAAGTCCATTCTAAGCACATTTATTATATTATTTTTTACATTTTTATTAGCTTACAAAAATCCAATTTTATTGGCATCAATCAAATACGTCCGATTAGCCTGCTTTCAGGTTTTTTCAAAAGTAATAGAAAAACGCATGAAAAAAAGATTAGTTTATTTCTTAAAAAGTACAAATTTCCAAAACAATAAATAAAATGGTTTCACTTATTGGTAGAAACACAGAAGACACACTAGTACAATTGGTTGATTCTTTTACAACAACATAAATTGGGGAGAGAAAACAAGTGCAGTTTGCATCGATTTAAAAAAAAGCATTCTACTTGGTTGATCATAATATTCTTCTGAATAAATTTGTAGGTGGCTGGAATCAGAGGCATTGCTCTTCAGTGATTCTGGAGCTCTCTGATTGGCCGAGTCTAGCAAGTAAAGATAGGCAATAGCTTTAGCGCATCCCTATACGACAAAGCAGGAGTTCCGCATGGCTCAGTAATATCTCCTAATCTGTTTTTATCTTTATAAATGATCTGTTAAAACACACTTTTAGCAGCATGGTTAGCGCCTTAGTTAATGAGGTTGCTTATACATATTCATATGAATGTAAACATAGAATGTGGTTCAAAATAACCAAAGATTTTAAAATATTGAGGTTGTGGGCAATGTTTAAAAATCAGTGTTTTTTAAAGGGTTTTAATTAAAAAAAACCTGAGAAATAACATTTTGAAATGTGCCTAGATTTTAATTCTTGTTACTGTATAGAACTAGAACAAGTTAGTTACTTTAAATACTTAGGCTTATACTTTGATAAAAATGAGTCGGAAGAAACCTATTTACCTTTGCATAATCAGATAAGAAGTAATGTACTAAGTTTTATTTTTTAAGAAATTTTTGTGACGTGAAACTGTTATCTACATTTCATTATGCACTAATATATTCCAGATTACAGTCAGAGTGTTGCAAAATACTTTTTTTTTGTATAGTTAAAAAAAAGATGAAACGAGACTTCTCTTATCCATTTTATCGAAAGCTAAACATTTTTCCGGTACAATATTTGTTCATATGTAAATAATGTGATTATTTTTTATTAGAAGTGGAAACCAGAATGTTACGCAAAAACAATAATTCACTAGAAATGAACATAGAGGCAGAATTATAAACCTAAAGTTCGAAAATATGCTTTACGGCGTTCCTTTTTGTATCTAGAACCTTATTTGTTTAACCAAATTCTCCTAAAATTAAAAAAATGTTAAAAGCTTATATTCTTTCTGCAAGGAAATAAAAACTAGCTTTTAATTTCAGGAGAGTTAGATTTCTGTCTTAATAGATTAATTTAAAGGTTCAATTCAAAACTGATCACTAATTATACAATTTAAATTATTTCTAACTCAATTATAAATTGTAAAATTGTTGAAAAGTTAATTTTTATGTATTAAATATTGTTGTTATTTGTTTATTTTATTTTTATTTACTAATAAGACGCCGATCATCAAGATATGGGCGAATATGGATTTCGAATGAGTGTGATGAGTGTAGATGAGGAATGTAGTCATTGTTACAAACTAAGGCCGACTATTCCTTAGAAAGTGTCATTAATTAATAGCCCAATGACAAATGAACAGCCGGTGATTATCAGCTGATCCTTCTCAAAATGTATTAGTTATGTAAATATGTATAGAATTAGGTTTTGTTATTTTTAAGATGAATTATATTTATTTTTTTAATGGGAAAATAGATTTTTGTTCCTTCTTTTAAGATCTTATTTTACAGTACAATTTTGTTTTAGTTTAAATATTTATTTTATATTCTAAATTACAGTTTGAGGAAATTGATGTGGATTTTAGTTTTATTATTCACTTAGTTTTATTATGCAATCAAGTTAGTTTATTGGAGCAGTTATACATATTTGTCACAGTAAGCTGCACATCATATGGACTTTTCAGTGAACCGGGCTATTATTGTAAATAGTTTTTCCTTTTATTTGGTATCTTTCACTAACTACGTAACTTGCTACAATGTTTAGTTATATTCCAGAAGTATTTTTTTGTTTGATTTTGTTGTATAAAGGAATAAAGATCATTATTTCATCATTTATTTCACTTTTAAAATATTGTAGATTTGGACATTTTTCTCTAGAGTTAGCACAGGCTTACATCCTACTAGAAAATGTATTAGAACAAATAGTTGGTTAAAGAAGTCTTGCATCTACTTGAATCCAAAGAAATAATGATAAATTTATAAAAGGCTTACCCATTCATAATAAAAGAACTTGGGTCTCTTTGATATTTTGTGGTTTTATCATGAAGCATTTTTTTCACTGCATAATCCACTTCCTGTAGTTCAAATACTCCTTTGTACAAAACTTCATAGACTATAGCTGAGTAAATAAAATGAAAACACATTATGAAGAGAATGCTCTGTATGTACAAACATATTACTTACTATTAAAACTAACTATATATAAAAATAAATAACAATGAATAATAAACATTATCAACTTGTTAAGCTATAACAGAATCCACTAACTTAATAACTAAAATAATTTAACACTAATTTATTTTTTAGTACTATAATCGGACTATTTCTTAGTTTTAGTTTTTTTTTCATAATTACTTGATTCCATGGCTATATATTTCTTGATAGAACCTTGTATTATTGTAAGACAATTTAATTGATCCCATGGTCGCCGTATATCTTTGAGGACTAATGGGTGCATAACACCATTATTTGTAGTGTATGTACACCATTATGTACCATAACACCATCTCATATTGTAAAATCCTACAATAGTGCACGAAAACACACCATTTGCATTCACAATTATTGTTTTGCCTTTTAATCCTTAAAAGGGCATCATATTTTTTGTCCCTCATCAGAGCAGCATGGGTCTGACAGACCCAGAAAAAAAAGAAATTCCCCAAAAAACTGCTAAACAGAGTTATTGACAGTTTTATTATATAAATTAGTAGCTTTGCATGTGTTCTTCACAATGAAATAGTTTTTCTCATTAAATATACCTATTTTGGTTCTTTAGCGAACAAAAAATAAGATTAGACATAAAAATGAGGTTTTATTGTATGTAATAAAAAATTTCTTTAAAAAACATGGTTTCATTGCTTTTTATTCGACAAAACCTACGTAGGCAATATCTCTGAAACCTATTAAACCAAAAAAATAGTTTTTGTCATTTGAATATTTTATGTAGTATTCTAAAAAAACGGCATACAAATTTACTATCTAAAATTACATTTTTCATTAAAGGTTTAGGTAAACAATGTGTTTAGAGTTTTTCGTTGTATTTGCAACAAATATTAACACTGTGCTGATTACAGTAAGCTAAGTTACACATTTTACAATGATTCTTTGATTTTTTTTTTTCAAAAATATAATCAGTATGTTTTTCAAAAAAGTTACGTACAGAGTCAGCATTGGTCTGACAGACCCGAATATAAAATTTTTTTAATAACCGCTATACGTATTTTTTTTAATGGAGACAATTTCATTTTAGTATTGGGTTAGTTAAAACATGAAGCTACAGAAAATTTCAATCTTGTTGGAGTATTTGGGGGTGAGCTGTGTGTAAAATAAAAAAACCCTTGGGTCTGTCAGACCCATGTTGCCCTGTTAAGGATTAAAGATCAGAGATTTTTTTAATCCCCTTCTTTGCAAAACCTTTTTATTCTGATGTAAGTGAATGTTTACACTTTAAAAACAATATAAGCATGAATTTCGCTATAATTTTATAGTTAAAAAATAATCTGTAGAAAAGTAGTGATAGAGGCTAATTTAACATTTTATATTGTAGCAAAAAAGTTCTTGATCCAGCGATAACAGAATCACAGATACCCAATGATTTATAGTTATTCCGCTTGTGCTAAACACTATTTATAGGAAGAAGGCCTTCTTCAAGAGACAGACCAGTCTCTCTATATAAATTACATGCAAAACTTCAGTCAGGCCATAATTCGGACCCTCAATCTATGCTGCCATGATGCATCTAAAATGTCATCACCTCATAAAAACAATCAAACACTATATAAGCATTTACTGATGACAAAATAAGCTCTCAGTTCTGTATAGGAGAAGAACAATGATTGTTTTGTCTGTTTTAAAACTTATACAGTAGAATCTCAATACCATAAATCTTAGATTGAAAAAATATTCGTGTTATCAACGTATTCATAATAATAAGATTTGTAGTAATGAGATTAAAACTGGCATAATGCGTAGTATAGAGGTTTGATTTTATATACTGTACAGAAGAATAAATTGTTAGTTGTAAGTCTAATTAATGTACTACGTACTACATTGAACTGGCTAAAGCTATTTACTGTAGGCTAATGCTTTATTTATAATGGTCAGATAGTAGGCAAAAAATTAAACAAACACGGACAAAAATTAAAGAGTTCAATAATCATGGCAAGTGTTAGACTGCTGTAATGAAATGATGATTGGCTTCAGGGATATTCCCCAGACATATGCTTCTGCTTATGTGAATGGTCTCTACGACCCCTAAATATTACGAGGAGTGTTCTTGGTGCCTTCCCCAATTCACAACACAGGCCTGTTCTGATAACTGTGGGAATTCAGTTTCCTATCGTCCAATCTTTTCCCTGGCCTACATAGAACTTTAACTAAGTTGTTCTTCACATCAAGACTTGAAGATGGTATCAGGTTGATTCTACACTTAATAAAGAATTATGATTGTTTCACTAGTTTTGTCGTTTCCTCTGCCAAGGAGCATATCTCCAGGTTTTAAGGTTGAGTGGAAGAGAGGACTTAATAGTCCTAACTCTACCTAATAAAGCCAGTTTTCATTTCCAGGGGTTTCAGAAAAGAATACATACCAGGAAGGAGCTGAGAATGTGAGGATCTATACAAGGAGTTTAAGAACACCGAAAACTGACATAGCTGGTTCCTTGCTGTCACTCTCTCAGTAATGATATATATATACAGGGTGGACAGAAGTTAGTGTTAAAAATTTTTCTGGTGAAACTACCACATATTAGTGACAAAAAAATGGAAATATTATTATCTTCACCCCAACCATGTTTAATAAATAGACATTTTTATTGTTTTTTTAATAAACATGTTTTGTTTTAGTAAAACTTAGTTTTCACCACTATTCATTAACATTTTTTTTCCTTTTTGGCGTGTTTTTTTAAATCTACACAACATTTTACATAGGAATTCAAGGTAAAGAAATGTTTTATTGTGAGTTTATTATAAACAAATTTGTGACAAAGTGAAATTTTAGGCTTTTTTAAAAATAAGTCACAAGATATACAGGCCGAGGACTTCCTTAAAATAGTTACTGAAGAGAGGCCAATAACAGAAAAAACTTACCCGTTTTTTAAGCTTTAAAAAGATGTAATACAACTGTACTCTCATACTCGTCTTCTAAAGGTTAATACAGAATCTATCCTGAAAAACAAGGTTTGCTTAAAATACCAAGGGATCATTGAAGTAGTCAAAATACAGTTTAAATTTAAGGTAATGCCTATAAATGTTGAAATTTCATATTTAAACAATGAATTACTTTCCATAGCTTAGTAAATACCACACAAATACTAATCTTATCAGATCATCCAAAGTCCACTTTCTCTTATACCCACATTCAAAAGGGGAGAACTGCATAGAAACAAAGTTGTTCCGGTTTTAATTTGTCTTCCAGCAGGCCTTATCTGTTGTAGCCTGTTTCCTGTTAATTTTGTAGAAGAGTAGAAGCTGTCATGGAGTTTTCAACGCGAGAGTATACGGAGATGCACTTCGATTATGGTTTTTGTGACGGAAATGCACTAGCTGCTCAAAGAGAATACCAATTACGTTATCCAGATTGTAGAGTGCCTAGTACTCAAGTTTTTTTGAGGCTACATCAGCGTTTGTTGGAGAGAGGAAGTGTTCACAGGCAGCCAAATGAGGTAGGTCCTGCTCTCCGAGATGTAGGCTTGGATGATCGAGTTCTAAATTTAGTTCGTCGAAATCCTGAAACAAGCAGCCGACAACTTGCTGGCGAAGTTGGTGTTTCCAAGGGCAAGATATTAAGTATTTTACATGAAAATAATTTTTATCCGTATCATTTTACAAAAGTTCAATCATTAGAACCACATGCTCATGCTCCAAGAGTACAGTTCTGTCGCTGGCTGCTCAACAGTGATATTGAGCAATATCACTTTTTGAGAAAGATCCTGTACATTGATGAGTCTACTACCTTTACTAGGGCTGGCGTTTTCAACACGCATAACATGCATCACTGGGCCGAAGAAAATCCAAGAGTGTCCAGAGAAAGTTCTTTTCAAAGACGTTTCCAAATCAACGTATGGGCCGGTGTCATCGGAAATCAACTTATAGGCCCGCACATTTTTCCAGAAAATTTAAACGGTCAAACTTATTTAGATTTCTTACAACATACCTTGCCCACACTTCTGGATGGACTTGGTCTGGACTATAACGAGAGGGACAACATCATTTTCCAGCAAGACGGTGCTCCCCCTCATTTCACCCATGATGTGCGACGATGGCTGACGGAAAACTACCCTATGTGGATAGGTCGCGCTGGAACCATACCTTGGCCGGCCAGATCTCCTGACCTCTCTCCTATGGATTTCTTTGTTTGGGGGATGATGAAAAATGAAGTTTATTCAGCCCCTTTGAACTCAGAAGAAGAACTGAGAAACAGAATTCAGGTAGCTGCCCAAAAGGTGCGAGACAAATTAACTGTGAATGTGACGGTCAGGGCCATGAGAAAGCGTGCAAGGGCTTGCATAAGAAACGGAGGCGCAGACAGTTTGGAGCATACTCTGTAGATTACATTATTTTCTGTGTTTTTCTTCTTTCATTATTTTTAGGTGTTGATCTTGTGAATAACATACATACTGTAGTGAATAAAAAAAATAATGTTATTTTGACTACTTCAATGATCCCTTGGCATTTTAAGCTAACCTTGTTTTTCAGGATAGATTCTGTATTAACCATTAGAAGACGAGGATGAGAGTACAGTTGTATTACATCATTTTAAAGCTTAAAAAACGGGTAAGTTTTTTCTGTTATTGTCCTATCTTCAGTAACTATTTTAAGGAAGTCCTCGGCCTGTATATCTTGTGACTTATTTTTAAAAAAGCCTAAAATTTCACTTTGTCACAAATTCGTTTATAATAAACTCACAATAAAAAAATTCTTTACCTTGAATTCCTATGTAAAATGTTGTGTAGATTTCAAAAAACACGCCAAAAAGGAAAAAATGTTAATGAATAGTGGTGAAAACTAAGTTTTACTAAAACAAAACATGTTTATTAAAAAAACAATAAAAATGTCTATTTATTAAACATGGTTGGGGTGAAGATAATAATATTTCCATTTTTTTGTCACTAATATGTGGTAGTTTCACCAGAAAAATTTGTTAACACTAACTTCTGTCCACCCTGTATAAAATGAAATAATCATATACATAAAGCTCCTTAAATTCCTTAGCAATATAAACTTTCTTTTTAGCGGAGCTTCTTCCACAGCTGCAATTACTTTTCCCTTAAATTCATCATTAAAGCAGTACAGTTCTTTTTCTTGTCGCAGTGAGAAACGCTACCCATATTTTCCATCACAATGAATGGTACCGAATAAAATAAGTACTATCAAGGATTTCATGCTATTGAAGTTGCTATCAAGGTTCTACTTCTTTATAAAAGAAATAGTGTATTTTGGCATTAAAATGGTAACACGTATGTATTTAAAAATACTCTTTAAAAATACTGAGACAGGTTACACATCAAAGCTTCAAGCGAGATGCTTCTCGTTTTTTGCTGCATGAAGTCACTGTGTAAATTGTATGCTTCACTAACTTTGTTAGTTTCAAGTTATTCTAAAGTCAATTATTTTAGTACAAGATAATGTCCTATGACAAAGTGATTCTGTTATCAATAGTAATGACAAGAAGACGTTGATGATGCAGATTGTACTTTTTTGTTTAAAGAGCAGCCATTGTCCTCTTTTTACCTTTCTCTGCCCATTCCCAACAGAATTTCAATCTGTGCGAGGAACTTATTCAGACAGAGTAAGAGGGTAAACCAGTACAGTACAAGGTGAATATTACTAATAAAAACTTCCGATCAAGGCTAAGATTTAAACTTGCGATATCTCCAACTCAGGCTGTCCTGATGACTTAGGCCACTCGGCCCTCCGCATGCCAGTGCTGGACACATCCATAACGGCAAGAAAATGTAGACTCTGCAATTCAATATCTGATTAATAAAACAGTTATTTAACCATTTTTCTGATTCATTTCTCCGGTAATAGAATTTGACTAGAAACACAAAGCAAACAAACGTTCCACTTGATTGTATGTTTCAGAGACAAATACTGCATGTGAAAATAAGTAAGATGAACAAGAATCTACATAATGCAAGAACTGGAAATGCTTGACACATGGAATCAAAAACCAATCAATTGGTTTAATGCAGCACTTTATCATGCACGCTCACTGCAAAATTCATGCAGCATCCCAGTGTTTAAGCTCTCATTAGATAACACTAGTTCATTCCCATGCAGCATGTTGCAATCAAGTAAATGCATGAAGCATTTTGCGTGACCCCACAATGTGTAGCCCGCCTAAAATGATCACACAAGGTTGAACAATTGTAATATTTCAATAGATAGTATTCTCAAGGGTAACAAATTTGTAAGTTCTGTAAAAGAAATAAAAGTTATATTTATACTTACATTGGCAGAACGCAGCATTTGAAATAAACTGTTTAGTGTATACAGAGTCATAATGTCGTTCTTGGGATAAACAGAGCATAACTTTTTCATCATAACCATGATTTGTCACTGATAGAAAGTTTTTACCAACCTCGTTGAACACGAAAAAGTCTTTCCTAGTGTGAAAATAAAGTATCATATTATAAAATTGATAAAAACTCTTATAAAAAGTTATAAAAACAAGTCAAATAGTTCATTTAATCATACATAATTCTTACCATTTCAATTTTTAATTTTTTGTAATTTATTTCTTTACAATTTTATAAATCATATATTTATCATTTGTACATGATATATTTCAAATTATTGAAATCAAATTAAAAAAATGTAAGTGACAATAAAACATTAAAGAATTTTACTGTCATATTTTAAGCAACTTTTCAGAGCCCAATAACGTATGATATTTCAATGACACAGAGTAAATTATACATGGTTAGTTTTGAGTCAATTATCCCTTAACTTGTTCCCACAGTAAGCATGTTATAAAATGTTTGCTTTTTGAATATGCTATTAAATTAATACCAACCCACAATACATTTTAGAGTGTTTAAATGTTATTAGTTATCACTTGGGGTCCAAGATCTAGGAGTCAACATCAACAATATAAATGGGAAAATGGTCATGTGATATATCATTTATCACTGCCATTTCAAGCTGAAAACAATAGCATAATCAGAATTCAAGAAGAATGTGTCGTTCTTAAGTTATTCATTACAGTAGAACCTCTTTAATCCGAACTAATTGGGACCAGGGGTAGTTCGGACTAAGGAATGTTCGGATTACAGAACATATTGTTGCTTTTACATAACAATAGCTAAAACGTGGCTAAAATGGATCGTAATTGTTGCGGGAAAAGTGAAAAATGCTTTATAAAGTAAAATACAGTGTTTATTTAATACAGTAGTAAACATAGTGAATAAACAGTACTGTTTCGCGCGCATTCCGTTGTAGTTCATTCAACGGCCAACGTTAAATGGCTCCTGCGGCGGCGTTCGGATTAGTGGACGTTCGGATTACGGGGGTTCGGATTAAAGAGGTTCTACTGTATTTTATTTTATTGGTCACCTACTTATGTATTTTCCTAATTTAAAATGATTTTCATAGCTAAAACAAAACAGGTTTGTGTTTTTACTGTGTTTTTTTGTTTTAGCCATGACAAATAGTTTTAACTCTACAAGCGCCATATATTACCTTCAAAAGCCAAGCGATTTTAATCGTTTGTAAGCATTTTTTTAAACCTACATCACGAATCTTGGTGCTTCGTGTGCTATTTTCAAACGTATATGCGATCGCGGAAAAAGACACGTAGCGTACTCTTTTGTAAAACTCAATAAAACATATGTTTATCATCAAGCGAGACAAATTTGGTACCAATCAACGCAGAATGTTCTGTTCTGTACATCTCATATTTTTAATAATTTTTGTACACAATTTTATAACGTAGGAATAAAATTATAACGTGCAACTTGAAATTCCCGCCCGGCTGGGGGTCGGGAATGGAAAAAATAGCTGATGATTGTCACATAATTGTACAATAACCAATAGTCGGAATCAGGTGTACAAACTGTCAGTCTGCAGTGAATGAAATACTCTAGCCAACAAAACAAATTGCAATGTTGTAAGTGCTTTGGTTGTGTTACCAAAAATGTGCTTGTATACCCTTGTTTGCATGTTCTTTCAAAAACCAGTATTGCCACATTAGGTGCTGTTGTAAAAAGTTGTAATAAATAAATTATTTATTGTGATATAAACAAATAAAAAATTGGGTAGAAAGCCAAAAAGTTCTTGTGTCGGTTGGTACCGCCTTGAGGAAATTTCGTGCTGTACATTGGCAATGATCACGTGACAACGATGATGTAGAAGAGCGGCCGTCAGTTAACGTTTAGCCATCTTTGTTTATACACAATGCTCTCTCGACTGCTCGTATTTACTATAATGAGGGTAGTGAATTTAAATGAAATGAAAGTGTAGTGTAGTGTAGTTCATATGTAATATATTTTAGTGCATTTTAGTGGAAGTGACAGTGCATAGAAGGAAATTAGTTTTAGGCATTGTTCAACAAGTCCTACCACTAATCAACATTACATTATATTTATATAAAAGCACTAGCACTAGCAATTCAAAATCATAATAATAACAATCCTACAAACAAATAATGCAATATAGGGCTAAAAACAGGCTGGAGAACTAAGAGTGAGTAAAATATTTCATTTTTTTTACTCACGTAAAAAATGTAAAAATATGGTATTAGTTTAGCATTCTCATAACAATCTAAGCTCTTGAAAAATGACATGTTTGTTCAAAATTACGCTTTTATTTTATTTATCGACAACAATATAGCGTACTATGTTATTATCGTACGTGAAAACTTTATTTTTGTCACAAATATAATAAATTTTTCTATTTCTACTCAGAAATATCTGTTTTATCAGTTTTTGTTCTCAGAAAAATCCTTAAAAAATTTTACTATTTTTTACTATGATTACAATATGCACAACTTTTCAAGAGCTGTTTACACAATTTGCGCACACTGACTTTTGGTGTTATAAATTTTCTACTTTTTGGAATATATTCATATATTTTACATTTTCTTGTAGCTAATAGATTGTACTAACAAAGTACATGTAGCAGAAAATTATACATATTTATGGATTGTTATGTAATTTTTCACTGAATCTTTCGTTTCCATGGTAAAATTTGTATTTTCCACAACATACTAAAAATATAAAACTTTGTATATCGGTACAATATGACTATTTTTCCTAAACAACTTTTTCTTGCATATTCAATGATAATTTTTTTAGAATTTTTACATGTAGTATTTGATTACCTACAATGATCATACTGTAACTTTGCACTTTTTTCATTTTTGTGTTTTATGTAAACAATAATAAAAAAAAAACTAGTAGTTTATATAAAATGTAACAACATGTTATTATAGTGCACAAAATAATAAACAATTTGCCTATCTTGGAATTATTTACAAAAATTGTTTAATGCTCCTAAGGAGTTATAATTAACGTAAAAGATTTTAAATTTTTTCAATCTATTCTAGACAATAATTATTTACTATTTTCTTTTTACGTTTTGGTGGTAGAGCATATTTAGTATTTTTGTGATTTTTACAAAAAAAAGGTTGTGAAGCACTTTGAAGTTGGGAGTTCATAATGGGTCACCTAGTATTTACCATTTAGGGTTAAAAAATCTTAAAAATTGTTTCCTAACCCCCAATCATAAAGTGTTGCATATAATTTTGTGCACAAAGGAGCAAATAAAAATAAGAAATGCAAATTAGGACTTATCAATGGAAGTGGTATGAGTAGTATCCATGGAGATGTTGAAAAACTAATTTTCTGAAAATGTTTTTAAATTTGGACACATATACAGTCAACCAACCACCAATAACATAACACAGTTTTCACTATATACAAAAATTTCAGAATTTCATCAGGAATAAAAATATAAATACACATTAGTAGATAAATCAAAGGTAAAAGTGAACAATGAAAAAAGTAACAATATATACATGATTTTCCTGGGGTAATTTTTATACGCCTCATTGTCAGAATCACTTTGGTGTCTCTGAATGCCCAAAATGAAAAAAAAGTTGTCATATACATTTAATAGACGTTTCTGTTCAAAACAATATATAATATATATGAAACAAATGCGTAATAAGTGCACTATCACAATAAATGTAAGCCCATGCGAAATGTATCTTGATCGAGACGGTGGCACTTGAGCGGCACATTAACCCTAGAACACTAGCGTGCGTCAATTTTACGTGTTGCACCACCATTTTGTCTGCCATGCCCCTCCAAATTGGCCCTGCCCTGTCTCCTTCCAGCTATGCTATCCCCAACCGGTCTGCTGTAAGACAGCGTAGTTGTTGGACCTTTAATGTACGTGCGTGCGACTACAAGTGCCGATTTTGTTCAATTGTGCGTCAGATTTACGTGGCCCTAGTAATACTAGTTAATATACTAAGCGTCAAGTTTACGTGGCTCTAGTGGTAAACGACTGTTGATTACACGTCAATTTTACGTGGCACTAGTGACTATAGTGTTTCTGTATATTACTATAAATTATATTTTTGTAAATAAAATTTGTTTTCTTATTATGAGTGGCTGTTGATTATACGTCAGTATTACGTGACTAGTGACTATAGAGTTTTGTATATTAATATATATTATATTTTTGTAAATGAATTTGTAAATATATATATATATGTAAATAAATTTTTCTTTCTAATCATGAGTGGTGACCGAATAATGACAGATAATGACATAGGTGAAATGTTGGAAGAAGATATCAGTGATGAGGATATTGTAGAGGTAGAAGACAATGTCACATCAGATGAATATGACAGCGATGCAGACCCTGATTTTGTGCCAGATCCTGTAGAGTTACAACAAGATTCAAGTGAAGATGAAACTACAGAAAACCCGATAATTATGATTGAATGCGGACTAGAGCATCAACCAAAAAAGAAGAAGACATCGGACAATAGACCTAAAACTTCTAAGACTAAGCCTTCTACAAGCAGTGACCAGCCCTCATGCATTGGAGCATCGTCCAGAAAACAAAGTAGAAAATCTAAAACAGGTACGCCTAACTTACAAATTAATGTTGAACAACCTAGCAAAAACCTTATTGTTAAACCATTGGTTGAGTCACTAATTGGAAAAGATGGCTTTACATGGCAAACAAAGCCAAACCAAGATAAAAATAAGATTCCAGCTAAAAATGTAGTTCACATAACTCCTGGTCCAACTGCAATTGCCCGAGAAGCTTTTACTCCATCAGAATGTTTTAAATTATTTATGTCTGACAATATATGCAATGAAATTTTGACTCATACAAATACAGAAATGGGTGTAAGGCGTGCTTTGTACAAAAATGAGACCGATGGCTCAATAAAAGATTTAAATTTCGAAGAACAAGATACATTTTTTGGCATTCTGGTTTTGTTAGCAGTACTAAAAGACAACCACTTACCAACTAAAACTATGTTTGATTCAAATTATTCGGGCGATAAATACAGAGCAACCATGTCAGAAAAAAGATTTACTTTCATTTTAGATTGCCTCAGATTTGATGATAAGACTACAAGGTATGAAAGAAAAAAGGATAACAAACTAGCAGCTATATCATCTATTTGGGAATTATTAATTGATAATTGCATTAAAAACTATAAAGCCAGCTCATATGTCACCATCGACGAGCAACTAGTGGGATTTAGAGGCAAGTGTCCCTTTAGAATGTACATACCCAGTAAGCCAAACAGATACAGAATCAAAATTGTTTTAATGTGGGACAATAATACCAAATACATGATAAATGCTATACCTTACTTAGGAAAAGTGACAGTCCCAAACAAAAAACCATCAGCAGATTTTTTTGTAGAAAAACTAGTATCAAAAACAATATCAGGATCTAACCGCAACATCACTTTAGATAACTGGTTCACCAGCATCCCTTTAGCTCAGCACCTTTTGAACGAATGTAAACTGACCATTGTTGGAACAATAAAAAAAAAAAAATAAGAGGGAACATCCAGAGCCATTCAAAGACATTCATTACCAAACCCGCCAAGTTGGAAGCAGTTTATTCTTGTTTCATGATGAAATAACTGCCATATCATATAAACCAAAAGCCAATAAACTCGTAACTTTGATTTCAACCATGCATGAAGAATCATCTATCAATGAGACTACCAAAAAACCTGAAATTATCATGACCTATAACTCTACCAAAGGGAGTGTAGACTCTCTTGACCAAATGTGCCAAAGTACAAACTGCGGCAGAAAAACCAAACGTTGGCCATTATGCTTTTTTTATAATATGCTTAATATTGTTTTCATCAATTCCCATGTAATTTACTTACACAATTTCTACAGAGTTAACAAACATAATCACCAGAAAGCTCCTTCCAGACATGATTTTATGATTACGCTGCACAACGAACTTTGCAGCGAGTGGCAACGTAGACGACTACAACAAACAAATTTGTCAAATGACCTTAAAAAATCCATCCGAAATGCATTGGGCGTTCGTCAAAATGAACTTGAAATTCCACATCAACATCACGGATAACGAAAGTACTGCAACTTCTGTGATTGGAAGAAAAGAAGGATGACTACCACATATTGCTCATGTGGAAAACCTATATGTGGGGAACATTAAAAAAAGACATGTCCTGATTGTGCCTAAGTCCTAAACATTTCCTCTTGGCCTACCTTTAGCCTCAGTTTTATTATAATTTAGTACCACTTTATTATTACATCAATCTACTTCATAATCAGTGTAATTTATAAAAATGCAATAAAACATACATGTAAAAATACAATGTACAATACATTTTTTGCCCATTTTCCTCATTTTAACAGTTTAGTAAAACATAAAATTGATTATACATAAAATGTACAATATATAATTAGAGAAAATATATAAAAGGAAACAAAAATCTACTAAATAAAAAAGCTTTATACGTAATGCGTCAAAATTACGTGGCACTAGTAATAAGCAGGTACAATTAGCGCTAGTGTTCTAGGATTAATGCATCTCGAATTAATGCCTGTGAGGTTAATTATGAAAATACATTGGCGATGACCATTTAAATACAATAATAAATAATTAATAACTATTGAATAACATATCCTTTTTACATTTTAACTGCCTTCATTTTCAACTTGAAAAGGTGGTGTTAAATTACACATCACATTCTTATATATGAATGTGATGTGTAACACAACGTTGTTGGTATTTTAAGGCGAATATGAATGATTATATGAGCGTAGAATGAGTGTGGATGAGTGTATTCTGGTTACTAACTGAGTTCAACTGTTCCTCAAAAAGGCAATTTATTAATAGCCCAACAGCCAGGGCAACTAAGGGACCTGCAGCTTTACGTGGAATCCGAACCACGTAGTGCTGGTTTGATTTTCAGCTAATTGACAAGCCTGATACTCAGTTATCTCTCCCACACAACATCCGTACAATGATTACCACCCAACATGGACACCCCAGACTTCTCTAGTAGTGTCCACGTCGATAGCAATCATTTAGCGGACGCCATGTTGGTATTAAGAGGACCGAGCATCCAACCTATCGCCTACAATCTCCCAAACACTTTGTCCCCAAGTAGCTGGGTTACAGCACTGCGCCACCAGTGCCGACATGACATAGTTAGTTAGATAGTTAGTTTAAGTGGGGATATATAGTTGGTCCAGCCAACCCTAGCAACGAAGCCTAAGGCTTTTTGTGCCAATCCCGGAGCCTAATCGTCGTAAAGCTGGCAATCCTTGACCAAGTCAAGGAGCTTCTTCACTAGATTAGTAATTTCCAACTGTCCCAGAGGTGAGCCTTCAAAAAATGCTCTTCTTCTGGCACCAAGGGCCTCACACTCCAGGACAATGTGTTCTGCCGACTCTTCGTCCTCCCCACAGAGGCGACAGATGGGATCCTCCGTAAAGAGTCCCACCGTTCTTAGATGCCTCCGGAATTTGCCGTGACCGGTGATGAGTCCCACCACCAGCTTAACGTGCGGTTTACTCAACCCAAGAAGTGACTTTGTCAACTTCTGGGAGGGATTCCTGACAAGAACCTTGCCGAGTCTTTGCCCTGGGAACCAATGCCATCTTTCCAGATGTCTGGCTCTGACCCAGTTTTTGATTGCTGTTTTGGCAGCTGCAATCGAAACGCCGCAGGCCGGCTCAGGACCAATGAAGGGCTTGAGAGCACCCTCCCTAGCCAAGGCATCGGCCTGCTTGTTGCCTTCTAATCCCCTATGTCCTGGGATCCATTCCAGCAAGACCTGATTTCTTGAACCCAGGATGCTGAGGGACTCCACACATTCCCAGACTAGACCAGACGAGACCTTCCAGGAGTCAAGAGCCCCTAAGGCCGCCTGACTGTCTGAGAGGATGTGGATATGTTTCCCGCAAACCCCTCTCTCGACCGCCTGGGCGGCACATTGAAGGATTGCGGGGACTTCAGCTTGGAAAACGGTGCCATACGCTCCCAGGCTCACGCAAGCGTTGGTCCTAGGGTCGCCAGTATAGACCCCAAATCCAGCTTTGTTGCCCATTCTTGACCCGTCTGTGAACCATACAATTCGCTCGTGAGAAGAAACCGGGCTACTAACACCGTCCCAGTACTCCCTCGACCTGAAATCCACAGTATAGGGTCTAGTGAAAAGATACTTAGTCCCAATGAAGTCAGACTTCATTGAGAGTACCTCGTCGTTTACTAGATTGGCCACTGAGGAGTGACCTGTACAGGACCCCCTCCAGTGGCCAGTTAGCTGAAGCCTATAAGCCGCCGCCCGAGCCTCCCCAATAATGAAGAGATCAAGGGGCGGCAGGTTGAGAAGAACCTCCAGAGCAATAGAAGGGGTCAACCTAAAGGCCCCTGTCATGCACATGCAGGCAAGTCTTTGTAGGCTAGAAAGCCTACCCCGGACAGTTACCTGATTGACCTTAGGCCACCAGATCAAAGCCCCGTAAGTAATTTGTGGTCTGATGACCGCTGTGTAAAGCCAGTGGCAGACATGGGGTGACAGGCCCCATGTGGAGCCCACGCAGCGCCTAGTGGTCACGAAGGACCACTTAGCTCTGCGGATGACTTTATCAAGATGCAAGTTCCATGTCAGTTTCTGATCAAGGATTACTCCCAGATACTTAACCGACGATGAAACAGGCAGAGACACTCCACCAAGGGCCAGGCCTCTGAAGGAGCCCTGAACCCTTTTCCTGGTGAAGGGAACTATTACTGTCTTGGAAGGGTTTATTGCAAGCCCTTCTCTTACACACCAGGAGTTCACTGCTTCCAGACTGTCGTTCATGATGTCCGTAACAGTGCCCTGGTACTTGCCACGGACCAGTAGGACGAGATCGTCCGCATAGCCCTGTATGAAAATGCCCTTATCCGTGAGGCTGACTAGGAGATCATCCACCACCAGGTCCCACAGGAGGGGTGATAGAACTCCCCCCTGTGGGCATCCTCGGCTTGCAGAAATCTCCACCACCTCACTTAGAAGGGTTGATTGAATTCTTCTGCCCCGTAACATGTGGTCGACCCACCTACAGATGGTAGGCTCTACACCACGTTGTCCCAGCGCACGAATAATTGACTGATATGAGGTGTTGTTGAATGCCCCCTCAATATCCAAAAAGGCTCCTAGAGCAATTTCTTTGTTCTCCAGGGAATGTTCAAGGTGGACTGACCAAACAATGGTGGGCAGACTCACAAGGGCTGGGTTACAGCACTGCGCCACCAGTGCTGACATGACATAACAACATTCCCATTTAAAATGCTGAAGTTGACTCCTAGATCTTGGACCCCAAGTGATACCTAACAACATTCAAACACTCTAAAATATAGTGTGGGTTGGTATTAATTTTTATACCAAATTTTGGTTTTATGTTTTATAAACAGTCGAAACAATTTAAGGGGTAACTGACTTAAAATTCACCCTGTATATATTTGCCATATAATTAATTTAAAACTAAATAAGTCTTCAATTCAACCAAATGTAAAGAGAGTGATTTTACTACATCACTAATTACCCTCTTTAAAATGCAGACATAATATAATGTAAATTTTAAGATAAATCGTCAATAAAAAGGAATTTAAATGAATAATAATAGCTGTATATTCATAGTAGTCATTCATTCGTGTTCGTATAATTAACAGACTCCCAGAATGTATTAAAAATGCTACAACGCCCAAGGTGTTTAAGATCCGTCTCAAGAAATGTTTGACCCAACTGGCATTTTATAGTGTAGGCGAGTTTTTTGCATATAATTGGGAAGCCATTGAATTTTAAAATTGACACTGGAGGACATTTTGGAGGTATAACTGACGAATGAATGGGAATTTGGGTGCGTGAAAAAATGTATGTTTGAAAGTGTTATTGTGATTGAATGGATGGCAAATTTTATTTAATTTATTAATGACTATTGCGATACAATTTTGTCAATTGTTAACAAGATGCAATAAAAAATATATTATTATTATTATTCAAATTGCTATTAACTGATGATTATTTCAAAATTTACATCATATAGAGTTACAGGATTTTGACAGGATCTGGCAACATTTCAGTACCAATAATAAAATCTGCTAACTCATATCTTATTCAGCCGTTATCTCATATTGTAAATTCATCTTTCATTTTTGATAAATTCCCTGATGAATTGATAATTGCTATTATTAAAGTGGTTTAAAGGAAGACAAAAGTCATTATCTTCGAATTTCAGACCACTATCCTTTCTCTCTTCTTTCTCTAAAATTTATGAGGGGACTATGTTTAAACAACTCTCACAAATCTCGTAGTTCAGAGCAACGTGGTTTCTGTACTAAAAGTAAATTATGAATTCATCTATTGAATTTCTTGAGAAAATAATTAATGGAGCAAAAAAATAATAATAACTTAGAAGTGTTAATTGACTTTAAAAAAAAGCATTCGGCAGCACAATATGTTCTCAATTACTTAAAATTATTACAAAACAGGGTATAAATGGATGAGCATATTCATGATTGTGATCTTATATGTGCAATAGATCACAATTAGCCGAGTTGCAGCATATTAACCAATTTAACGATGTGTAAATTAAAAACCAAAAAATTAAATATGATATTCTGCAAGGGTCTGTTTTGGATACTTTACTTTTTCTTTGTATATTAAGGGATTGCCAAAAGCTATGGAAGATTCAGGCAAATACTGATGTTTTGAATATTGTTGTCAGAAGCAGTTCAGATGCAACACTTTAAATACTGCCTTTTATAATCATACAGCTCATTCAGTTTTTTAATAAAATATGTTGTTAATAAACAACAATAAAAAAACACATGACTTTTTTGTTGTGCTCAAAACGGGGTACACACTACAAAAAACTTCAATATTCAATTAAATTACACATTTTTATAAAAAGTTGACTGCATTAAAGTTTTGGGACTTAACATGGACAGTAAACTGAACTGTTAATTCCAAATAGCATTAATTTTCAAATGTTACCCAGTTTCTTTGCACTTTGTAAAAGGTCACATATTTCAAGCCATACTTTAATATCAATATATTATGCCTTTATACATGTACACATAGCTTGTGGACTTTATTTATGTGGGGACACGAGCCAAAAAGAGGATGTACATATTAGTATTAGGTGAAATTGTTGTGAATCATAAAGAGGGTGTTTTAAGAAAATTGGCATTCTAAAAGTTCTTCATCTTTATGTATTATGAAACCATCTTACGCGTAAAAAACAAAACTAATCAGATTTTGAAACAGAGGAATGCTCTTAATGAATAGAGATTGTGTTATTAATACAAAAGACCAACTTACATTGGTACAGCATTTTATAAGCTTTCTGAAAATATTAGGAATATGTACAACATTGTTAAATTTAAGAAATTCTTAAAACAATTTATAATAAATTTAAGAAATCCTTAAAACAATTTATAATAAATTAGAACTGTTTTCAGACCAGAAATATTTTGACAGTAGAGTATAGAATTATGACGCCATTCATTTTGTTTCTGTAATTATTAACCCTTTCCATCCCAGAATTTTTTTTATAATTTGTTCCAAAAATCCCAGGTATTTTTACTAATGACATACCCAAAAATCCCAGGCTCTTTTAGGCAATTTTGTCGCGTTTTACTAGAAAACCCATAAAAAATTTATTTATGAAGCAAATTTATTAGTTTGAGTGTTATTAGCTTCCTAAATAGTTGATATATACTATAAAATAAAATATAAAACAACATGCAAATATTTACAATTACTTTTTTTATATAATATATACTTACCAAAAAATATTTTGAAATTTTGTTTACTTCTTTGCGTTGTGGATGGGCATAAAAAAATAGTTTGACCAAAATTAATAACACTTGACAAAACAACATTTAACAATCTTCAATAAAATCCATACTTCACAC